>VXBA01004787.1:8049-95350 GCA_013399895.1 Serilophus lunatus | reverse complement strand
TGCAACACTCCAGTTACTCGAGTTCCTACAAATGTGTCACTGCTGAGAGTTTCACAACATTAAAGAGATCAGTCACTACATATATTTTTTTACTCCAATAATAAACATGCAGAACCATATTAGTTGGAGAATGTTCCCTTATGTGAAGATCTGTTTGACAGCCAAAAACAGTAACTTAATGGTGGGTATCATTTCTGAATAAAGAGGTGGGGCAACTTTTACCAAATCTGATATAAAGCCTGTTCTTTATTTTTTTTTCTTTTTTTGTAATGTTCAAAGCTGTACTTGTTTCCTAATAATTAGTGAGAGTTTTAATTTTTTTCCACAGCAGCAAGTGGTGCTCAGTGGAAATCTTTTACTAGGACAGAAGCTTTGTTTTCGAAGAAAACCTCCATATAACTGAGAGGTATCCATTACTAAGAGTGAAGTACGGCAAGACGTTTCTATCCTGACCTCAATCATTAATAACTAATAATAATAAAAACAATCACTCTGAAATAAAAGATGCTCTGCATTTGTAGCTTTGGATAGCAAATTTTAACATGACCCCCTCAGGATTCACATGAGCAAGACCAATATAAGATTAATGATTTTACAACCCAGTGGCTTCAATACAGCAGGGAACCAGTTAGAGGGGGAGAACTATTAAAAAAAAAAAAAAAAAAAGGAAGCAATGAAGTTAGGGAGTTCAAGAATGAAATTCACAACATGATTTCTCATACAGTTCACCCCTGTGTCACTCCCTCCCTTGAGTGTCAAGCAATGTCATAAAAGATGTTACTATAACAACACTAATTAGTTATAGTGGGATTTCATGTGTGGCAGTGAAAAGCCGAGTCACAGCAGTCCTGGTTTATGTCATTGCCAGCGGTATAAGATAAGAGTTATATGATATTGAGATCAAACATAGTGCAGTAATTACCAAGAAAGGCCAGACTGTGTTAAGGCATCGCATACATTTCTACCCTTATGTTTTGGACACATGAATGACCCTCAAAGATACTGCCAATTTTCATTCTGCATATTAGAAAGTAAATTGAAACAGAATGTGAAATTTGTGCAAAATAGTAAAGACATTGCATAGCTATTGCACTTTAAAAGTCATGGTTGTTATACATCCAGACCTTTACTGAATTTAAGTCGGAGGTTTAAGGGCATCAGGAATTCTGAGATGACTATGATATCTACCTGATCTATATAATCTTGAAAAAACTAATATAAAATAAAATATGACAGGTCAGTAAAAAATACATGAGATGGCATTAAGAAGGGCTTTGATAGCATTTGGTTTGCGGATATATTACTGTAACTATGAAGAGGAATGATTCTTCAGGGAAAACATGCTTTTTCCCATGATTGTTAACAATGTGTGATTTTCTTTTTTTTTTTTTTTCTTCAAAACTTTTTGGTAGGAGAGCTTCAATTTACAGAATATGGGTCATTAAAAGAAATAATGTACAAAGAAGAAATTATAAAGTCTGAAGTTACTAGAAAAAACTCTGCCTTTTTAGGAGAAACGATTGACATCAATGTGCGCACTTTAAAATTCAAGAACTGTTCAGAAAGCAATTATATGGCTGTGGATTGAGCACTAAAAGGTGGAAGAAATGATTATATGAAAATGGCTATGCCAGACTGAAAAAATACTATTGGTGGAGTACAAATATTTCCCTTATAGGAATACCATAAAGACATTTTGTATTGAATTTTTTTTTTTTTTTTGTACAAATGTCTAGGTTGATATTTGCAAATATAGGAATCTGCATTTTCACTTATTCAGTGTAAGAAAAATATCCTCTTCTAAGCCTTTTCCCATATTGACAGGAGTTGAATATAAACAAGGAAGGCACCTACACACATTTGTCTGTTTGCTGCATTCTCATTAGGTATATTTCTAGATGCAATCTTTGCAGCATTACAGTCTTCACGCTATATAAGAGGAAGAAGATGATCAAAACTGACTAACTGAAGATAAGGCAGAAGCCATACGACAGTGTTCTCAGATTTAGTACTTTTTGGCTTCTGTGTTAGATATTGGTATGAGGTTGAGTCATTTTCACAAGTGATGCATACTTCACCACTTTGATCAAAGCTAGCTTTGAATCATTTGGTAAGATATTAGTGTTGAAAGGAAAAAAAATTGAATGGGTATAGAAAGACAATGGCTAAATGGAAATAAAACCTCTGAGAATCACTTGGTAAATCTAGACTAAATGTCCAATAAATTAAAATCTCTGTAGCTTTTGATTGCCATTAAAATTTCTTGTAATAAACTGCATTTTTCATTGCAGTGGCATCTTCCAGCTTTTGTAAAGTCATACCAGGTCTATGGTATTCTGACTATAAGTCCGAACATGCCTTTATGTGTTAACTGGCAAGAATAAATGTTGCTCACACTGGTCCAATCATAACGTTATGTGAATGATTATAATAGCTACAATGCTGCTTCAGGATACCCAGAACCATTATACAAAGAGTAATCATTAGATTTTACATCTAGAAGTGTTTCTCTTACCATCACTAATGACAAGGTACTGTGCTTCATCTTACTATGGGTAAATTTCACCTATTTTTAGACACTTTATCTAGACGATGACACAACATACGTATCAGTTTATTATATCCTTGTGTCAGACACCAGATTTTAATTTTCTTAGGCGAAAAATCTTTATAATTTATTAACTCATTGGCCAATATCAATGTTGTCTGGAAGTTTTAGAGTACCAGAATGCTTAATTCTCAACTAATATGATTTGAAACACTGATTAGTCTGAAAAGCACACTGATTTTCACTGAAGGTTCACTTTCTTACCACAGATTATGAAGCAAGCAGCTCTTGATGAAAATTACTTTCAGGAAAACTTAACAGATGAATCAAATTTTTTTACTTCACAGATGCTTATGACACACCAAAAGACTATAGTCTTTTGATCAAAAAACCTGGACACTTTTTCCAGTAAGGAGGGTATGAAACAATCTCATGGGTATGACAAATGAATGGTCTTTGTGTTGTCACATGTTATCCAACCTGCGTGTCATGGACTCTTTGTTCCTTAATTCAAATGACATCTGTCTAAGTATCCATGCTTTGCCATTCTCAGATTTAAATACATATTGAATACTAGTGCTTGAGGTGGTTTCATCTTCAGTCAAGGACAGGACAAAAGACACCTCATATGTTCCTTTGCCTAATATTTTCAGTGTCATTCAGTTTCAAATAAGTTTATATAATAACTGAGTGTTATGGTCGTAATATAGTGTTTAAAATTTTTCCCTCTTACCTGATAGATAAAGAGAAAGCAGAGGGGAAAATGGAGGGGGAGGGCTGGAGGACCCCGAGCAGCAGGACTTTCCCCTCTCCTCGCTATGGGCTGAGCCAGGCCCAGTGTGATGGCAGTGGCCAGGGGCTGTCTGTCAGCCATGGGTTGCAGTTCTGGGTGGGCTCAGTGCAGGCGCTGCCTGCCCTGTTGCCCCTCGCCACGCTGCTGGGGCTGTGCTGGGCACGGTGGGGCTCTGGTGCTGTGGTGCGCACAGGGACAGAGCATCCCCATGCAGATGGCTTCCCGTGCACAGGAACTGAGCAGAGGTGGGGCGGAGCTGGGGACAAGTCAAGCTTCAGCGGCCACCCCTTAAAATGATGTGACAAAGAAAAACCGCATCCCACAGGGCAGAACAGAGGGTGATTCAGAGAATTACACAGGCGTGGTAACAGAGAATTCTGGGGAGAAAGTGGGAGACCTTTAAAAGCAGCTGCCGTCATTGCACATGCGCCATTTTTTTGGACTCGCCAAGGACACAAAGAGGACCTCCCCTGCCTCTGCCACCATGGTCACCACAGTCGCCACCATTGCTTCTGACTCACCATCTCTGCCTCCTAGAGGATCCTACTCACAGCTGTTCAATTTGCTGAAAGCAAAAAAACCCTAAACCCCTGCCTAGCCCCCTGGAGCCCCTGTGGGTCCCTGAACCCTGTTCCTGTGGCACTCCCTACCCCCAGGAGAGCCTTGTGACTCTGGAGATCTTCTTTCCTGCCCCCTGCTACTCTTGAGCACCTTCTGCCTGTCATCGGAGTGCGCCACAACCTCCCACTGCTCTTGATGGCCCCTGCCGGTCCTCAGCGAACACTACAGCTTCCCCTGTTACCATCCAGGCTCCCCTTGATGGCTGCAGTCATTACACCCAGGACATAAGGAAAAGGGGAACAATTATTTGCTTCGTGCAGTTCTGAATTTTTATATTTTTTTGTGAGTGTTTGTCCTGTTTTACTGTTTGCACTTAAGTAATTTGTTTTGGTCTCGTATTCCTGAATTTAAATTAATAAACTGCCCAAACTGTCACTCTCAGTGTTTGGTACTCTGAAATTTTACAAATGATTTAAAAATCCTTGTTGCCACTGTTAAAATTGAAAGTGAACTTCTAAATAAACTAGCTGACTAAGCATGAAATAAATATCCCTATATAGCCCTATATATTCTTATTTGTCACTGATCTTTCAAATTCAGAATCTCGTGATCTGGTGTGGTACGTTTGATGCAAATACACCCTACCATAGCAAGATGACATGAAGTAATACTGCTAAGAGGAAAAGGTTAAGGTGATCTGTTTATTTTTTCTTGTTTTTTGTTTGGGGGGTTTCTTGTGTGTTTCTCTTTTACTGTATACTTGGCCATTTGGGACCTTCTGCACTGCTAGTGAGTCATGATGAACAGCAGACGAACTATAATCTGTTTTCATGAGAAGGGGAAATAAGAAAACCTGTGCTGCAACTTGATCAAGAAAAAGCTACGATGTAGCACTTTGTAGGGAAGTATCTTCTACAGAGTTTCACTAGCATCCAGTTGGCATTGAACATCGCCAGTGCAACAGCTGCCACTTGTTCAAGAAGTCCTTAATTCATTTAGTGTACAGATAAGTCTGAATGCAATTTTATGGTAGAGACAGTGATTTTCAGCCTGCACTATATCAGGTCAGGTGCAAAATTACTTGTTTATTTCTCTTTAAATTGTCAGTCTTTTATCTTCTGTCCATTTTCCTGTATAAGGAACTGCTATATTTTCTGAGAAGTGCATATTCTGGCATGGATTGATGGCTCTGCTATAGATGAGTAAGAAGCCCTAGGTGACCTGTTTACCCTTCTCCAGCAGGGTACCAGCTGCCAATTGCCCCCACTCTGTGAAGACTTGTCCTTCTTCTCACCTTGTCATCAAGCCAAGACTGCACACTGTAGGAGCACAGGTAAGCATCTGCCTCTCTAAACACTGCCAACAGCTCTCCGTTACCAGCTGCCAGGGGTGCTTTGGAAAACTGTGCACAACTTCCTCCAGATGCACGCACTGAGCACTTTTATGTCTGCAACTAATCCTGCCTTTTCAACAAGGGGAAATCTCAAATGTCAAATCTCTTTCCAAAGTTGCATTTCATCTCACCATGAAACATAATATATGTTAGTGAACTTTTATTTTTTCTCCACTTTAACTGGTAGGCATTCCAGCTGGACTCAGTATATAAACTTCGTCTAAATAATAGAAATATCTTTTTCGATGAGATGCATTTCTACAACACAAAATTAAAAGGACAATGTCAGCATCCACCGGTCATTATTTTGATGCATTCAAGATGACTGGAAGCATTTGATGAAAAGTTTTAGTACTGAAGTTGTCAAGTTTTAAAATTTGGCTACATCACAGAATAAACAAAGATTATGATATTTTGACTCCTTCAATCTCTGCTTTACAAAAATGTCACCTTTTTGAAACTCTTGATGAAGGCTTGTAGTTTTCTTTGCCACATTTGGTGGCTTTAAGCTTCACACATTGACTGCTTGGAACTGCTCAGTTGGCTAGAACATAGTGTTAATAACACCAAGGTTGTGGGTTTGATCCTTGTATGGACCATTCACTTAAGAATTGGACTCCAGGATCCTTGTGGGTCCCTCCCAAAGCACATATTCTGTGATTCTGCTGCAAATCCATTTAACTATCCATTGAAGTAGAGGCTCCCAGAGACTCACTACAGTGAATTTCACTTTCAGACATTGTCACAGATTTTCACTACTACCAAAGCAAGGATTATAGAACATAAGGTCCTTCATTGATTGCTCAACTGTTCAACATCATGGGATGACATTACGGCTGAACATGCAAGCAGATTTAGTGTGCCAGGAAAAAGTATATTGTAAATATTGGGCATACACAATGTCTTTATCATTTGGAAAAGACATTCCTCATGAATATTTGAAATGTTATAAATATGCTTTATGTACTACATAGGATGGTTTAAAAATTACTTCATATTTTCTTGCTTTCTTTAATTTGCAGGGACAAAAGAATAACTAATTTTACCAAATTTAGTCTCCTTTAAACAAACGGCTCGTTTATAATCATAAATGTAAAATTATATTTGTAGCACATTTAGAATAGTTTTGCAGGGTTTTTTTACTATTTTCTTATTTGGCTATAAAAAGAATTTATTTTTTTTAAAAAAAACACCTTCTGTAAAGTCTTATAGATCCTGAATAAAACCTGCTTTAATAGAAATTTTCAAAGCCATTATCTTTAACTTGATTTTATTCCTGTACAAATACATTAGTATAGATAGCTAAGCAGATGTAATGTCTCTGTTGGAAATATTGATAGGTGATATATATTTCTCAAATTTCAGCCTTTCTGATGTAAGGAAAGTGGAGCTTGGGAATAGCTGGTGTTTTGGGGTTTTTCCCCCTGTATTCCTCAGAATGAATATTTTTCCCTCACCTCTGTATTTCTAAGTGGAAAAGTTAAATTAGCATAGTATCTGCCTTCTTTAGAACTTCGAATATTGTGTTATTCCTTTTAGTTAAAATCAGCCACTAATTCAGGAATTTGGCATCACTGTATTGGTTTTTTTACTCTACTCTGGAGGAACAGACAAAGTGTGGGCAGCCCAAGACAGTTTTCTCTGCTTACCAGAATGAGGGAAAAGGTCATTAAATATTAACATGAATTACAGTAACTCAGTGAAAAAAAAAGTAAAATTATGATGGATAATTCACTATTCATTTATCTTTACTTTGTGCAGAAACAATACTTCACAAGAAC
Source organism: Serilophus lunatus (assembly GCA_013399895.1). Lineage (NCBI taxonomy): Eukaryota > Metazoa > Chordata > Aves > Passeriformes > Eurylaimidae > Serilophus > Serilophus lunatus. The sequence goes on along the minus strand of VXBA01004787.1, from coordinate 88,274 downwards.
GCATATATGAGAGATATGACTTCCTCTGATGGACACAGTGGTTTTCATGGATGTTTTCTGACTCATAAGAATTATGCCAAGGGCTGATTTAGAAGTCTCATAAGAAAAAAAATAAAAATAAAAAATAAGGATATGTCTAGTTCTAGGTTTTGGGCTTATTTTAGTTTTTGTTGTTGCTTAATTTATTATTTTTATAAGATGATAATGAAATGGACCAAAAGGTGGTAACTGAGCCATGCACACATAAGAGTGTATTCTGATGATCTCTCTTACTCATACTGTGCTGTTGGCAGTCTGCCTTAAAAGTGACAAAGGAACAATGCATGAGGGAGTATAGCTAAGTAACATTACATCATACTGTCAAAGGTGTAAACTTTGGTGAGCAACAATCAAAAGGACGGAGACCAGTTACTGTAGAAAAAACCCAATGTGCATCAAAAGAGCAGAAAGGCAGAAGGGCAGTGTTCAGATAAAGCTGGGATAAAGAAGATCTGTTGGTCAGTAGGCAATTAATCACCTGACCAAGTCTCAGGGCAATGCAGAGCTTTTTGGTTCATATACACATTTCAGGATTCACGTGCCTTAACAAAGCTGTTTAAAAAATGCAATCTAAAAGAGTAAAATATGAAAATTTAAAATCAAAGGTAGCAATTCTTTGATGTCAAGTGCTAGATGGAGTGTTTTTTCTTTTCCAGTATCATCTCTGATCTTTGTTTTGATAATAAAATACTCAGTGTAGGATATATTTATTTGCTTCTTTGCTAGCCAGTCTTATTTGCTTCACTAATATCTTCATTCGTTGTTTATATGACTTAATACCTAAAGGTAAAAAAGGAGGGAGAAAAAATTGTGACAAAACAACAGCCAGAGGAGATGAGTGAGAATGTGTGAGAGAAAAAACCCTTCAGGCATCAGCCAGTGAAGGAGGAGGGGAAGGATGTGCTCCAGATGTTGGAGTATTTATTTCCTTGTAGTCTGTGATAAAGACTATGATGAAGTAAGCTGTCTCTGTGCAGCCTATGGAGGTTCACAGGGGAACAAATATCCACCTGCAGCCTGTGGAAGACCCCACACCAGAAAAGGTGGATGTCCAAAAAACGCTATGACCCCATGGGAAGCTTGCACTTGAGCAGGATTCTTGCAGGACATATGGACCCATACAGAGAGGAGTCCTCACTGGAGCAGGTTTGCTGGAATGGCTTGTGACCCTGTGGAAGGGACCGCTGGAGCAGTTTGTGAAAAACTGTAGCTTGTGAGAAGGACATGTGTTGGAGAAGGACAAATGGAGAACTGTCTCCCGTGGAAGGGGCCCTACACTGATGCAGGATAAGAGAATCAAGAGTCCTCCCTAGAGGAGGAAGAAGCAGCAGAGATTAACAGACCACAGTCTCTATTTCCCAACCCCCCGTGCAGCTTGGGCAGAGAAAGTAGAGAAATTGAAAGTGAAGTTTAAGGAAACCCAGAAAGAAATGAGGGATGGGGAGAAGAGGGTTCAAAATATAGTTTTTGTTTCTCATTGTCCTACTGTTATTTGATTGTTAATAAATCAAAAAAAAATTCCCCAAGTTGAGTCTATTTTGCCCATTATGATAATTGGTAATGGTCTCTCCCTGTACTTACCTCTACCTATGAGCCTTTCATTGTATTTTCTCTGTCCAACTGACAAGAGGACTGGTAGAGCAGCTTTGGTGGGCACCTGACATCCTGTTAGTCAACCCACCATAGATATCTTAATAAGGTCTCCTATAATATCTTTTCTTACCTGTTATTCTGATTCTATTCATATTTTTCTGCTGTGGAAGTGGTTATTAAAGTAATTATGCATTGTCAATGTAAATTTTCCAAAGATGCTTGTTACTCCTTAGCTATGTCATTGCAGAGATCACCAAAAATAGGAATCACTGTCTGAGAAAAACATTTACTGATGCCTCAAGAAGTATGCTTAATGTTTTAGAGAATTCACTTTACCTAGGTAGCTGGATAACTTGGAATATTAAGGACCAAAAGAGCCTGTGTTCCAGTGTCTTTCCATTCCTGTGTACAGATAAGTGGGGTATAAGACAAAACATAGAGTTAGGCTTCCAGGCCTACTAGAGGCTGGACAGAGGCAGGGGTTAAGTAATAAGGGACAATTCTGTTGGATGTTTGGGGAATATAGTAGTCAGATGGACTTTAGTTGGATAGTATGGGGGGTGGGCACTCCAAATGTTATAAAAATGGACCGATTGTTACGATTTTCCTCTTTGGATCACCGGACATGACCAGTAAAGCTGCTTAAGGCAACATTACTTTCTCAAAATCAATTGTATTTACTGTTGTTTTCTTTCTCTTAGCTTCATCAATGTTTTGATTTCATATTTCCTAATTATACTGTGGAACAAAAATAAAAATGCTAATAATATCTGATCAGAATAGGAGGTCTTTTACTCTCTGGTTTTACAATTAAATATTCAACTGGACAAAATTATACTTATGTTTTGAGAATAGCCTTAGCAAAACTGTGAGGATGTGGCCTTTACAAAATATGGAACTGTATCTCATGGAAGAGGATTAGTTTTCAGCAGTTTCAAGAGAATATCCAAGATAAAATGTGGTCAGCCACAGCTATGTGGCTACTTATGTAAGTTTTGTTTGGCTTTTTTTTTAGTTTATATGTGACCTTCTAGCTCACGTTCCATCTTATCCCTTGTTTGCTTCTCTGTTCTGTGCTCTGGGCCGATAGACCCAATATAGTACTACACCTCTTTTCTAGAGAATCACAACTTATCTAAATAAAGGCATTCACAGGACTGGGGCAATAGCTGAATTTTTGATTCTTTTGTGTTGTGTTTTGTTTTGTTTTCCCAAGAGAATTTTTGAAGCATTTTTTTGCTATTTTTTTCAAGCAGTGTCTGAAGCAATTTTCAGCTCACTACTTTGGTTGATGTTTTGCGACAAGTAATATCAATAATAAGAAATACATCGCTAATTAGAAATACATCAATAATGATGACAGCAGTAGCAACAACGATAATCAGTGTAAGTGATTAAAACAAGAATATTTGCAATAATAAAAATAATACAAAATGAACATATATACGAGTTGAAAGGTTTGCAACAGGAATCGTAAAATTAACACAAAGTCCTTTCATTTCTTCAAATATCAACACAATAAGGCTGTGTAATTTATATGGATTCTCTTTTGCTCTGTGGAATCATTTAAAATCTGTAAAGTTATACCATGCCTCTAATGAGCAAGAAACTGTATATATTGGAATGGAAAAGAAAGTCTTTGTCCATAAGATCTAAAGGTTGAGAGGAAATAAGAAAAATAACAGCAAAATTAAAGTAGACAAAGAAATATATGATTATATTGTCAGTATGATAACTTCTCTAAATAATAATTTTGTGATTTTGCCTCATGGTTTTTGTCAGGTCAATCATCATTCTTTCCTTCTTTTGAAAGTGCGGATCTTGTATTTGTTATTGAGGAAACAAATACTTCATTTGGAAACTTCAGAGACTTTGAAAGTACAACCTGAGTTTTCTAGACTTTTTTCTTTTCATTAAAATTGTTACTGTCACATTTGTTTTCAGAGCAGTTTATTCCAAATTGCTATTCTGAAAATTTCCTATTCTTCCTACAATCTGGTCAAAGTGTTAGCGCATAGTTTTTAGGATTTTCTTCTGCTCTGACAGGACATAAATATCTAATCCAGACCAAAGACTACCTGAGCAGGCCCAGAAGATAGGATAAGTCTTTTTTTCATTAATGATCCCATGCGAAAAATAACCAGGAATTAGTCACATTTTCTTTCATTTTAGGAAACAACTTCAGAAAGCCCTGATATGAGAGATGTAATACATCATTAAGCTTTCATGAAAGGGAGGTCTATATGTTGACAAAGAATGGTGTGTTAAAGTCTTCTAGTCTTTGCCATCACTACTTTATGTGGTTGTTGTGTTGAAGTTGAAATATTGTTATGAGCTATATTCAATTTTATTATGGAAAAGACAGTTATTGTTTTTTTAATCTGAAATTTGATTATAGCACTGTAGGGATTGCATGGGTTGTTTTTTTTTTAGTTTTTTTGTATTCTCTACAGAATCTCAGAAGCTGAAATATGAGGGATGAGCACGTTATTTCAGCACAGATTTCACAGCTGAGATAAAGTCATGCTTCTGAGTTAAAAGAATACAAGATACACGTAGGCATCAAAATAGGAGAGAGATGAGAGAGAAACAGGCAGAAAGAAAACCTCGAAGAAAAGAATAGGGATTTAGAGAGTGATTGTGGAAGGAAGTCAGAAGCCAGTGTGGGACTCAAGTAATAGAGTGATATCATGGGGAGAGGCCATGAAGTAAAAGCTTCTAGCTATGAAGTGTTAGGACTTAAGGGAGGGAAAGATGTGAGAGTTAAGAAAGAATAAGTCTGCAGGGGGAGAAAGGATTCAGAGATTGACCAAAGATTAACAATAGGGGAAGTAAGCTAAAATGGACTTTGATTGAAATTGAGAAAAAAGAATTGACAATACTCCTTTTTCCTTTGCTCTCTTATGCTCTCTTCTCACTTGTCTTGAGTAGAATTTGTTCTTAAAAGATATGAGAGGTTTCATGTGACCTGTGTGCTTATACTGCTGATATTATTTGGAAAACACTCAAACATTAGAGTGAGGATTTTCGGTGCAAGGAGATGTACTAAATATCAGCATTTTCTCAGCAAAGTAATGGCATTAAGAAGCAGATTTAAATAGGGAGCAACCTGGAGGGTATATCCAAACAGACAGAAAACTCAGACCTTAAAGAGCACTATGTACGGTTCCCCAATTTAAAATTATTTGGGTATCTCCCTGACTTAAGCGAGGACATAAAGAGAGACTCCAAATTTATAAGCTAATCCACACACTTTATGTGCTGTTTTTTCATATAATTTCAGTTGCAAAGGCATGCTCAGACTCCTTTGCAAAGGCAGTGGCCAGATGTTTGCCAGACTCATTTATTTGCCTGAGTGTCAAGCATTCAGGAGTCATATACAACTGCATTCAGTATTTCATATCTCTGGCAAGAGCATGGATTGAAATCTACCAGTTTCCATTAATCATGCTGTAACTCACAAATTGTTACCACAGTCATCAATTATATGTGCAGCGCAATTTGCAAAGGGTAAATTCGTGTACCTTATTTGATTAGTGATGCTAAGTACAATAATATAAGACTTTTATTTTTTTCCTCTTTGTACACACTTTCCATTAGTGCAAACATTCATGGGATCAGTGTGCCCATCAGAGTCTTAGAGAAAACTGCACATTGCATTTTCTGCTGAAAAAAGGGAAAAGGGATCATAAACCAGCTGTGGTGGTCTGAACCACTTTTATCGTCTCAGAGTCGTGCAATAAAGATGACAGAAAACTGAACAAAATTAGCAGCAGGTGAACAGTTTATTACAGGGGGTTTAAAATAAGGAAGAAGGGACAACCCACCGGGACCTCAAAATTACACAGAGAAACACTTGACATGCAGAAAACACAAAAGTTAAAAGCAGCCCCCTCCCACCACCTTCGGGGAGTAGCTACTTGCTTTCAAGCTGAAAATCGCTTCCGTGCTGAGAAAAATGGGTGGAGTCACGCCGCAGGGCCTGAGAGTGAGCAGGGGAGGAGCTGGGTGCTTCGCACCCGGACCAGAAGCCGAAGAGAGAGGGAGGGCTGCTCTACTTGGATTTTTAAGCCCCCTAGTTCTCGCTCGAATCTCTCTGTCTTCTTCCTGGCTAAACTGTCTCTCCATTGATCAGCGGGGCCGAGACCCGCCTCATTTCCGGCGTTTTCACTCGAGGCACAATTACAGTTCCTGCCGAAAATCACGCGCCCAGGGCCCGAGGCGTCATCTTTGTTTTCATGGCTGCGGCATTTAGGGGACGCCCCAGCACCAGTACGGTGCCAGCACTGAACCCCCACCGCTGTCCCCAAGCCGCCACCCCGCTCANACCCCCACCGCTGTCCACAAGCAGCCACCGTGCTCACATTCCCGGCCGTGGCTGCTCCAGGGCTGCCGCCTGTGCCCAGGACTGGGGAGCCACCTCATATGGTGCTAGACAGCCCCGGGACCGAGTGTGCCGGCAGCTGGGAATCGGCACCAGGGCTGCCGCCCCCCGGCCTGTGGGGGCTGGCACTGGCACTGGCTGCCCCGGCCCCGGCCCCCCCAGGGAGGGGGAAGCAGGCGGGAATGAGTACTGTCCCGGCCCCGGCCCCCGGGGCACCCATCCCGCTGCCACCACCGCCGGCCCTGTGCTCCCAGAGGGCCCGGGGGAATGAGGAGCCGCCACCACCACCCCCACCCCGCGGTAAGAGCAGGCGGGAGCGAGAGCCCTCCCAGTCCCAGCCCAGGAATGGCAGGGGTGGGGGAGCAGCCCGCGCCGAGAACAGCCCCCCGGCCCCGCACTCCTGGGGAATGGCAGGCAGGAGCAAGGGCTAACCCGGTCCCCACCTGGCCCAGAGAGAGCCGNGGGCCTAAGAAAAACAGGATTTTACACAGACAGGTGAGTGGGCTCTTTGTACTCTCCCTCCCCCCCCTTCAAAGCTCAAGGACCGCCCTGCAAGACCCGAAGCCCCCCTTGACCACCCCAAGAGATCCCAGCCCCCTCAAACCTCCACACCCCATTTCTTGACAGACTGTCTAATCTTTACACTCTAATTTATCCTGTGTGAGAAATTTGGATATTTATGTAAGCTTTACTAGTTACAGGTAACCAGATTTGATTAATAGTTTTAAGCCTTTTAGTTTTTTATTGCTTTTTCTAGCTCATTAGTTTTTGCTATCATAATAAAAAGAGCATCTCCAATTAAATTCTAATGTATGAAGTTGACGAGTAAGCTTATAGCCAACCAGATAGTTCATGGAGAGCAATTCCTTGAAACTGAAGACTGAACTGTGCAGAGACACACTGTAACTTGCTAGCACAAACCTTCAATGGACTTTTATGGATGAGTGAAATTATGTGGAGAAGAAAGTTTTATCAGGATTATTTTTGTCATAATGCTATCAGATTTAGCTGGTCTAGAAATGAAGCTGCTTTAAAAGGCAATATTGGAGGCAATATTTTATTTTATTAGTTTATAGCCACTAGCCTAATCCACTGAAACCTTGATTGCAGTCAAGTGCTCTGAGAAAGATTTCTTAAAAAATTATTTTTATTTATATTGTCTGTCTTCCTGTGGTTTCTTTATTAAAAAAAAAATTATGTTAGTTAATTTCACTTTTATTAGCTTTTCAAATTCTAAGCTTGGTCAGTGGTTCTGGCATGCTTACCTTAGTGGACAAGTTCAAAGAGATTCACTTTGATGTTACCTGGTTTTGAGTGTTTCACGAAGACCTACCAACAATTCATTTGCGAATCTGGCCAAGAGAAGTTGTTAAGCCTTCAGAAAGTCAAACTAGATGTAGGACTTTATTAACTAGCTTGGTAGACCACACATAAGAGAGCAGAATATTAAAACTTATTTATAATAACACTTGTCTGATGTTTCTGAAGAAGGAAAACTAGTAACCTCTCTCTCCTGTTCAACTTACCACTTCAATAAGTTTGTAGAAGTAGGTTCCCCGTGAGCAGAAACTTACAAGTGTGAAATTTCATGAATCTTTAGAAAAGAACCTGGAAAGAAAGTTATGTTGTAATATATTGAATCAAACTAGATTACACTTAATCACCCTAAGTGGCAACCACATCCTTACTTCTTAAAAGGAATTTACTTGGATCACATCAAAGTAACAATCCCAAATGAAGATTGATCTGTGTAACTGTGATCCCGGTACTTTTCTGCTTGTTGTGCTTTAATCTCATAAGCTATGAAGATGAAGGAAACAGATCAGCTGCCTGTTTATATTTTACCTGGTTATACTTACATGATCTTCATTTCTGCTTGACAGCAGGTAGCCTATAATTTTATCAAGGATGAGAATATGTAACAAGTAAAACCAGAAGATGCAGGCTAAGTTATTAAAAATAGAATGACCTCTTTATTTCTCATCATGCATTTCTCCCCTTACTATCCTTCAAGTTAGGAAATTAAGTGGTCGACAGATGAATCATGCTGCTTGCAGGTACTAGAAATATATACGCTTGAGATGTGAGGTTATTAAAATGTCTTCATGCTACTTATTCTTCTAAAAAGAGTGAAAAAAAAAATCTTTTCAAATACATTGGTGGTTTATGAAAGCCCAGATTAATTAATAAAGTCTAATCATTTACTGTATATGCCAAATAGAAAAACCTAGGTTTGAATTTTATTTCCTCAGTAAAACACAAGTTCCCTCAATGTTCACTGGTGGACTGTCTTGGAGGTACAGAAAGATGATGAATGTATACTCTAGAGATGTTAGATTATTAAAACCTTGGCAAAATTATGAGCCTGAAGCCATGGCCATTGTTGTCGGCTGCTGTGGCTTCATGGGCCTTTGGATTCTGCTTCTCTCGGTTGTACCTCTGCTGTTCCTCTTGTACACCTTTGCAAGCTTTTGCGTTGTAACTTCTAATTTTCTCCTGATCTAAGATTTTTTTTTTCCTCCTTGTCTATGCTTCTTTGCTCTTTTTCTTTGGTTTTCTTTTTTTCCTTTCTTTCTTTCTGCCTGTTAACTTTTTGCACACAGTAATGCTGGAAAAGCAAAACCTTGACACGATATTCTTCTACACATCTACATTCATAAATAAAGAAAAATAAACCAGAAAATTTTCCTCTCTTTTTCTACATTTCTATGAACATGGAAGGTGAAATGTAAATAAGACCTCAATTAGTTTTGTTTTGTTATTTTTTTTTCTCCTGGGTTTTTTCTTTAATGGATGTCTCATAGTCTTCAGTCTCTGTGACTTCTGCCTAGGGAAGGCGATACAGAAGAGTTGATCTTTGGCTGATAAAATTTCAAAAAGTTTAGAGAATTTTGAAAAAAAACCAAAACAAACAATCCTCTAAAGAATCGGAAAAGAAGCAGCTAAAGGAAATGGTGTTACTTCTATATAATATTGATATTTTTTTAACCATCCTTCATTACTCTTTGAGGAAGTTCTTTTTACACCTCTAGGCAGAGGAATGGCAGGACAAAGGCTATATGTCTTACTTAAGTAAGATATTTTTAGGCTGTTGATGCATGGAAACCGACCTCACACACAGGCCATGTAAAAAAAATGCAGGCATGTTTATTTCTGTCGACAGGGAGCAGGTTACCATTCAAACCGAATCACCCAGTCCCTGAACTACGGGACCTCCTGGGTTTATATCCCCCTTCTGAGTGGCAGACATTACAGAGCACTGATTGGCCTCTCTGCTTCAAGCCCTCCCTCTTCTCTGCCCCATCCCTTCAAGTGCTGGCCTGTCACTGCCATCGTCCCCTCAAAGAGAGGCACATTGTCTTCCAGGCTATTGTGATGTCTAGTTTTTGCTGTCTCTGTCACCCTTATGTTAGTGTCTAGTGTTTACAGAACTTGCTCCATGCTAGCCCTGTGTCCCAGCAGGGCCCCGACTGCCCTTTCTAAGCCCCTTCTGACCTCAACTCACTGTGAGTAGGTGTCTATCAAATAGTTTAATTTCTCTTGTCATGGAGCTATTTTATAGCCATCTTTTCCACCACATGGTGCCCCAAATAAAGTATTTTATTAATATCTAAACTATTTAACCATCATTTAAAAAGTTTCCATTTACATCTATGTATAGCTTGCTGCAATGAGCCCAGAAGAAGATGCAGCAGATGTATGATGCTGCAGCTTGGATAAGATCTTGGATCAAGCAAAAAACCAATTCCCTTCTACCTGCAAGACTATGACAATATCTTTGAACAGCATGGTATTGCCATATGAGCAGCAATGGCTTAGGTAAAGTCTAGAGTTGTCTCACTTAAGAACTGTTCTCTTATCTAACTTTTTCTCTACATTCACTATAGAGGAAGTCAACTGCTTTTTTGACTCAGAAAGCTCAGATGAGTCTTTATCAGTGAAACTCTTATTTCTTCTTAGGAAATTACAGTTATTTTTTGAAAGGTTCTGGTAGGATTGTGCACATGTGCATGAGTCTGTGTAGGTATGCACACATGTAAGATACTGGAGTTTAAAAGGGCAGTATCACACAAAACGAGATAACCGTCAACAAGAAGATATTAGCTAGATGAATGTGTTTACATCTTACATGTTGAAGAAATGGTTGTCTTTGTAAAGCATCTTTTTAGCTTTTTCCTATGTTTGTATAAGAACCTCATGGAAGCAATATTAAGGGAAATGTAAGACAAGAAGGAGTTCTGAGACATCCTGCATGGCTTAACTAAAGCCAAATCATGCCTGACCTATCTGATAGCCTTCAATGATGGAGTGACTACAATGGTCAACAAAGGAAGACTGAGCAATATTGACTCCCTAGACTTCTGTAAGACCTTTGACGCAGTCCCACGTAACGTCTTTAAATTGGAGAGGGACAGATTTGAAGGGTGGACTATTCCGTGGATAAGGAATTGGATGGATAGATATAACTAGAGTTTTGGTCAATGGCCCTGTCCAGACAGAGGCCGGTGACAAGTGGTGTCCCACAGGGCTCTGCACTGGAGTGGGTGCTCTTCAATATTTTCATCAGCCTGACAGATGGTGGGAAAGGGTGTACTCTCAGCAAGTTTGTAGATGTCACAAGGCTGAGTAGTGCAGTTGACAAAACAGAAGGAAGGGATGACATCCAGGGGGAACTGGACAAACTTGAGAATTGAGCTCACAGGAACCTCATGAATTTCAACAAGTCCAAATGCAAGGTACTGCACATGGGTCAGAGCAATACCATTTCTGTGAGTACAGACTGGAAAATGAACTTATTGAGGGCAGCCCTGCAAAGAAGGACTTGTTTTTCTGGTAGCTGAAAACCTGGACATGGGCCAGCAGTATGTGCTTGCAAACTGCATCCTGGGCTGTATCAAAAGAGGGGTGGCCAGCAGGTTGAGGAAAGTGATTCTGCGCCTCTTTTCTGGTGAGATCACACCTGGGAGCACTGTGTCCAGTTCTGAGGGCCTTAGCACAGTAAAGACAAGTACCTGCTGCTTCATAAGGGCCACAAAGTTTATCAGAGGGCTGGAGCACCACTTCTATTAAGATAGACTGGGAGAGAAAGGAGTTACTCAGCATAAAGAAGACTTTCAGTACTTAAAGGGGCTTATATAAAGGAGGGAGATAGGCAGATAAATATAGGAAAAGAAGGAACAGTTTTAAACTGAAAGAGAAGAGAGTTTTTACTGTGAATATGTTGAATCACTAGAACAGCTTGCCCAGAGAAGTTGTGGGTTCTCCATTCCTGGAAGTGTTCAAGGCTAGGTATCAAATGGGGCCTTGAGCAACATGATTTAATGGGTGGCATCTCTGCCATGGTGGGGTAGTTGGAATGAGATGATCTTCAAGGTCCCTTTGAACCCAAATTATTCTATGATTCAGTGTCACGTTTTTTGCTGAGCCCAAATTGACACTTGCCCAGTGCTAGGTGGTTTTCAGAAAAATCCTGCCACTGTTCAGGTGCCATGTGCTTCCTTTTCTGTCCTTTTGGGTCTATTGCTCTGCTGAGACTGATATTCATTCAAAAAAATCAAGGAAACAAGACTGTGGTGGTTTAATCCACCTTTTAGCGTTCAGGGGGCAGGTTCAATAAAAGTGACGGAAAACTGAATAGAATGTTCAGCAGGTGAACAATTTATTACAAGGAATTTGAATGAGAGAGGTAGGGGTAACCCACAAGAGACCCCAGAATTACATTGAGGGACCCCCAACATGCAAGGAAAAAAACCCCCCAAAACCAAAAAAAACCAAACCAAACCAACAAACAAACAAACAACAACAACAACAAAAACAAAACCAAAACACACACAAAAAAAAGGAAGGGAACTGTTCCTTTCAGCCAGATGACTAGCTGAAAGGAACAGGGAGGAAGGGTAGGAAAGAGTGTCTCCTTCTTTTCCCTCTCTCCGAAGGACTTCTGGCCCTCCAAGCTCTCTGAAAAACACAAACAGAGGTGAAAACGATTCCCTTCCTCCCCTTTCTGAAGGATACTTGCTAGCCAGCTGGAAATAGCTCCCAGGTTGAGAGAAATGGGTGGAATCCCGCTGTGGGGGAGCCTGCAGGCACTGGACACCGGGGCTGTGACCCTTCTCCTCCCAGCGGCAGCCAAAAAAAGGGAGCGGGACGGGGCCATGTCTCGACTTTTAAGCCTTCTCCATCTCGCGTAAATATTGTTGCCTTCTTCCTGGCCAAGCTGGCTTCCCATCCGTCCAGCCAGTTGGGCCCCGCCTCAATTCTGGTGTTTTCTCATCGAAGAACTCACGAGTTTCAGTCATTAGGCGCCATCTTTGTTTTCAAGGCTGCAGCACCTCAGAGATGTCACAGCGCCAACACGGTGCCAGGGCCAGCCTTCCACCGCTGTCCAGAACCAGCAGTGGTGCTGAAATTCCCGGCCAGGCTGGCCCGGGGCTGTGTGCTGCTGCCCGCGCTCCTCGATGGGGGTGAGGAGCTGCTGACCCCTGGAGGGACGCTGGGGCTTCCCCGTAGCTGTGCCCCCAGGCCGCTGCTCACCCCGGGAAGCTGCTGTGCCCATGCGGGAAGGGACGGTCCCAGCCGCACACTTCGCAGGGAATGGGGACAATGGGCAGGAACAGAAGCCATCTGGGCTACACTGCACAAAACGGCCCTGGGGCCATGTGCGGCGATGGCCGGCGATTGGCCCCCATGATCCCAGGAGCCCGGGGCGATGAGCCGCCGCTCGGCCCTGGCCCTGGTCCCATCCCCGCTCCATCCCGGCTGAGGGCAACCCCCCTTCCCAAAATGGCTTTTGAGGAAAATTGAATTTTAAATCAGGAAGGTGGATTGCTCTCTTACATCCCCCTACAAAAGCCTTGTTTTTCAAATGGCTACAAAGACTTAGAAAATTTGGAGAGGTTTATATGGGGAATGGATCCCACTCGGCCTTAGATAGACCCCCACAGACCCCTTACCCTTACAGACCTCTTACCCTTGTGTAATTACAGTCCAAGTAAGACACAGAGGTTAAAGGCATGCAGCCAGATGTAGACAAATTTAGTCTGCTGCTAGCAGAAGTGACAGATAAAATGCACTTTCCACATTTCTATGCATGTCCAGCACAAAGAAAACAAAAGACTATTTAGCTGCTTCCCAGACTGTACAGCTGTCCAATCCACTGTTAAAAAACATAACCACATCTAAAAAAATATTTTTGTTTCCAGTGTGGAAAAATGTTTGTTCTGGATATCAAGTGGTTGTCAAAAATAACAAGCATTTTTGCAGTTCAGCCAGAAAGCGTCTTATCAACAGTGATGACTGAGGTAGCTATTGTACTGCAGTTGTGAAAATGACTGAAATAAGGCCTTGCGATTCTGAAAGGCAGGCAAAAGTCTAAAATGTTTTCCAAAAGACCTAATATCAGAACAAAAATACTTAAATCCAGCAAGCCTATCCTCCAATTTTCTGATTCTAGAATACATTGATAATGATAGTTTGAATCACTTAATCTTGCAAAACTTCAGCTGTAAATGTATAAAATTAATAGTTATCAAAATCTTATCATCTTTTAGAGTTCCTCTCAATTAAAGTTGTAGTTACCCACCTGATTCATTCTCCGTGTAGTCCTCTAACCTCAGTCAGGGTTTGCTACATTGCACAGATTCATGTCTTTGGGGTAATTTGTACAAGTTTTCACAGGAGCTTCACAACCAGATCAAGGCTTTTCTCTTCTCTTTCTCCCTCTCTCCTTTCATTTTTTACAATTTCCTTTTTTGTTTTTTCTCCTCTCCTCTCATCTCCTCTCCTCTCTTCTTTCTCTCTGTTAAGCAATGTAAGTAATATGTTTATATAATACATATGGAGCTCATATTGTAATCATGTAACAACAGATCTATTACGGTCTATCAATGACTAAAACCAGTGTAATGTTACCTTGGAGATGTCCAGATATCAGGGATCTCTCAATGTGCAGCTGCTGTAGTGTGAATTTGAAAAAGCTTGTCTCTTTACTCTGAGTTTACTAATAGCCATATGCTTCTAACCAAAGGTCATTGACAAAATGTACATTTATTTTCCCTGCTAATGCAGTTGATCTGACTGTTATTTGTTACTACCTGAAGGCATAGAGTGTTTTCAGTACACAGAAGGTGCTGCAACATCAAAGTGCGACTGATGGCCCATGAGAGATACATTTACATTTCTCTTAGTTTATGCTCAAGAGACACACAGACACATATAAATTAAAATATAAACATCCAACATTTTTATTAGATTATATTATTGTGGGTTTAATTTTTTTAGTATTATTTGGTTTGCTTTTTCCAAATGACATTTTTAATTTGAAATATACAGTGGATTTTAGTTCATGAAAGCTTATTGAAAATTTATTGCAATATGGTATTTTGGTACCTCCGTTCCCAACAGCTCTAATATTCTTAGACAGTCAGCAGGATATCTGGCTGTCTGCAATATGAATAGATGAATATTTCTTGTAAAGAATGGAATGTACTACATTGCTGAAATTGCATAAAAAAATCTTTAACGATATAGAAAAGGCTCTGGGACCTTGATGTCAGTTCTCGGAGAGATGAATTTATAGGTAGAGCAATCTCGCTCCTCAAACTGACATCTGAGATCCCAGAGGCTTTCTCCATAACACTGAAGATTTTTTTCTTCATTATTTTCCAACAATATAATGCATGGTGTATAGTATTTTGAACAATTTCATACCCAAAGCAATAATAACAAATTTGGGCTTAGAAAATACCCTCCCCCGCTTCAGTATTACTGAATAATTTCAGCTTTTAGCAGTAATTTGCTTAAGAAAGCGGGAAGAAACTCTTTGCAACCAAGGGCAAAGGGTATCAGAGTTCAAAATCAAATGGCTACATTTCCCGTTAACTGAAACATCTTCTATGTGTTCAGAATGGGTAAATGAACTAATCTTAAAACACAAGCTACAAAGTCTCTGTGCATGCAAGTTAAACAGTACATCATCATTTTTATTTGTCCTTTCCTTTTCACTTGTTACAGTAACTCTCTAATCATTACCTACTTCTCAAAGGAACTGGCCAAGCCTTCACCTTTTTTCCTTAGGCAATACTGTGAATTTTCTGAGCTCACTTTCTTAAACACAAGAGTCAATATAAGTGTATAGGAGTCTGCCGTTGATTTGAACAGAAACTTTTTTTGGTCTTACTGATTTGCAATAACCTTACTATCTCAGACCAACCACAGTTGATTGTTTCACTTGAACAAAGTCTACAAAACAATCTTTTCTCTTTCCTCCATAGATAATATGGCACTCTAATACACAGGGCCTTATATATTTTTCATTACAGAAATACATCGCTTAAGGAAGCTTATTATTAGGCCATTTGATTCTGGACATATTTGGAGATGGAAAGATAAAAGTTAATTTTAGTGGAAATCTTCAGAGTTTGCAAAGTCCAGCTAAGGATCTCAGTTCTTATAAAATTCTTAACTATTAAAAAGCACTGATGTTGAAAAGTCCTTCTTCAAGTGCATAACTCTAAAAGGAATATCTTTCAGTATTAGAGCAGGATAATAAAACAGATGATTCCATAGATTATTTAGAGAAGTAAACCTGAATAACAATACTACAACTACTTATTACAAAACAGTTTAGATTACATGAAAGTATTTGAACTCAATTAGTATAAACAGCAAAATATGAACATCCCACATTTTCAATTTAATTAAAAAAATATTCTATTAACTGTTGTTTTGTAAAGGTGATTTGGTGGTAGAATAAATGACAAAAATATGCCTGCCATTTGAAGGAAATTAATGAGAAAATAAAAAGCTCAAAAAAAAATGATCTGATGAGAAGAATCCATCTTCCAGTCTAATCTATCTGTTTCTTTCTTTTCTTTTGTGTTTTCCTGCACAGCTGGAATATTGGGTTTATAATATGCAATGGATTGTATAACTATACAGAATACAGAAAATTTAGAACATCACATATGGATACATATGAATAACAATGTATTCTTAAAAAAAATATTAAGATATTCTATTCAGTAGCATCATTCTCTTTCTGTTCAAATTAATATGTGAATCCATTATATCAGCTATCAAATGAGTAATTTAATTCCATCACAAAATAGTGCTGCAAGAATTAGTTAAAATGGTAGTTTTCTCAGGGAAATAACTGGAAACAAAAGCTTCTTTCAGGTATGGAGGTATATTTTGCTAGTCTGAAAAGATTTTATTTCTTATTTTTAAAGCCTTTTGGTGCTGCTAATATTGCTGTTATTTTATACTTACTTCATTTAAAACCAGCAACTGTCAAAATATTTAGTCTTTCTTAACACGCAAAGTTTTGGTTTTTTTTTAAATTTTGAAAGAACTGTGTATGATTTTCAAAGTTTCGAAATTTGGATCCCACCTTCCACTGACCCCAACATAGGTTTATTGGGGGGGAGGGGAAATGCATTCAGTGAAAAAATTGCTAATAAAGACTTCCTAGTCCTTTCCTTCCTAGTGGTCGAAAGCTGATCACATCTGTTTCTAACAGAGCAATAGCAGAAAAACTTCCTTTATATACATAATATTGATGGAGTATCACTACAAGTTAAGTTCAAATGCTAAAGTCATCCTTCACATTATGCTTTTGAAGTCACTTAAACCATGATCAAGTTTTAGCCATGGTGGTTGCAGAGGCAGCTGTGCTTTGATCTCACAGCTTTTCATTACTTGCAAGTTCACAGTGTTCAGTGTGCCTGTAGCATGGAGACAGAAAGTACCACTCTCTCACTTGGCACACTCAAAAAGTTTTGTCTCCCGTACTGAGGCAGCTCTATTAACTTCAGCAAGACTGGCACAACTGAAAAGAGAAACTAGAGTAGGAATTACCCTGCTGCTCTTACTTACACTAGTTGTGTATATTTATCTATGTCTGTAAAATGCATCACAAAAATGTACAACCTGCCAAACAGTGATATATAGTGTCAGTTTAATGCAGTGTTTTGCAATTTGTATTCCTCTCCACCGATTGCTATTATAGGTGGCAATCACTAAACTTGGATTCAAGGTAAGAAAGAGATTTTCCTGGCAGCGATGCCTGTTTCTAAGCAGACTCCATGAGTAATTGTGTGGCAGCTTTCGAGTTGCCTGTGGGTCACTCATGATTAGACTGCTGATGAGAAATCTGAGCGACTTTCTTCCCTTGCATGTCATTTCTTTTTAATTCACTTTGATTCAGGGAATGTATTTTTTTTTTATCTAGCCATGAATAAAAATAAGCTCCTGTAAATCCAGTTACTACAACTGCACAGAAACATACCTGTTGTAAGACAGTATGGGAATATGTGTCTAACACTACAAATGTACAGGTTTTATGAAGCTTAAGATATCCTCTACTTTTGATGTCTTTCTCCATACTTTTATTTTGAGTACAGCAGAGACAAAATGTAGACACTTTTTCCTTTGATCATAAGAAGACACATATTTATTTTAGATGAATAGAATGAAAATTATTTTCTTTTTGAAAAAACCTTGCATTACAGTGTAAAAGCTGTAATTTGGAAAGGTCACAATCCTATATTTGGAATGGCTGAAATGTTAGTGGATAAAACTAATTTTTCATCCCTGAAGTTTTCATTTGTTGCTTTCAATACTAATATTTGCATTTCCATTTTGGTTGAGAAAAACCCTTTGTCTATTTTAGTAAAACAGACAGAGACAGGAAGCCAGATAACTGCTATGTGTTTTTACCTAACTAAGGACAAAACCAAAATGCAATCTTTTTGAATTGAAAATTGAATTTATTTTTAAGGAATACTAATGTCAGGAAGAGGACGCTGGATGATTTCTGCATTTGGTTTTGATACCATCAGTTTTCAGAGCAGAGGACATTGTTTGTAAAAAGGAGAGATCTCTGTCCAGAGCTCACAGGGGTTTCAAGTGAGCTCAGTAGCCATTTATATTGGTTTATAAATAGAAATCTTCTTTAAAAGAGTGTGCCACTGTCAACTCTGCTTTCTGTGGCGTCTCATGGCACTGACAGGGATTCACAGCAGGAGTGTGGAGTCTTTGAGGGAAGATGAGTGAAAGCAAGATAAGCATAGTAGTTTCTGACTAATTATAAGAAAAATTAAAAGGAAACTGTACATATTCACATTATACTATAGAATTTATATATATAGAGAGAGGAAGGCATAAGCTGCATAGCCTTGAGTCAAACACAGCATCCATGTGGTAAGCGACAGTTTTACAACTGGCTCGTTTGCAAGACTTCACCCTTAATTACACTCTGAAGCACGTAGGAATATACAGGTCAGTGTTTCAGTTTTTCTTAGTGAGATTTAAGGTTGTTGGTACCCTCTCTTGGGTGAAGAGAGTTCTAGTGTTTCCAGATGTACTGGAATAGCAATTGGATTAAATCAGAAAGCAGCACTAAAACCGTGATAATTTTAGGTGACTGTTCAGTAATAAACATATCTGAGTGAACTGTACGCTTGCTATCTGTCTGCTGAGGGAATCTTCAGTAGTGAGGTTGGTTTTGTATTTTTTGGAATAGTATTTTGGAATATTTTATTCATAAGAAATCTGCAATCTGGCAATTGCTCAGGACAGGAGAAACTATTGTTTTATAAGCTTTATAACTTTGCCCAACATATGTTTGAAAATCAGAAAGGAAAGACATATGTTGAGGGATTCTGCATTACAAAAAAGTCTTATGAAAGGGAGAAGATTACAAGGAGACAGAATGAGAAAGTGTATTAAAATGAAAGGAATCCCATGAATATTCAATCCAAAACTCTTGTCACTACTGATGTGCACTGAGAACTTCTGAGTACTGAGCAGCAGGGTTAGGTGAGAGAAAGGCAGACTATACATCTTTATATCCTTCAGATACTTTGGCACAAAAAGCATACATTAAAACTTAAGAGGCCATTGTCAAATGCATAACATTTTGGAATCCATGCTTGCCTTCAACTTGTGTTGCACAGGGTGGCCATAATGTTACTACAGAACTGAAAATATATATATATATATTTTTATTTTTTTTTTAAAGCAGGCTTCAATACTTTTAAAAAAACCTCTTTAGCAGCTCCTTTCAAGAAAAGGCACCATTCCACATCAAATATGCATCCCGTGTCAGAGATAAAAGGTCCAAAATATTTGGCAATGTCCAGTGAGTGGAGATTAAAATTATAGCAGGCCTGGTTATCTGTGTCTTAGTCCCTCTGCTAAACTTCTGCATTTAAAGATAAGCAGAATTTAATGGAAACTCTTATTTTTCTATTTTTAAAAAATATCTTTAACACAGGGTTTCACTTACTTTCAATAATATTTTTATGTCTTGCAAGGCCTGCAAAATTGTATGATACAGCTGTTAATAAATTTTATCTGGCCTAGACAACTAAGTTATTTAAAAAAAAAAATGAACATTTTTCTTCATACATAATAATAGAGCGTTAGCTATTTAGTGAACCATGTAAGGATTTGAAATTTTTGCTTCTTTAATGATAACACCTTGCAATCTGAAAGAGAAGGAAAAAGAGAATGAAGAGTAAAGGCTAGTGCCTTTGTCTGAAATATCCCTAAGAGTAGATACTTCTAAATGTAATTGAGAAGGAAATTGAAATAAAGAATTCAGCTGGAGGAAAAACAAAACACATACAAAATATGACTTTGAAAGTCCTTTACAGACATTTACTCTACAGATGTTTTACAGGCATCTCTGAATACCATGGAATACGAGTCTACAGTACACTCCAGTACCACACCTGTGTAAAAGAGCACAAGTTAGCAGTGTCAAATTATTCATCTTTTTAAAGACATCTATACTAAACATTCTTTGAAATTTAGTTTTAGGTTTAACATTTCTGCCCTCACCAATACTATAACCGAAGGTGTTTCATCTTTTTTCAAATTATAAGAGTCTGGTGGAGGCAGTCGGCCCACACACATGCATGTTTTATATAATCTTTTTACTGAGACAACATGCAAGTATAATATACAATAAACATATACTATTACATGTTTCATAATAAAATAAAGCAAAATAAGCATAAAAGTGTAAATTTCAAATGAAATAAATATTTTTGCTCTGTTAAACCACTGAAAATGGTGTTTTAGTATATATTCTGAAGAATTTCACAGTGCAGTCTTACATTTATGCATTCTATCTAAAAATTTAATCTGGTGGTAAAACATTTGAAAAAGCCTTACATTGGATCGGTCTATTTTATGTAACAATAGTCTAAAAATTTTTAGAAAAATAACTCTTATTCTTTTTGTTTTAGAAAAAGCTAAATATTTGAGATGGTAGAATTTATTATGTAAACACAAATACACATATTCAATGCTACTTGATCTGAAATAAAAAAATAACATACAATACTTTTTTCTGTTCTCCACTATTTGCTCTAGCATAAGCTGAGCAAAATCTTTAATCTAATACACCTAGAAATAAATAAAAGCTTGTATTCTGTAAACCAAAATTATTAAACATATAAAGTGACAATAAAAATAAGTAAAAATGAACCCCATGGACTCAGTAAAGAGTAAAAATATCACATCAATTATATGTCCATTTTTAACAATTTTGTATTTTCTGCAGACATTGAAAAGTGGGGTTTTCATGCTTAATTCATAATATCTGCCAGGATATCAATACTAGTAAGACTCTGGTACTGAAGAAATGATGATTATAAATGTATGAAATTGAATACTAAATATAATAAAAAAAATCCTGAATTTTGCCGTCACCTGCTATGCTCTGTTAGCCTCTGGCTTTCTAAATCCATTTAGCAGAGCTGTGTTTTTCTTTCTGCCCTAGTGCTATTTAAAGAGTGAACTGGATAAACCTTCTTCTGTCCCTAAAGCTGTTTTTCTTTTCTCTTCCAAAGGAGCAGACCAGAGAGTAATTGTTGAGCTTAAAGCCCTAGTGATGTCTATGCTGAGGCTATCTCCTCTTGTATACAGGAAAGGGAATTTTGGCACAAATGGTACCAATATACGAGACAGCCTCCAACACAGGGCAGAAGCCTCCAGCAACAACTCCATCTTCCCCAAGAGTTCAGATAACCTGCAGAAAAGGAAGCAGCCAGGAAATACAGAACTTAGATTATAATGCTTTTTCATCTAAAATTTTTATTTGTACCACAATATTTGCTAGTATTGAGATAGTTATTCTGATTTTAATAGTATGTTAGATTTAAAAGGTGTTTCCCATCAAATATATGTATGTTTTTGATTTTCAATTAAAATATGTATTTGCTAGTGGAGAGACAAGACATACTGATGCATGTTTGCTAGTGTGTGTTCATGCCTTTATCATTTGTTTTACTCACCTAATTGCAAGAATATTTGAAGTCTCAATGGGTACCAAATATTTGAACACATGCAGATGCTACCTATAATATTTACCAGTAATTTCTGAAACACATTCTTTTCTTGACTCATCTGTATGACATCATATTACAGGAGATAAATAATACCCCTGGGCTGAACCCATAAGTTGTATAGTTTTTGTTCGAGTCAAATCATCACACCAAACTTTAGCCAACCGTTGAAGAGGTCACCACTCAAATTGAGATAAACAAGTTCCCACACAGAGCACATTGCGCACACACTACCTGAATCAGGAGTAAAATATGGAAGAAAGGATTCTATTTACACACAATTACATGTAAAATGCCAAAGACAAAAGTATATTCTTGATTACACATATGTCACTTTCATATGAAGGATCCTTCAGTATGAATTCTGACTTGGAGCTAATGGGTAAGCCCAGTCAATGGAACAGTTGTATCTTCTTGTAGAGAAGCTGACAAAGAGTGAAGTTACAAAGCTAAACAGGCCTGTTTCTATTGTAGCTGCTCTCTGCAGCACCAGCAATTATACAGTGCTGATCAATTCCAGCCACTGAGCACAGCTCAGTCTTCTCAGCTCTGAGTGATTACAGGAAACATAAGAAAAATACAGGAAAGCAACTCAGCCATCTGAATGGGGAGCAAATTGTTTAGAGCCCAAGCAAAGACACGTGGAGGACAAACAAATGAGATGTAGACACACCTTCACTATGAATTTCAAATTAATGGCACAAGCCAAAATAAAACTCTCTCAGAAAACTTTTTTGCTGGAATTAAACTATTTCAAATGGTTGGACTTTATACAGGTTTCTTGGTTTTAGTTGTTGTTGTTGTGGTTTGTGTGTGTGTGTGTGTGTGTGTGTGTGTGTGTGTGTGTGTTTTACTTTGACTCCTGTGAATCCTCTAACTCTCCTGCAGAAATTTCAGAAGTGTATTACTTCATGCAAAAATGAAATCTTTAAATCACACATTTCATTTCAAGAGAATACAGAAATAAACAGAAAAGAAAGAGTTTCACACATAATCTACAAATATATAGCACAAATGCTGGTGAACTGACACTTTCTGAAGAATGTACAACTTGCTCTGGGCATAAATTTTAGGTCTGACACTTCTCTGAAGAATCATTTCCTTGTGAACATTAACTGTGGTCATCCAAGAAATAACCAAATGACAAGTGATTGCCCTGGAATTGGCTACCCTTATTAATATCAAGCAGGTTACAGAAGAACAAGAAAAACTGCTACCAGTGAGCATAATGAAAAAAAGTGACCAATGAAAAAGAATTATTATGTATATAACTCTATATACTAAACTGTATCCCTAGAAGAACTAGATAAATTAGATGTAGGTCGCTTCTGAAAAGGACAAAAGAGAAAAAAACCCCATTGATGATGGAGTTAAAATTGTTTAAAGTTCTTGTTCTTATCAATTGCTACCAAATGGAGCAGAGAAGGATTTGAGGAAGCATATGATCATGTCTCCAGAGGAAATAAAAGCTCTTGACTGAACAAAGAAATGAAAATACTCAACAGACGTATGCTCTAAGCCTCTGGGAAAGCTTTTCCTACCTTTGGGAAGAAGATAAAAGAAAACCTATATGGCTTTACTGTTTTGGGAGTCATAGATTGAGCCAAAAGATACATAGAGTGTGTAAACACACTAATCATTGTAGGCAAAACTGAACAAAAAAAATTTTGTACAGAATCTCAAAGAATTTATATCCATTGATACATATATATTCATACAAACATATATGAGAATGACAACTTTACTACCTTCAAGGCTGAAAAACAGAAAAGATGTATAGGTCAACTATTCTCCTAAACTTCTTCCAGCAAGAAAGTAATAATAGTACAGAAATAGAAAACAGTAATCCGTGACTCATTTCAACTTGAGGAAAAAAATTATGTAGTTAGAGTAAACCAATTTTTGGCGGGGGGGTGGGGGATGAAAGTGCAGCTTATCTCCCATTAGTATACTTTATGAATGTAAATTTGAACGGTAGTTCCAAAAGCATAAAATTCCCTGGGTAAGAAAAATTCACCAGAACCCTCAGATACATAGCAGAATGTATAATATCCTAATAAATAAACATCATAAATAAAGTGAAATGATAAAACTGAGTCAAGGGAACTTCATATTAATTATGCCAGGTTAAGGTCTTGTTCATATATTGAAACATTCATAGTTAGACCTAAGTGTGTTTTTTCTCAGGTGATATTCAAGCTATTTTTCCTCAAAATATCTCAGCTGCAATATGTCTCCTCCAACAACAATTCTACAGACTTTTTCACCTGAGGATGGCCTTTGCAAAGAGATATATATATATATATTTTCATACCTGGCAAGCAACCATTGCTTCTTTCAGAAAGATTCTTTGCTTCTGTTTAAATGTCAAAAGTAGCCTACAAAACCGAACTGTTGCCAAATCCAGACTGTGTGAATGTCACAGTGATGAATGCTACATACATACTGTTTACGTAATTCTTATGCATGTCAAATTCTGTCAGATTCAGATTAGAAAAATGCTATATTTCAGAAGCAACTATCTTCAGCCTACAGTAAAATAATACTTATGCTCTGCATGGGTCAGTAGTTACCAGAGTTTTCCACCATCAGGACAAATAAAAGCACTTTGCACACCTTTTTTCCCAAGTTTTAACACAACACAGTGTCTACTATCGCAAAAGGGCCTTATTAAAACAGTTCAGCCACATTTATCAAAATTTCTATTTGCCTTTCTTTTACATACAGTTAATGTGGGGGTTAATTTCTTGATTTTTGGTGTGTCTTTGGTATAACAGTAATTTTTTTTTGTCATGGAAAGATCTCTTGGCTAGTTAACCTTAGATTTGTAAAGATCAAATTATTATATCCAGTGGTATCAGAGGACTTGCTATGTCACTGAGTTTCACGTATAAGGTTATAAACTTGATATATTTCATTCTGTGTCAGCAAATTTTCAGACTGAAACCATGTTATATCAAATAAGCCAAAAGCTAATAGTCCTATATCTGCACGGAGCCCAATGGAACTACAATTCCTTAGGGATAAAATGAGTGCAAGTTGGTGTCCATTCAGTCTTGTGATAACACAATGAAAAATAAATAATAGTTGTGTCTCTCTACTCAAGATTATTTTTTGAATGTGTGGGCCTTTGGCTTCTCCTCTATTGGGGTTTGTAAATTACTGCTTTAATTTACAAATCAGCTTCAATTGCCAAAACCCTCAAATCACACAAATATCTGTATTACATCTAGGTTGCAAGATTTTTGTGGTGTGGCCTGCAGAGATGACACTTCATGATAATCTAAGATAGATAAAAACTATCATTATTTAGAAGGGCAGCACAGTTTTCAGTGACGCCCAGCGAGAGGACCAGAGGCAATGGACTCTCCCTGTAATACAGAAAGCTCAATCTGAAAACAGGAAACACTTTTCAATATGAAAAAAGTAACTCAGTTCAGGGTGAATGAGCACTGGTACAGGTTGGCCAGGGAGGTTGTGGAGTCTCGGTCCTTGAATGTGTTCAAAACTCATCTTCAAACAAGGACATTTTAACTGAGTTGGTTTATTTCCACCATTCATGTTCTCCCAAATTCAAGAAAACACACTGACTCTGGGATCAATATTTGACAGGCTTCATTTGCAGTTGTACTTCTTGTTTATTCTGCATATCCTGCTTCTGAAAATGCTGATTCATTAGTAGTCAATTAACTACTGAGAGAACAAAAACATCCTCTTTAATAGAAAAAGATCTGGAGGTGGGTCAAGAGAAATCCAGTCGGAACAGACCTGGCTAGCCTTTCCCTAGGTCTGTGCAAACTCAGTACAAAGCTTACAGCCTGTTACTAGTACTGGCAATACAGTATTGTGGGACTACATGGTTACATTTAGTCACAGTCAAGTAATCAGAAACATAGGATCCAGACAACCAGACCACATCTTTCAGTTCACATCATGCAATAACAGCTTTTTGGACGTTCATTCTGGAAAGACTCCTGACTGTGTAATTAACTATTTATGACTTTTCAATCTGAGGACCCCAAGAGCATTATTTTGTGATATAGAGTTTCTGAAATCTGCTGGTTGTTGGCTTTTTCCCCTATATTGTCATGCCTTACAAACTCCTCCATGCACTGTAAATGCTGTATCCCCTGATGAACTGTAGCCTTTGGAAAATAGATCTGCATAGATGGGTGCAGACAAACATGAATTCCTCTCCTTGTACCCAACCTGAAGACTGTGATGCTTTGTATCTTCATTTATGCAGTGCTGTACTCAGTGGTAGTAAAATCAGAATATATGAATGTCAAAGAATTCTGAAGAATCTCATTAAAGAGGTGTAAGTCTCCCATACTAGAGTTGAATTACATGTCTTTATCAGACAACTCATCTGTTTTTAGCTATACATGTAGTCAGATGTGGGTCCATAGATGCATAGAACTAGGACGCATGTTTCTTTCAAATTACCTCTCAAAGTGAGTTGCCAAAGTACCTTGGCTATATCAGGGAAGCAGATAGAGTAATTGGGCACTTATAAAGAACCATTTTTTTCCAGGAGGTCTTGCAAAAGTCCTTTGTTTTCATCAAGCTGCCTGCAGAAATATTAACAATTGCAGTACTGGTCTTTGGATAATCACAAAGAAAGTAATGAATATTTTTGAGATGATCAAATGGTTCAAATATTAAAAGACCAGAGAACAATATTACTAATTTCCAGTAAGGAATATCCTACTGATTCCTGCATTTATATAATATAGATGGAAGAATGTTGAAGAATAAGGGCAAAAAATTTTACATAGGAGTTGATACTGCCACTTGAACTCCAATTGGGATTTTATATTGCAAAATTTTTTGTCGGCTAATAAGCCTTCTTAAAATAAGCAATGATTATTAACTCAGAAAATAATTGAAGTAGAAATAATGCAATATCCTACAGAATGTCTATGAACTAAGTGAAAAATCAATGTTTGTATACAGTGATGGGTTATTTTATGTCTAGATCTGAACCTTACAGCAGACTGTTGTTTGTCTGTCCAAAGACTTTAAGAAATTGATACATAAGAAGACTTTTTAACTTTTTATAAATAATTTTTGAATAGATTTAAAAGCAAATTATAAACACTTTTTTCTCTATAAGAGAGTGACACAACGAGGCATTTTCATCAGGTTTGGTCAGGTCACATCAAATTATGTCACATCACAGAATAAATTTAACATAACGCAATGTGATACAAGTGCAATGTGTGCATCAAAATTTAAACCAATAATTTAAAACAAAATTTAAAAGAAGTGCAAGAAAATAAGAAGTATAATACATAGATATCCTTATTCCAAATGTATTTCTGCTTTCTTGTAATAGACAGATGCCTCTATGTTTTCAGAATCAGTAGCAGGTGCTTCATTTCCAGCTAGTTACAAATAACATACAAAACCCAAACAAGCAAATAACAACAAGAAACCAACAAAAAACAAAAGCAACCTAAAAAACCCCAAACCACACCACCCCCCAAAAAAATCCCTACCCTTAAGAGTTCATTGAAATGCCACTTACCTTTTTCTTGTAATGGGTCTTGACAAGAAAATATTCATGCTGTGTGACTTTGAAAATGCCCTTATCTGGCAGGCAGCTTCCCTGCCAGTGCTGACTTTAAAAAACAGGAACAATGGCCAATTTAAAGTCTAGGAATCAACTAATTTGATATGCACAGACTCCCAATGAAGCAACTATTCCTTTGGATGGACATACTGTCTTCATTATTCTATAGATTTTGAAAAAATTAAATATCTAACCAATGTGCCAATGTACATTCTTTGCACTGTCAGTAGCATAAGTGATGTGATTGTCCAAAAAAGAAAGCACATTTCTGTCTCAGAATGCATAGTGTGATGCCAACTCACACAGACAGAAGTAGAGAAAACATACATATATACTAGGATTAAATTATATCCTGTGGAGATGAGCTGGACAGGTTTAAAAGAAAGAGGAATTTTCAATAGCCTTTGAACAGGATAGTCTAAAGATGTGAGTATATGCTTTATTCATCTTTTCATTTTCTGCCTCCTCTGAAGAATTTTCATGTTTCTTACCCTCTCCACTACCTGCTAGCTTATTTTTGTTCAAATTATTGAGTAACCTCAGTACTTCTCTCCCAAACAGTTTGCTACCAGTCTTGCTACCTTTCAAATAGATTACATAAATTTTATTTTAACCATGGGGGAGCAATGGAAGACCAGGGGGAAAAGAAAAGCAAACCAAAAATGAACATAATCTTTTGTGCTTTAAAAGTCTATGGGATTTATCTCTGAATTATTTATCTAATTTATCTCTCGGGAATTCTTTTGGAAAGAAAACAAAAAATATTTTTATTGTTCTATATTGTGAAATTGCTCTAGTGGTCAATGACTTATTTCTTTTGTCTCCAGGTTATTGCTAGTAATACACACTTGTTGCCTAAAATCAGAGAAATATTCCAAACAAAATTAATAGAGGTAAAAGGTGCAGTTCTTTAATGGAAGTTTTGGGATCCAAAAGAGAGAGAAATAGCCCTTATCACACTATATTTATAACATTCATCAATTCTAATGCCCCCCTAAACATCCAAACAGAATTTCTTTACCTCTGTGCCCTCCCCTTGAGCTGCCCCCTGCTTGGAGCTTCTGAATCCCTGCGCCTTCTATTTTGCTTTGCTTCTACAATGTCCTTGCTACCTTGTTTTATTTCAGGAAGAATGTTAAACATGGCTTTGCAAAACATGGGAAAGGTCTTACATAAACTATGTAATCAGGCCTTACATAAACTATATAATCAGACTAAACCCTCAGAAATATGAGAGAAAAACCTCAAGGCATCACACTGATCCTACAAAGTCAGGATCTGACTATTGGCACCTCACATTTCTGAAACTGGAACCTTCTTCCAAATAAAGGCCAGTACTAAACCCAAAGGACTGAAATATTAGACAGAGCATCATGATCTTGGTTATTCAGAAAGTAAATTTTCATTGGCTAAATCTGTATCAATGGAAGTATTTTAGTAGGAACAAGGCCAACTCCCTAAAATTTAAGCCTTCTATGTTTAATTAAATTTGTGCCTGCATCTGTTTTCTAATCTAAGTCTTATCTTCCGTGCACTATGCTTCGTCAGGGACATAGATTTAAACTGATCTGGAGAGGTTTCTGAGATGGAGAGTGACTCGGCAATAGGCAATGTCAGAATCCAGATTGAGTTTGGAGATAGGTGTGTTTTATTCAGCATGCTGGGAGGGATGTTACAATTCAAAATTCCCTCTCTGTGTCACAGGGTCCTTCCCCCTCATACTCCCTCTCCCTGGTGGGCGTCTTTACGTTACATGATTGGTTCTCAGTCCCACATCCCTCCCCACTCCCCGCTCCAACTGTCCCATTTCAGCGACAGGACACGGGCAGGGATGAAGCCGGGCATCTTCTTCTTCCCTTCTCCCAGCTGTGATGCTGAGGTGTTGCATGGCAACTGGGCTGCAGAAAAACATGTTTTTCAGTTGGAGACCTTGGGGTGTTTGTCTAACTGCTATCTCCAAACTACTGTGGTGCCTACTCCTAATTCTCTATGCCACCTTATCTCCAGTTCTTACAGGCACTTAGTTCATGTCAGCTCTGTTCTCCTGCAGTCCTGCTTCCTAAATTCCTAAAGCATTCCCTAAATCTCAAGATGATCTCTTTCAACCCCAACTCAAGAGTCCTTGACAGCTTAGCATCTCTAGTTTGTGCTGTCTGCTGAGCACAGGTAAAATCATGGAAAGTATGCATTCCACCAGCATATCCTTAATCCAGCTCTTCCAAAAGACTTCAAGAAACATTTGAATTCCATCTACATCCCTTCAAGAAATTATTTGAAATCTTTCTGTAACCTACAAATGTCTACTTATTGTAGAGTAGAAATTTCTCAAGGTTTAGTATACTGTTTGGATTATATTTCAATCTATTTTTTTATAGAAATAAAATGGACGACTAAGTCAAATAAGGAATGGAAATCTGCATTAAAATGTAAAAATATTTTGGTTGAACAAATGGCAGAATTTCTAGTGACTACTATGCTAGACTGTATAGGCACCTTAGTTAAACAGAAGGAGAGAAGGAGAAACAGACATGCAAACAGATGATCTGATAAGTCTGCCAACTGCTTACTCACTTCTTTTAATAACACCTAAAAGTAACAATCTGCTATCTAGCTAACAGTATCCAATTTCACTCTGTAATTTTCTCTATGGCTGTATTGTGTCATATTGAAATACTCAGATATAAATCTGTGGTCCTGATGATCTGTGCTTGGATTTTTAAGAAAACGTTTTGCTGTGCTGACATGCTCAAGGTAGCTCCTAGCAAACCTTTTATGGAATCGGAGACCATGGAGCTGTATTATTGCAGCAGTACAAATAAACTATATCAGAGTCACAGAATGGTTGAGGTTGGAAGGAACCTCTGAAGGTCGCCTGGTGTAACCACCCTGCTCAAGCAGCGCCACTAGAGCAGGCTGCCCAGGGCAATGTCTGAATGGCTTTTAAACATGTCAAAGCAGAAAGACTCAACAACTTCCCTGGGAAACCTGTGCCAAGTGCTCAGTCATCCAAATTTCAGTTACTTTTTTCACAGTGAAAAGTGTTTCATGATGATCAAATGAAGCCTCCTGTATTTCAGTGAGTGTCCATTGTGTCTGGTCCTCTAACTGGGCATCGCTAAAAAGTGCTTGGCTCTATCTTCTTCACATCATGCCTTCAAGTACTTATGCATATAGATAAGTTTCCCCCCGAGCTTTGTTTTCTCCAGGCTGAACAGTCCCAGGTTTTTCAGCTTTTCTTCATACGTCAGGTGATCTAGTCTGTTCATGATCATTGTGGCCCTTTGCCCTACTCTCTCCAGTATGTTCATGCTTCTCTTGGACCGAGGTGCCCAGAAGAGGACACATGGTATCAGATGTGGCCTCAACAATGCTAGGTAGTGGGGAATATGCACAGACAATTTTATGTTAAAATGTTTTGGACAAAGCAATGGACTTGAAGCTTATGTGACGACTTTAACAGTGCACTGACTACTGTTACATAGCATAAATGTGCTTAAATTCCCTTGTCATTTTGTAGCATTGCCAAACAGTGGATTTTTTAGCCTTATCAAGCATATCATACTGTCAAACATCATTATTTTTTTTTCCTCAAATGCTTAAACTTGGACTTGCTATTGGGTATAACTATGCATTTTTCTCTGATTACCTTTTGGAGTCAACCATTCAGTTTTCTATCCAGTAATCTCTATAGATAAGGTGACTCTCTGGGTTCAGAACAATTAATTTTCAGATTCAAAACAGCTTCTAAACCATGATGACTCTGTTTGGCAGAGTGCTTCAATGATATCTCAGAGGATTTTGAAATCACAAAAATGTCATGGCGGGAGTTGTATACCCCAGCTTCACTAAAGCACTAGTATTGTGAGACAAAATACTTGCATTATTTCAAGCACTTGAAATTTAGAAAAAACTTGTGTCCCTGTGCATACACATATGTTCACGGTATTGTGTGTCCGTCTCCAGTAAACCACTTAATGACTTCCTGTATAATTTCAGTTAAGCTAAATGATGAAAGACTAAGCTATGGAATTTATATGCCCCTCGTGAAAATCGGTTCTCAGTTATGAAACAGAAGCTGTTAAATATCCATCATACCTCCATGAAGGCAAAGGTTGAAATCTGAGCTTTAATCTACTTAGAACCAAAGTAATCTACATGAAAAAAATTAAACATTAGGAATGCTCTCATACTATGGATATCTTAAAAAAAGCCCAAACTATAAACAACCAAACACCAAAACATTAAAGGATTCAAGCATGAAACAGCATAAATACAGTGCTAAACAAACACATTGCTAAATGTCTTAAATAATTATACTTCTTATTGAATTCTGTAAAGGAAATTAAGGAGATTTTTTTTGTCTCTACTTGATACATTGATCTCTTGCTGGTGGTCTCTCCCACCAGAATACATATGCGCAAATGTAAATATTTGACTTGTTCAGGGTTTCAAGAGGGCTGAGGTAAAAAATTCTAACTATTTAGAAGTTGTCAATTCATATTCACTAGATGTCTAAACTTTTTCCTATCATCAGTAAAGAGAGTAAACCAGAATGCGATTAACTTAAATAGGTGTGGAAGTTCTGTCTTTTGCAGTAATTTTTAATAATTTTGTGTAGAAGGAGCCTTCAAAATTGCTGAAATGTTTCATTTTTAGATGCTTGAAAGTTTTAAGATTGTGACAGAAGTTTAATAGCATTAATCTCATTATTACTTGCTGCTTATATGTATCTTGCTTGTTACAAGTATCTTTATGTAAAATGACAGAACTGGGAGAAATCTCAAAGGCTAGAGCATCCTTTTTTTTTTTNTGCTCTCTTTTTTTTTTTTTTTTTTTTTTTTTTTTTTTTTTTCAAACCACTATAGCCTTCATGAAATACTTTTGTTAGCAAGTTCCAAACACTTGAAGTAATTCAGTGTATTTCATTGTTTTAGAATCTGTCCAAACACAGTGGAAATTCTCCCATTAATTCAAAGGCTTTTAAATCCTATTAATATTTCTTCTATTATTCTCTTCGCTTTTTCTCTTGTTTGGGATGCCAAAGACTGGGCAAAAATTGTTATCTAAAATTGCTATTTCAGTTCCCCTACAACAAATAACTTGAAAAATGATAAAATTTATCAGTTAGATTTCTTTTTCATTTAGATCTTCTTTTTAAGATGATTGTAATATACCCATATTGACAGTGATAAAATAGGATGAAATATTTTCTTTGCTATGATAAATAGTTAGAGACTCAAAAATAACCTGTTAGATCTGAAATTTTTCTCTGATACTGTAAAATTTACTTATTTTTTATACTTATTATATTTACTTATTAGAGGCATTATAAACTATTCACATGTACTTTAAATGGATAAAGGTCTGTGTGGTATGGTGCAGTTAAGACATTGTTATATCTGCTTTAAAATCCTTTTCTATTATCTACTGTTTTGTTCTCACATTTGAACAAACAATTTCTTAAATAAGACAGCACTTTAACAGAGTCATAGTTATGGAGGAGAAATAGGTTAGGACTCCATTATTTCTCTATATAAATTTGGAAGAGAAAATCCAAGGCATTTTGGCTTGATTTGAAACTCAGATATTCATTTGATAAAATGTTCATAGCACTCCTGCAGAAATCAAGTTATACTGTAAACCTAATAGCAGTTCTGTCTTTATTGATGTATTTCTCAAGCTATTAGTAGTACAGGACTTTTTTAATAAATGAAAAGGTGAATTGCTTTGCTTTGTTAAGATTTTATTCATAATAGTCTGTTAAGGTTGGGGAAGGCTTCTTAATTAACTAGAATATGAGTCATGGATCATTAGACTGAAATACAGTATTAAAAAGTTGATGGTAGTTTTTCAGAGCAAAAAGAAAATAAAGCATGAAATAAGATTAAATATTCCAAAATGCCTAAATTACTTAGGAACTTAAAGTCAGTATCTAGATATATATAATTATCTTGGTTTCGATATATCTAGAAAACAGGGATTCTCACTTCTTGCTGTTGGTCTTTAACTAGTCATTCTTGATTCCCTAAATGAAATTCACCTCATCTTCCTTAAACATCTGTATTGAATCTGAATTAATCAACCAGGACTCCCTTTATAGTTGGTAGAGGATAATAGGCACTCTCAGGCCGCAGTTCATCCGACCTACTTCAGATGCCTATTTTAGGATAAGAATTGTGACCTAGAAGTGCCTGTTTCTCTTCTTTGACTGCCAGGGAGCCTGAAGTGATTAGCTCAGGTGCAGGCACTCACATTCTTAATGCGTACGTTCAGCCAAATTAATTCCTCCTTTTTTTCTGTGATTTATATCTTTGGGAATTCTGCATAATAGAATACATATCCATATTTATCTGCTTTTTCTTCGTGAAAAAATATCTGTGCAAAAACATTTTTTATGTTAGCACTCTGTGCTTAAATTTTCACCTTATTACTAGAAATATAATGAATTTGCAAAGGGATAAAATATAACTATATAATTTCATATTTAGTCAAGTGAACAAAAACTCTCAAAGTAAAATGTAAGTTATAGGACCTCAAAGACAACATAATATTATAAGTTAATATCAATAGCTATAGACTAAGCACCCAGCTGCAGATTTTCCTGGAGGGAATAATGAAGGATTTTCTCTCTTTCACCCAACACCCCATTATCTTTCTTAGCTCTGTTTCCCAAAAATCCTCTGTCAAAATCTATATTCAGAGCAAATCTCATTAAAAAAAAAAAGAACTAAAACAACACAGCAGGGGAGAATGTACCTATCTTTTGGGGAGCTCTACTTGCATATTTTTACTCATCAGTTGATGGGATGGAGTTGTGTTCATGTCTTGCTCTGACTGACACAGCAGGAAGGGCCACCTGTGATGCCCTTTCACTTCAGGCTGCAGCTGTTCCTAGGAAGCTTTGGAAGAAAAAGCCAGAACAGGGAGGTGAACACGGTTTTATTGAAGGATTAAAAATAACTTGGTACTTTTTCTTGTGTCTTTACTCATACACATAACATTGTTTATCATCAAATTTTCACTGGTCCACCTGGTGTGATATATAACATAACAGAAGTAAGCCAACAATGAATTTCTGAGGCAGGTTGTACTGCCTGTGTCAAGCAGAATATTTAATCATTTAATTTAGCAGCATTTACAATTAACTATCCTGAAGAAGAAGACATCGAGGTTTTAAAATTACTAAACCCCACTAGTTAGTCAATACCTAAGTTCAAGTAAGCTATTAATGAAAAAATATAAACACACCTAAAAGACTCGTAGAGCACAGTCAAAGACTTCAAACAAAGATAGACAACTTTTCTGGGTCTTTATCTTTCAAATTTTTATCTTTTATCTTTTTTATTTTAGTATTTTATAATTTAATTTATTTTTATAATGTTATCTTTTATAACTCATTTATTTAAAAGTAATTTCTATCTTATTTTCATGTTTCTTTCTCCCTCTTCTCATTTTGGATTCCTTTCCCTGTGCTCAGTTTCACGTGCTTGCTGGAAAGGTATATTTGGGCTTGTCTGTTTTACTCTCGTGGCTTACTGACTCTTGATTGTATATTGAATGAGATCTGAGCATAGGACACTCTTTTCTACTCTGATCTAGTTTCCATGGAAAGGAAAGCATGGTAGCAACCACTACACTCTCCAAGAATTCAGTCTACAACTCAGAATTTCCTACTTGTGGAGGAAGCTGAAGCTGGCTGAAAATGTGGGGGACAATCAAGAGGTTATTTTGAAATATGTTAAGAGCAAAAGGCAGTATAGAAATGTCATCGTCCTGTTACTGGATGGGTCTGGTCACCTCACAAACAGGGAGGGACACAGACAAAGCAGACATGTTTAATGCTTTCTTTGCCTCTGTTTTCAACACCAATGCTAGGCTAAAGGGGCCCTAGTGCTTTAACCGAGAGAACCATGGCTATGAGAATGATAAACTCACAGTCAACCATGAGCTGGGGCAGGATCTACTGCTCCAGCTGGATCCCCATAAGTCTGTGGGGCCCGGTGGGGTTTATATGAAAATACTTGAAGAACTTGCTGATGTCATTGCAAGGCCTCTTTCGATGACTTTTGAACAGTCTTGGGAGTCTGGAGAGGTCCCAGTTGACTGGTAGGTGGCTAACATTGTCACAGTTTTCAAGAATGGGCAAGAAGGATCACCTGGGACACTACAGGTTTGTCTGTTTCACTTCAGTGATTGGTATGGAGAAGATTATTCTGTGAGATATTGAAAAACCCCCAAGGGCAACACAGTCATCAGTCATAGCCAGCGCGGATTCATGAGAGGAAAGTCCGGCTTATCAAACTTAATTTCCTTTTATGACAAGGTAACTCACCTATGTGATCAAGAGAAGATGGTTGATGTAAATTTTTGGATATCAGTAAAGCTTTCAACACTTTCTCTCACAGGATCCTTCTGGACAAAATGTCCAGAACACAGCTGGATAAACACATCATGCTGTGGATGAGAAATTGGCTCATGTGTTGAGCACAAAGGGTAATACTGAATGGAGTAACATCAGACTGGTGACCTGACACTAGTAGCATTCTGCAGGGCTCCATCTCAGGCCCTGTTCTCTTCAGCATCTTCATAAATGCGGGACTCAAGGCTATCCAAAGTTTGTCGATGATAGTAAATTGAGGGGAGCTGTCATTTAGCGAGGTGGCAATGTCAGTGGCAGAGGTGGCAACTGAGATTTCTGAGCTCAGGGACACTACAACGGCAGCCTTGAGCCTCACCGGGGACACCTGGAAGTGCTCCACAGCCAACTAGGTGGGGAGAGGGCAGTGCCAGGATCATCCACAGAAGAATCAAATGGCTCTAGGGAGCACAAGCAACTTGCAACGTGGCAAATAGGAGCAGGCAAACAGGGGAGTGGCATGTCAGTGAGGGCATGGTATGGCACGGCACAGTAATCTGTTTGCACAGGCAGGGCAAACAGAAAGGACTCCACTGACCATCTGGGAGCAGCCAATTGAGGCAGCGAACAGACTCAGGAGATGGTAAGAAGAGCATGAAGAGATCTTTTCAGCACGTCTTATTAGTATACTAGTGAAAGCTTCTTCAGTTATGTTATTGACATGCTGAAAAGCTCAATCCTGTGCAACTGCAGGAGTCACTGAATCAGCTGAGTCAGAGACAGATGCAGCTCTCCAGCACACAGGTTGCCAGCAGTCCTTGATACCTCCTTGAGACTGAGGCTGACAAACAGCTATTTTGCAGAAGGTGTGCTGTGATGCCAGATGAAGGAACTACAGGAAGAATTGAACAGGCTATGTAGTATTCAAGTGAACAAGCAAGTGATTGACAGGTTATTTTCAGCTATAGTCTCAAGACTCTCAGGATTTTCAAACCTCCATTGTAGTGGAGAAGCAAATGGGCTCAGAACCTTGGAAGGAAATTAATTAAAGGAGGAAGGTTCCTTGGAATTTGACAAGTAGGACTGTCACCTTCTACAACAGTTACGAGGCTTTGGAACTAGAAGGCCAGACAACTGATGGGATGGGGAAAGGTCCTTCTGGAATAGAGAGGCCTCCTAAAGAAATGCCATCTGTACCTCACATCATGATCTCCTCTGTTAAGAAGAACAGAAGGGTTATTGTAATAGGAAACTCCTTTCTTCCTCCAGAAGAATGGAGAGCTCAGCTCATAAAGAAGTTTACTCTGATCCAGGGGCTAAGTAAGGGACATTAGTGAAAAGCTCTCCAGTCTGCTAAGGCCCTCTGACTACTATCCACTATTGGTTGTTCAAGATGGCAGCAACAAAATAAAAAAGAGAAGTCTGAGAGCAATCAACAGAGACTTCAGAGACCTGAGACAACTGGTAGAAGGATTGGGAGCACAGGTAGTGATTTCCTTGATCCTTCCATACCAAGGAACAATATTGATAGGAATAGGCAGATCCATCATGTGAGTGTGTGGCTCTGAGTTTGGTGTAATCAGAAAAATTTGGGTTTTTTTACCACGGTATGATCTATTCAACACCCGGTCTATTGACACTTGGTGGGATGCACCTATCTCAGTGGGAATAAGAGTTCTGGAACAGGAGCTAGAGGGGCTCAATGGCAGAGTTTTAAACTGGTTTGGAAGGGGGAGGGGGACAAAACCAGGCTTACCAGTGATGAGTGATGAAATGGTATGCCAAAACTTAAGGAAATGATCAATAATGGGATCCCCCAATACGCTTCGCAGGATGTTGGATACAAAATAAAATACCCGACATTTTCTACAGTAATGCACACAGCCTGAGGAAAAAATGCAACCAGATCAAAGCTTTGGTATAGTCCCAAAGATTTGACATCATTGGCATAAGCGAACCTGTGATTGGAGTCCCCTGTAGGATGGTTACTGGCTCTTCAGGAGAGGTAGGTGGGGGCAGAAGAGGTGCGGTGTCGTACTGTATGCGAATGTGTGTGTATGTGAATGTATGGTTAGAATGTATGGAGCTCAGAGCTGGCAATGGCACAGTTGAGAGCCTCTGAGTATCCGTATCAAGGATATGGATATATATCAAATAATGTGGATGTCATTGTGAGAGTCTATTATAGACTTCCTAGACAATGATATTCTTTGAAGAACTAAGGGAACCTTTCAAGTCAACTGCCAGAAATTAACTAGGAGCATCACACAACTGGTACAACCTGGATGAGAAAATTCCTAAAACAGCTGGATAACAACATTGTGGAACACATCCTGAGAAAAAGCGTTTAGTGTCTTCTCCCTTGTGCTAACTCAGGCCCTTTTTTAAAAAATAGCCGGCAAATTTTCAGAACCTTGTATATTTGTTAAACTCCATTGACGAGCTTGCAGTTTGGAGCCTGTGGTCTTTCATTTGGTCTATTCAGCCTGCAGAAAAAGACTAAGGGGTGACTCCATCTCAGTCTACTATGTCCTTGTGAGGCAAAGAAGGGGGACAGACACTGACCTCTTCTCTGCGGTGACCAGTGACAGGTCCTGAGGGAGTAGCCTGAAGTTGTGTTGAGTTCTTTACCCAGAGGGTTGTTGGACACTGGAACAGGATCCCCAGAGTAGTGATCACAGTATCAAGCCCAACAGAGTTCAAGAAGGGTTTGGACAATATTCTCAGGCACACGATATGACTCTTGGAGATGGTCCTGTGTAGGGCTAAGGGTTGGACTTGATCCTTTTAAGTCCCTTCCAAATCAGCATATTCTATGACTGTGTTGACTGTGTTGTGTTGACTTCCTTAAAGGCAGTGAGCTGCTGCAGGGAGACCTAGGCAAATTAGAGGGATGGGAAATCATGAGCTGCATGACAAAGATAATGCTGTTTTGTACACCTGGGATGGGGCAGCCCTTGAGGTACATACAGACTGGGGAACAAGGCACTGGAAAACAGAAAGGGACCCAGGATTCCTGTTTGATGGCAAGCTGAATAGGGCTCAGCAGTGCCTTGGCAGCCAGGAGGGCCAACTGTCTCCTGGGGTGAATCAAGCAAAGCACCACCAGCCAGTCAAAGGTAGTGATTTTCTTGCTCTACTCTGCACTGGAGCAGCCTCACCTCAAGTGCTCTGTTCAGTCTTGATTGTCACAATGCAAGAAAGATTTTAGGCTATTAGAAAACATTCAGAGGGCTATGAAGATAGTAAAGGACATAGAGAGGAAGCTCTGTGAGGAGCATCTGAGCTCACTTGGTTTGTTCACCTGGAGAAGAGGAGACTGAGGGGAGACCTCATTGCATTCTACAGCTTCCCCACGATGGTAGTGGAGGAACAGGTTGATCTGACTGATCTGGCAGGACATGAGAGAATGGCCTAAAGTTGTGCCACATGTGGTTTGTTTAGATATTAGGGGGAAGTTCTTCACTCAGAGGATGGTTGATCACAGGAACACACTCCCCATGGAAGTGGTCACAGCAGCAAGCCTGCCAGAGTTCAAGAGGCGTTTGAATGATGCTCTCAGGCACATGGTGTAATTCTTGGGGCTGACCTGTGTCGGGCCAGGACCTGGGTTTTTATGATCCTTGTGGGTCCCTTCCGACTCGGGATATTTGATGATTTTATATGTGTTTATAGAATAATAATCTGAAGGTTTCAGGCAGAGTACTAGCAAGATATGTTCTTGTAGAACTTAATCTTTTGGAACCTTTCTTTTGCTCACCACTGTTTCTTATTGATGGCATCCCTAGGGAAATATATCCATCTTCCCCTTGTTTCCTCTGAAGCTTTGAGCTGGATACTATAAGAATTTTCCAGACAATGCAGCAATCTTTATTCTTTCAAGACTATTAATCCAGTGTTAATTCTGGTTAAACAGAATGCTATATATTTGAGAAGTAGTAGGAAAATATTGTAATTTCATAATATTATATTTGTAAACTTTTCCTTGGGAAATAGCATTTCTATGAATAATCAGAAAACAGCGGCCAGTTGTTAAATGTATTTAGAATGTGTGTCTGTCAATTTTTGCCCTCTGCTCAAATGAAGGTGCTGGTAGAAGTAGTCAACCCAATTTTTACCAATCTCAAAGATGAGTCGAAATATTCACAAAATGTTTGAGCATTTCTTGGAGATGAGTTTGCAACCAAAATCCTAGTTGAAAAGGCTTATCAAGTCTAGTCATTCAATTACTTTAATCCTTCATAAATTCTTTAATGAGGTAATTATTGCTACTATAAACTGGGGAAAAAGAAATCTGTGTGCAAATTTGGAGACAATGTAATCAATAATGAAACCTGCATCCTGCCTCACATTTTAATCAGTGTTGAAACTCAAGGGAAGGAATAAAGCAGTATCAGTAACCATATATCAAATGCACAGCTAAATACCATTATTCCTGGCCAAACTCACGCTGATGTTTTTCTATTTAGATATTTTCTCTATGACTAATTGGACAGTCAATTTAGCATCTTTATGAATTAGATAATTTAGGATGTCTTCTTACTGCTTAGAATCAATAAATAAGAAAAACACTTTTCTTTTAATTGATTTAATTAAATGCCTCATTATTTTACCTCACACACTAAATAAACAAAATATTTTAGGGGATAGCTTCCTATATTTTCTCTTTTTTGTGAATAATTACTTACTATTTCATATACGACTTCTCAGATTTTTCCTTTTTTTTTTTTTTTTAATTTTTTAACAGCTTCTTTGGAACTTCAGTCTTTAAAAAAATTGCATTTCTCAAAAATATTGTATTTATCCTCACTGAAAACATGACAGCCAGTTGCTGTACCACTGCATGCAGTTATTACATCCCAAATGCATGATTTAATGCCTATCTTTAATAAATTTCACAAGGTTCCTGTCAGTCTATTTTTCTAGCCTATCCTGATTGTTTTGAATAACAGCTGTGTGCTCCCACATTGACTACTCCCGAAAATTTGATACTACCCCCCAGGAGTACACTCATCCCACCTCACACAGCATTAATAAAGCAAGGTGACCCCATTATCAATACTTGAGAGAAAACACTCTTAACTGACCACCGGTTGGACTTTGTACCTTTCAATTCATATTCCTTAATTCTGATTTCTGATCCACTCTTGTCTATACCACCAGAAATCTCATCATAAAAGACTGTGCGGGTACTGAAGAACAATTTTTGTTAAATCCATGCTGTTTTCAATCACCTTCTTCACATACTTGAAAA
Organism: Serilophus lunatus; assembly: GCA_013399895.1. Classification (NCBI taxonomy): domain Eukaryota; kingdom Metazoa; phylum Chordata; class Aves; order Passeriformes; family Eurylaimidae; genus Serilophus; species Serilophus lunatus. The sequence continues at coordinate 47,717 of VXBA01004787.1, read as the reverse complement.
TGGCTTTTTGAAAGAATTGCTCCATCACCTTCCCAGGGACAGAGGTGGGGCTTGCAGGTCTGTAGATAGGTGACTATGATGCTTACATGTCAAAGTTTTAGCAGTGAAGATTCTGCAGGGGTGGCTTCTGTGAGAAGACAACAGATGCAGCCTTTATGCTGGAGAGATCCAGTTCCTGCTAGCTCTAAGATGGATTTGCCACTGGTCAAAGCTCAGTCAGTCACTGGTGTTGGGGGTGCCTCTGTAGTATTTTAAGAAAGGTAAGAAATGACATTCAACAGAGAGGAATGAGAATATGTGAGCAAAATACCCCGACAGAGACCAAGGTCAGTGAAGAAGGGCTTTAGGCACCAGAGAAGAGATTCTCCTGCAGCCTAAAGGCCGTGGTGATACATGTTGTCCTCCTACTGCCCCTGTATAGGAGCACATGGATATTCTCTGAAGGAACGTGCAGCTATGAGAAGCTGTTGAGAGTAGAGTGGAAGCTTCAGACAAAGCTTATTAGAGAGGCCCTCCTACTGAGTTACAAGGTACTTGCTTTCTAAACTCCTTCTAAGAGGGGAGTTCAGGTGCAGCTGAATCCAATCTTAGCCCCTGACTTTGTCAACAGTTTAAGGAATGTCTAAGGAATCATACAGGTGTGATCAAACCTCTGTACAACTTTATCCCGCAGGATTAAGGATGGTGAACCAGATATATTTTATATAATGAATTATTTACTAAAATAAATTATTTGACAAAAAGATCTTAATCAAAATTATTTACTACTGTAGTGGGTTTGAAGTTGAAGGTTTTTGTTTTCTGAGGGGAGGGGAAGTGTTTGTCTGTTAAAGCATTAAAACCATTTTCTTTTGTGTTTTCTCCAAATTCCCGGGAGTGTAAAAAACAGAGCAAAGTCGACCTATCCCAGCTTCAGGGACCTCAGCCTTGGCAGGACCGGGGAGGGGTGCAGCAGGACTGGTTTGGAGCCAAGCTCCTTCCTGCGGTTTCCTGCAGCTCAGGTTCCCTTCACCTAGGTGAGCCTGTCCTGGGTGCTGGCCCCTGCTGCTGGTGCACCAGGACTGGGAACACATGGGGTTGTGGTCCCAGTGCATCACAGCACTTTGTAGAGCCATTCTCCCTCAACACACCATAGCTGGCGTGCTGTGCAGTGCCACCACTGCGATCTCCGTTTCCTCCATAGGGAAGCTGGGTTCATCCCATGCAGTGGAGCAAAGCGGAATGGCTGATCCACGGCAGCGCGGACCCCATGTCCCTCTGTAGGGACGAGGTGCCCAGTTCCAGCTTGTCCCTGTGTGGCGTGGCTTAGATTATGGGCAGGAAGCAGCACAGGAACAGAGCCATCTCGTTCCCCATGATGGAGTGAGGTGAGGCAGCTGAGGGTCCCGGCTCTTGCTGTGCTGGTGGCATGGAGTGGGGGTAGAATGGCAGGCTCTGCGTGTGCACTGTGCCACCACAGCCCAGTTTGCCAGCAGCACAGAACGGAGCACGTGGAGCCGCTCCCACCACTTCTCCGATTTCCCACACGCCATGGGAGGGGCTGCGGTGGCTCAAACTGGGACCGATGGTGCCTGCCAACATGCATCACCGCCACGTGTTGCTGCCACAGCAGCTCAGGTGCGTGTGGGAGGGATGGCCAATCTCTGCACAGCAGGGATGGTCAGCACTGCTGGTCCCCACATTTCTGGGGATGTAAGCAGCACCTCTCCACTGGCCACGGCACAGCATAGACCACACTCGCCGCCCTTCCTTGCTGGAGGCTAGTGCCCATCAGCGCTGATGGTCAGGGGTGTTGGCGGCCAGTCCCATAGCGGTTCCATGGCACCCCACTGCCTGCGGCGGGTCCCTACAGGCGACAGGGGCCCTGTGGGCAGTGCTGTCGGCGCCGCTAGGTGCCCTGTGGGCGGCGGTAATGGCGGCCCCTGGGCCCCAGGCCTTGGAGCACATGGTATTTTGGTGGGAGTGCCATCTTGCTGAGAATGCTGAAATCTCAGAAAGGGGCAGTGCTGAGGACAGTCCGCTCAGGAAGAAGACCGCGAAATCTCGCAGGACTGCCAGCACATAAAAGGTAGAATCCTAGAAATTCTGTACCTTTTGCCAGCTCATTGTGGTCGAGATAACATCAACTGCTGCCCCTCCCAGCTCCTCCCAGCTTCCCTCATCCTGCAGTATCACCAGAGCCCCAACAGTGACAGCAGGACACCACCCAGCTTCAACACAATTGGTATCTGTCCCTTTGGGTGTCCCTGGGTGGGGGGAGGGGGGTTGCTTTTTACTGTTTTGTCTTTCAGGAGCTCCAGGACTGGGAAATACCATCCACGTGGCAGCCTTCCCCTCTTCCCTTGTTCTTCAGGCTACCTGCCTGCTTGAAGGAGCAGTTTGTTATTTGTTTTCTTTCTATTTTATTGCATAATATTGTTGGGTCTGTTGTGTGTATTTGGTTAGTGCCTAAGGGGGGTCTGTAGTCTTATAGTGCCCCTAGGGAAATAAACAGGTTTTGCTGTTGTTGCTTCTGTTCAGTCTTTTGTCCTGATTGCACCCCCATAGTGATATAACCACCACAACTAAATAGTACATACCAACAATTATTAAGTAGAAATTGATGTTACTCCTCCATGTCAACAAACATAAGCAAATCTCTTTCATTCACCCTCAAGGAGTAACCTTGAGAGGTGTCCCATCCCAAGGAAGAAATCTCTACACACAGTCCTAGAACGGATATGTTAGAAGAACCTGCTGTTTGAAAGTGGGACTGGACTTTTAGTGTGTAAGTGTTTGACTGTCAGTCTTATGTCTCCAGGTCTATAGAGGAACTTCTAGCAGGGAGAGGGCACAGCGAAGCTTACATGCTTAAGCAGTGCCTGGGCTCAAAAACAAGGATGGCTCGGCCTTGAGCTAAATTGAAGATAGAACTTAGAAAAATAATTAGGCAAAAATAGAAAGAGTAAAGTTAGAAGAATGTAAACATAGGGGGTGTGAGTGACAAATGTATAACCAAATAGCATGCTATCCGAGGCACGTAAACTCAAGTGTGACAGCCAATGATATGGAAAAGCTTGCTTGTTATAAAAACTATGCATTGCTGTTAATAAATGGAGCATTCACCATACTTTTGCGAAGATTCGTGTTTGACTTGGACCGACCCTGACAACACAGGTCAGCTGTGTCAACTTAGCATTTCCAGATAAGGATGCTTAACCACATTGGCTACACGTTCACCTCACTATCAGGATGTTCAATTTTGGGTTTAATCAGTCAGTCTAGTTTTAGAGAAATTCAACATCAGAAGTACTGAGACACTCTCCCAGTCCACAACTGACAGCTTTGCAAAACAGGACATTATACAAGCTCTTCTACCACATTCTGGGAAGAGCATCCTGTTAAAGAGGCCTGTGGTAGACAGGCTCCTGGCAGGAATGGTGTTCCCTGGAGAATAGCCCTTGCTGGAGCATGTTTGATAACAGGAGCAGTGGCCCCAGGAGGGACCCACGATGGAGAATCTGTTTCTGAGGTACTGCGTTCTATATAGAAGCAGATCATGAATGATGTGGTGGGGACCCCACACTGGAGGAGTGGAAGAGCCTCTAGGAAGTTCTTTACCTTGGAAATACTTGAGATCTTTATGAAAAAATGAGATCTTGTTTCCATTAAAGTTGACTAGTTGTAAGCATACAACTTCAGTATAGAGAGGATAATTAGGTTAGTTTTGTAGGTACCTACCAGCTGTAGTAGACAACATTGAAAATATGACTTCCAGTTTTGTAGACCAGTATAAAAAAGGTCAGAAGAATTATTATGCTTCTAGGCATAATCATGCACAAAAACATTCTTTTGGTCATCGTTTTCAACCCTATATGCTGATATGAAGAACAAACTGACTTGTGATATCAACTATCTAGTGGTAATGCCATCCAAGTTTGAATACAAAATTAGGTCTTGAGCTATTTCCCATTTACAAATCTTCTTGAGCCTCAAAGCATGGATGTGGGAGCAACAGGAACAAATTTGTACTTGCTGTATTTGTAAACTCCCCAAAGAGCTTACATGAGGAGACATACTCTGAAATACTTTTCCTTATAATATGACATTTTGAAAGGTTTGTGGAAAAGAAGCTAAGACAGGAAGAACAAAATTAATACAGAGAAATAGTCCTTACTATTTTGTACTATCACAACCTCACTCATAGGAATGCTTATCCTTTCTCAGTGTCCTGTGCAGCAATAATGTTTGGCTTTGAAGTCAGTGTTTCACTCCAGTGGTAGTGATGTCAAAGTACTCTGATGTTATACTGAAGATTCTTAAAGATTCTAGGTACTTTGTTGTTGGTTTTTATTTTGTTTTTTGTTGTCATTTTTGTTGTTTGTTTTTCCAATTCTTCTATTCTATAATTATTCCATGATTGTAGTGCAGCAAGAAAAAAAGGCAAAAATTTGCATTCCGACAACACTGAAAAATGGGTGTGGGAAGTTCCTTAGCACTTACAAATGTTTCCTAAGCCTCCGCTATACAAAAATCTCAAAAAAAAAATAAAAAATTAAAGTGTATTCATTGATTCTCCACTCCTATAAAGAAAGCAGAAAACTGAAGCAAGTGAAAATTGGAAAACCCTTTTGTTTCTTATGCCTAGTTTCTGCAGAAAAAAGAAGACATTTGCACTAGGTGGAAGGATACCAGGTGTTTTCACTCTACTGAAACCCATATTTCAAGGATTTTTTTCTTTGTGAAAACATTGTGACTGCAATATTGACAAGGTCAGTGTCAGATTTCATTTTCTGCTGTACAAGTATCACTCAGGCAAATTAGTTTTGCCGTAGGGTCTATTCTACTGCCCACCTGGTTTTCTGAAATATTTTCCTTCCTGAATCAGCATTTCTTTTTTGTTCACATGGCAAATTCTATCTGCTTCTATCTTTTCCTTGCTATTCCCATTTATTAATCCCATGTCTTCATCTGATTCATACACATAAAGAGATCTGCTTTTTTTTTTTTTTTAAGTTACTTATTTGACTCTCCTTGCCCCCATTTAATTTTTCCTTTTAATGCAGTTACCATAACAACACATTTGTGAAATATGGGGCATTGCAATCACAAACTTACAAATGGGAAATTTATGCAGTGATTACTTGTATATAAACAGATCCCTGGGAACACAGCCGAGACAAGGTACTTCCTGATCATCTTTTGACTTATCATCATTTAATTGTATGACGTTTACCTTCAGTCAGTTTGTAGACGACACTAAGTTAGGTGGGAGTATTGATCTGCTGGAGTGTAGGAAGACTGCCAAGGGATCTGGAGAGACTGGATTGATACGCCAACTCTAACAGTGTCAAGTTGAATAAGGCCAAGAGCTGTGTCGTACACTTGAATCATAACCCCATGCAATACTACATGTTTGAGGAAGAGTTGCTTGAAAGCAGCCCAGAAGAGAAGAACCTGGGAGTACTGGTCAATAGCTGCTTGAACAAGAGTCAGCAGCATGCTTATGTGGCCAAGAAAGCCAATAATATCCTGGCCAGAAATAGTGTGTGGCCAACAGGAGCAGGAAAATGATTGTCCTTCTGTACTCAGCACTGGTGAGACTGTGCCTCAAGTACTGTCTTTAACTCTTGGCTCCTTACTTTAAGAAAGACATTGAGGTTCTGCAGCAAGTCCAGAGAAGGGCAGCAAAGCCAGTGAAAGGTTTGGAGCTCAAGTCTTATGAGATGTAGCTGAGGGAGATTGAGTTGTTTAGCCTGGAGAAAACGAGGTTCAGGGGTGACCTTTTTTCTCTCCGCAACTGCCTGAAAGGAGTTTATAGCAAGTTGGATGTCAATGTCTTCTCCAAGACAAGAAGAAAAGGGCCTCAAAGTTGCACTAAGGGAAGTACAAATTAAATATTAGGGAAAAAAAATCAGTGAAATAGTGATTAGACATTGGAATAAGTTGCCCATAAAGATGATTGAATCACTGCCTCTGGAAGTGTTCAAGGAATGACTGAGAGTTCTGTGCTTAATGTTTAGTCATAAATTAGTGCTATGATCTACTTGAGAAGGTGGTATTCAATCAAAAGTTGGACTCAATCTTGGCTATCTTTTCCAATCTTAATAATTCTATGATTCTATTTTAAGGTTCTGCACTTGGGACAGGACAACTCTGGATGTATGTACAGATTGGGGAATGAGAAGCTGGGGACCAGCACCATGGAAAACAACATGGCGGTTCGTGGTTGATGGCAAATTGAATATGATTCAGCAGTGTGTCCTGGGAGATATATCTCTCCTCAGATACAGCAGGCATAGCATGTCTGTTGGTTGAAGGAGGTGATTGCCCTTCTCTACTCTGTGTTAGTGCACAGATCAGTGTTATTTAATATTTCCATTAATTATGTAGATAGAGATCAGGTGCACCTTCAGAAAATTTGCACCAAACTGAGTGGTGCGGATATCTTATTCTTTATGGCCAAACAACTCACACACAAAACAAAAGTCTGTATTAGTAGCAATTTCAATCTTCAGGCCCAATAGCAACCAGCTACGGTGTTATTTATGAAATTAATGTCTTATATTTCTTCTATTCTTTATATTTCTGGATTTTAGCATAGCTGTATGGGTTCTCATATTTAGGATGGTAGAAAACCTGTTTCTCATGGTCTGTGAAATGTTGTTTAATGTTCTTTCTGGGAAAAACAAGCTTTAGCAATAACGTCCTATTTGAGGCTTGAAACTGGAGGGAAATAACAAGATATTGGGTAGTCAAAGTAAGATGGAAGGCCCAAAACCCCCCAGAGAAGCTCCAAGGGGCAAGCCTACGGGGCAGGATGGGGGATGAATGATTTTGGGATTAGATGTATCCCTTAGGTATGATAATTGATTTGTACTGAAAAGAGGATATAGATGCTGGTGTGGGGGAGGTTCTCTGTGCATAATAGACCTGGAAGCTTACATTAAAGACCACTTCTTCACTTTATCTCTGTTGGAAAAGTTTTTTCTTCTCTCATTTGCAGGCATCAAAACAAAAAAACATGTTGTCATAACATGCCTTTGTCATTTAGAGGCTTTGACTAATTGTACTTTTTACTGGGCCACCAGTAACCAATTTAATGAATTTTGAAATTGTCTGAAATAAAGGAGGCCAGTGCAGTTGGAGGGATTTCTAAACCAGGAAAGTCCTTGTGTATACAAGCATTGTATAGCATAGCTGATCAAAGTCTACCAGCGCGATAGGGCAGAATTATGATACTTAGAATAAATTACCACCAGGCCTGAAAGGCCATTCAGAATGTAAACTTTATTTCATTAAATCGACCTATCTGAAGCTACCTGTTGAGTTTTGTCACCTTACATTTCCACGACAACCATAAGGAAGCTTCTAAGGGTACATATTTGAGGTACAATTAGAAACAACTGAAATGGAAGTTATAAATGGCACATTCTTTTGTCTTGACCTGCAGAAAACTAAATGCAATTTTTGCAATTTATCACCAAGAGTATGAAAACTGAATCTGTGATTTCTACATGTAGAATTTTTTATTTTCATACTCAGTTTGTTAATTTTATAATTTAATCTTTTATTTGATTGCAGGACATTTACTTGCTTTCTATTTTTATTACTATATGATCCTTTTTAACTAACAAGATCTCTTCAGTTAAGGAATATAAATTATTTTGACATGGACAAAGTGTAATTAATAATTAAGTATAATAAATAAAGTGGAAAAACATCAGAATCATATTTCCAGAGTGCAGATCATGGAGCGCTAACTGTTAAATGTTTGGTTAAAACCACTAAATTCCTACATCTGAAAGTAATCTTTTTTATATAATTCTGTGACACAAAATTGGAAAGCATGTTCTCACAGACAGTAATAACTGAGTCACTGACAGAATATTGTTGTCTATGTCATATTTTCTCTCAGGAAATGAGAGAAAAAAGCATGAAGTGTAAGGCTGAACGGAGTTATTGAGGATACCTGTTTAAAGAACAGATTGAGACAAGTCTGAACTAAAAGGTCAGAGGACAGAATAAGGAAGGTGTAACCTGGAAGAACTATTCAAAAGACCACAAGTTATTTGGCAAGGCAGTAGACAATAGTGGGAGAAAAATCAAGGTATATACCTGCTAAGAGAAAAATGCAAAGTTAAAACCAATATCTTTTGGAATTTTTTTTAACTTTGATGCAGTATGATATTAAATTGGATTCCTAGGGGAAGGCAGGACTTGGATAACTATTTACTGATCACTCACAATGAATGTTGTGGCTTTGATGTTTTTTTTTTCAACCTAGATCGACTTGACTAGCCACATATGTGCAGTTGTTTTATGTAAATTCAGCTGAAAATAATTTTAAGCCATATCATGCAATACTTAATGGAGAGAGTTTAAGTATGAGAACCCCCAGTTAAAATTTTATGGAATGAATAATTTCAGTAGAGAAACCATGTATCCAGATTTGATCATTACAGAGGGGCGTAACTTGCTATACTTGCAAGAAAGATTTCTTTAATATTTGGTGGCAGATTTCATTTTGGAATCTATGGAAGATGAAAAAAGTTGAGATATAGACATTAGTTTAAACTTTCTGCCTGATGAAATACATTAACCACAGCCATAAATGTCACCATTTACGTGGCTGAATTTTTACAGTCTGTCTAAAGTTCATGTTATCTCTAGGTCATATCTAGCCTCTCTAAAGCAAAGGAATGCTTGATAATATACAAATTAACCCAGCAGCAGTTTCTGCAGATACTTCCCCTGTGGAATTAGGTAAGATAGCGAGACCATGGATTAGGGGAAATGCTCTGTATGTATTGGTTTTTCTGTGGCCAGGTTTTGGTGGCAGTGGGGGGGGGCTGAGGGAGAGGCTTCTTCAAGAAGCTACTGGAAGTTTCCCCATGTCCAAGCTGGGCCCCGCTGCTGGCCAAGGCCAGGCCAATCAGTAGTTGGCAGAACGCCTCTGTGATAACATATTGAAGAAGGAAGAAAAAAAAAAAGTAGTGGGGAAATGAAGATGGCTGCCGGAGAGGAGCAGAGTGAGAGCCTGTGAGCAACAACGCAGACACCAAGGTCAGTGAAGAAGGAGGGGGAGGAGATGCTCCTGGCGCCGGAGCTGAGATCCAGCTGCAGCCCATGGGGAAGACCATGGTGAAGCAGCTGTGCCCCTGCAGCCCATGGAGGACCACAGGAGTGCAGAGATCCACCTGTAGCCCATGGAGGAGCCACGCCGGAGCAGGTGGATGCTGAGGAAGGCTGTAGCCCGTGGGAGACCCAAAGTGGAGCTGGGTCCTGGCAGGGGACTGTAGCTTGTGGGAAGAGGAGCCCACTTGGAGTAGGATTCTCCTGTTAGGATGCGTGGCTCATGGGGCCCACGCTGGAGCAGCCTGTGCCTGAGAGACTGCATCCTGTGGAATATCAGCCATGCGGCAGCTGTGGGTGAAGGGCTGCTGCCCATGGGATGGACTCTCACCGGAGCAGTTTGTGAGAGGAACTGTATCCTGTGAGGGATGGGACCCCATGGAATGCGGCTGGAAGGACTCCTCTCCCCAAGCAGCGGCTGAGAACAGCAGCTGACCACAGCAACAACTCCCCCCCCCCACCTCACCTTTTTCCCTTGACCGCTGCGGGAGAATAGGTTGGATGTAAGAAGGAGGGGGGTGGGGGGTAAAAGGTGTCTTTTAATCTCTCTCTCTCTTAGCTCTGATCTTGTTAGTAATAAATTTGATTATTATTCCCACATGGAGTCTTGTTTTGCCTGTGACGGTGATTAAGAAAGAATCTGCTATAGTCCTTATCATGAATAACGAAACCTCTCGTTATATTCTCTCTCTCCTCTATAGTTGGGCAAGGGGGAGTGAGAAGGTGGCTGTAGTGAGACCCTGGCACCCAGCCTGGGTTAAACCACTACAGACCCAAAAAGCAAGCAGAGGATTTCTATGAGAAGGAATTGCAGAATTGCAGAATAACAGAATAGTTAGGGACAGAAGGGACCTCTAAGGATCATAAAATTCAACGTTCTTTCAGTCTTGTTGAATTAAGAAATTCTTACATACAGAAATGGAAAACTATTCCCATCTCTTAATCACTGGAAAACCATTGGTGGAAAAAAACATTTTTGTTTGATTGAAATTTAAATGTGATAAATCTAACTCAATAAACCTTAACTTTCAGATTACATTGTATGTTACATACAGAAGATGACAGTGTAGGGTAAGTAAAATAAATAATCAAATTTGAGTGCAAGAAACAATGCATAACTACTGTAGCCCACATAGGAGTTCGTATCTTTGACTACTGTTGTACCCATGGGGTATGATCAGTCCTTTGCCGGTGTGAAGAAAGATTATGCTCAGGTACCTCAAAAATGTCTCTGCAATGCAGGAGGAGAAAGCATGCCTTTTCAAGGCAGGAAAGTCCTCCTAAATGAAATAACCCCTAAACTCCTTGTAATAAATCTTGCAGAAGGGTCTTCTACACTTAGAACTGGTTTAATCTATAACTTCAGATGCTGAGATGTGCCACTAACCTCACCTCTCTCTTCTTCATTAGTATCAAAACTCCAGGTAATAGCCATACTTAAGTGCCTATTCTAACAGGTCATGAACTAAAGTTGATGCAGAAGTCTTGTGTACACCCTAGAAACTGACTGCCTTCCCATAAATAAATGAAGTTTATGACAACTGAGACAAATTAGAGTTCAACAGCATAAGAGTGGAGTAGAGTAGGAAAAAAACTTCTAACTTTATGCGTCGAGTTATTTTTGTTAAAAGATGACCGTATAATTTCTACGGTACACTGGTAACCACACGTGTCTGTCTTAATGCCTATTCTGAAGGCAATAAAGTATTTCTTTCCAGGGAACGTGAATCAAATCAAGCATGATTAGAAGAAACAATAACAACAAAATAAGTTCATGGCTGCATTGAGAAAAGGAAAATTGCCAATTACTTGACAAACTACCATAATAAAATATTTCAAAAATATAAAAAATACCAGTTAATTAAGAAGTCAAGTCAGTCATGTAAGCAGAAAGAGATGCCTAAAAGAGAGAAGAAAACTTTCCTGACAAGTATAAAGAGCTAGCCTTCAATGGAAGCTTCAAAGTCCACAATGTGCATTGACATGTGTGCCCACCATAGCATCTGTACCCCTTTTTCAATACTAATCAATTATCCTACCTAATGGATGCATCCAATCCCAAAATCATTTGTCTCTCTTCCTGCCCCCAAGAACTGCCCCTTGGAGCTTCATCAGGGGGTTTTGGGCCTTCTATCCTGCTTTGACTACCCAATATCTTATTATTTCCCTCCAGTTTCATGTCTCAAACAGGATTTCCTTGTTAGAACTTGTTTTTCCCAGAAAGAACATTAAACAACATTTCACAGACCATGAGAAACAGGTTTTCTACCATCCTAAATGTGAAAAACCATACAGCTATCCTAAAATCCAGAAATACAAAGTATCTAAGAAAACTTGAGGCATCAAATGTATGGTTACACATATGAATAGGAACAAAAGTTGTTTATATTTAGAGTATTAAAAAATATACCCATCAGTTATGCTAAATTGAAAATGCATAATAGTAAAATTTTCAAAGAATAAACTTTTTTAAAGAGAAACCATCTATCTTAAATCCTAAAGAAAGGTTGTTTCTGCAACTTTCACAATAATATGTTTTTATTGCAATTGGTTTTATTTTCTTCATCTAAATTTCCAGTTTTATCAGCTGGAAAAGCTGTGAGATACATTTTAAAAGCAGAGAGTTATGTTCATGAATTAAATATTCTGATATAGGATTAAAAAATAGTGTTCCTACTCTAGATAAGCTATGAACAGATCATTCTTGTCATGAAAAAATAAAACAAGGTACAGGTGAGAAAGTTTTGTGGAATTCAAGTTTTAAAATTTACATTCCTTTTAAATTAAATTTCTGGAGACATGAGTAATTCCTTGCTTCTTTGTTTTCTTGTGTTGCCTTGCCTTTTGCTTTCTTACTGGTTTGCTTTCTTGCTATCTTCTCTGTACAGCATTGTTAGGAAATAAGGAGGATTTTAGGAAAACAAATTCAGAAAAAATGTGGATCTACATTCTGTTTTACTAAAGATTGATATAGAGAAGTATATTTTCTCTTATATTTCTTTCTTACATACAGGACCTAGATGTCAATGGCATGTTTCAGATATCTAGCTTAATAAGTAAACTGCAGTAGCAACACTATTCCATCTTCTTAAACCTCATTACAGTAAGGAGTGTGAATATTAATTTTAATATGTCAGTGCACATTTTTTTTTCTTGTATTACTTGCCTAGTTTTAACCAAATAACCTATCTTGATGCAGCAGAAGGCCTTTCAAAATAAAAGCAACCATGCTGTTGACTTGCGGAAACCAAACTCACAACATAGTCTTCATTACGAGAGAGGTGTGTTTATTCTGCGCAGGGAGCAGGGTTACAGATTCATTCCAAAGATCCCGCTTCCCAATCACGTTACTTCCCCGGGTTTATATCCCCTTTCTGAGTGACAGGCGTCGCACAGCTTGGCTTGGCCCCACTGCTCCAGGCTCTCCCCATTCTCCACACTGGCTCAGGACCCAGAGACCTCCTTCGCCGAGGGGTAGAGCTGCCGCCACCATTGCCCCACTGCAGGAAAACATGTTCATTTGAGGAGACCTTGAGATGTTGTCCCCGTCAGCTATTGTGATGTCTAGTCCCTGCTCTCCCTGCCTCCTTATCCGATGGTTGTGTTCCGTGCTTACAGGGACTCTCCTCACGTTAGCCCTGTGTCTGACAGCAGGGCCTCAGCTCCACTCCCCAACTCGCTGTGATGGGAAAAGACATGGTCAACACATCTCCTATCTTCAATCTGTTAAATGCAGAATGGTTTAGAATTGAGAATATTTAGCATAATACATTTATAATTTAGTTTTTTATTTTCAAATCATCTGATATTTTATATATCTAATTATGAATTTAACTTCTATCTATATGTCATATGCATGCATTTTTACCTATATAGAAATGTAAATATAAAACTGATCTCTTGAGAACCTTGAAGTTTAAGAAAGGTAGAATAGTGCTTATCCATATATCCATCTGAATCACATAATGGCATTGATTATGCATAAATTGAAGTACTTTGAAAGATTTTACAGACCTCCATATTTTTTCTAAATTCTGAAGAAACACAAATATTGAGATGTTTAAAATATTCCTTTGAATAGTGTTTAAAAGGAGAGCTAATGACACAAAGGACAAATTTGCAAAGACTATTTCATTTTAAATATAAATATGATACTTTAACAAATAATATATTGTAATAATGACACACTGCATTGAATAATTTCACCGTAGTTATATTCAAGGAAATACACCTTTTCATTAATTGTTGAATGGATTGCAATCCAAGTACATTTACCATTTTTATGTGGGTGCTTTCAGAACCTTCATCACTACAGCAACTTGACGTTATTATATTTAAAACCCAAATAATATCTCTGCAAGGTTAACCTGTTGCATTCAAAGAGCACACTGAAACAGAAAGCAACTAAATTACCAGACATCACGGAAGAAGTTAGTAGCTAAACTCCCATGTTTACTAGTCTTCTCAGTCACAGACTCATACCTTAATGCCTTAACCACAATGCCATTTTACACCTGCCTCTGAAAATGCCCTTTCACACACTGCAGAAATGTAGAGTAGTAGTGATGGAGTGTCCCTTCCTCCCTCTTCTTATGTATATTTACTTACTGAAATTATAACAATTTATGGGGAAAAGAGTGTTTAAAAGAATTTTCTATTTCAAAAGCTTTTTTAAATGAAGTTGTAAGATTTTTAAAGCACTACATTTTAATATCTTGCAAATGAGAAAACAAAATTTTCATTTTAAGAAAACTACCTTTACAACAAAATTAAAATTAAATAAAACTAACAAGAGGAGAAAAAAAAAAAAGAGAAAAATTAAAATATTTTCAAAAGATTAGCTGAAACAAATAAACCCAGAAAGATATATGCTTAGGAACCTGTTATATGCTGCAAATGAATAAGTTACTTTTTGATATATATTTCTCTACTGAAGTATATTTAATTTATAAATGCTTTTATGTATAACTGAAATTGTTTATTTCCTTTTTCACTAGACTGTCATATTTAATGATGTAAGATAAGCACTGATCTTTGTAATTACTACTATGTTACTGAATAGTTGGAGACATTAGGATTAGTATCTAAGGTGCTTCTCCAGAGATGTCAACATGTCCTGAAGATCTACTAGTTGTGATGAGGCTCCTCACATATCGTTTGAAAATGTTAATGTTTCATGTGCTTGAGGAAATTAAAAAGACACTGATTGTGGAGTTGTCAGCATGGATTTCTACAAAGCTCCAAGATCAATATTGATTTAAAAACTATAGGAAAGCGAACTGAGATAGCACAGAGACTTGCAAGTGAAAGGTCACTGCAGAAAAGGTTTTCCAAACTTATTTTTTGATTCCCTAGTCTATATATTCCTTATACTACTAGACATAGAAAAAAATAGTTTTCCTTAAATTAACCATATTAGATAATGTACCAGCTCCTGTATTTATGTTCCTTACCTTAGAAAAGTCATAAGAATGAAGTAAGAGTCTGAAAAAAATATTTTATTAAGAAAAGACTAAAGTGTAGTGAAATACATTTTTCCTATTACTTTTCTGAGAGGAGACAAGAAAGGGTAGTCAGAAAACAAACAAAACCCTTACATTAAAATATTTATTTACAATAAATAAGATTTTTAGGCTAAACTTTTTCTTACTTCAATGAGAACATGTCACTTTTTAAGGTGATTCTTTGTATCAATCTTTCTAATGGACCTAATTTGAAAGACCACTGTAAAAATCACCAACTGTTCAAGCACATTCCTGTTTAAATGTGTGACTACAACTTGTGTAGACAATTATGAGGTCTCTTGAAAGCAGTCAGTTTAGAAACTAATAGCAGTATACAATAATAGCTTCCTTACCTTCTTAATTTCTTTGAACAGTGTAACTTCTGCACCTTTAGACTATAATTCATTAGATATTATGCTCTGAATACTTATCCAGTATGTCATAGTGCACTCATTTTAACATCTACGTTGTCATGGGTAGACTGCCAGAAGTACCAGGTTACCTGGTTTGTCTTGTTTCTCATACGTTTACAGGAACCACAGTTGCACTACGGAAGTGCCAAAAAAAAGCCACTCTAGCCTGGAATAGTACCAACCTTTCAACAAAGTAGAGTTGGAACAATCTTAATCTTAGATGCTGTGAAATCCTGTTGCTATATAGTGGGTTTTTCCAAATGTAATTTCATAACAGTAGGGGAATAAACACTAAATGTTGCGTATTGATGTCTATTGTGTTTTGCATAGTAAATAAGGATGTTTGTGTATTCCTACACTACAAACTGCAGTACCATGAGAGGCACGTCCAAACAACCAAGTATGTATATAAATGTCTGTGAAGTATCAGATAGAGATACACACTTATATCTTGGCATCAGAGCAGCCTCCTAACAAGATTATTTTACTCTGGCAGAGCACAATGTTCACACAACAGTACTGCTTCTAGTTCCAGATCCAGCTTGTGCTGGGGTAGCTTGAATATCTCTGTATGGGAACTGAGTGGTGCATGATAGATCTGTATAAGTTATGAACCCACAGGAACAGTTTTTCTATAATTCTGCACTTGATTATTGCTTACATGCTTTTTTTATACAGACAGAAATTATTAATTATGTAGTGCCTGACAATGTGCTTCCAGCAGAAACCTCTGAGAAAGGATGTTTCACCCAAATGTTAGTGTCATTAGAAAAATTCAGCAGAGTGAATCAAAATATATTTTTCTAGGAATAGTTTAAATGAAGTTGATTTCTCATTTACCTAAAAGAAAAAACAAAATAAGAATGAAATTTTGTGTAATCTGTGTGTACATCTGTTAACTGTGACATGCTCTTTTGTTTATTGTTTGTGATGGAAATTTATTAAAAATTTTCTCTCATTTTTCCCCTGGAACAGCTGGAATAATAACATTTCTTAGAGGAAAAAAAAAATCTGAGTAAAACCACGTGCTATTGTAGTGCAGTTATATGAAATACACCAGCCAAGGCTATATATCGTGAATAAAACACATGGGCATATAAACAAGATAACTTAAAGCTGTCTGTGTAGTCAACAGCAAAAGATAACCTGCCAGATAATCAGCCGCTCTTCAACAACATCTAGATGGATTTTTTTTATCCTCTTTAATGTAGCTGATACGTGAACATGCCAGTTTTAACACTATCAGGGACCTAAACTCCATATAAGCCACTCCCTTTTTCCCAGCACTTCGGTAAGACAGGAAAAATAAAGGAGAAATTACGGGTTGAAATAACAATTTACGAAAAGCACAAACCAATTAAATAAGACATGGGCAATAACTACAGCAGTACTAGTGCCAAAACTATACAAAAGACAAGCAGTTTTAGCCAGAAAAGGATATTCACCATCAGGAACAAAATAACCCAAGACAGATACTTGTCAGATACTTGACAGATACTTTCTGTAAATTACATCAGCACAGTCTCCAGACAAAGGCAATACGGTGACCATTCCAGCATGCTGCACCACGTAGTGTTTGGGAACAAAGGCCATATGGCAGGGGGAGCTCTTGCAACAAACGTTTTGCATCGCTGACCCCAAGAGAAGATAAAGCAATGACAGACAATCACAAAAAGCTAGGTCATCCCCATCATGCCACCCACTTTTCTGGACCAATGTGCTCGGCTGTGGTTGGCAGTATTTGATGTGGCTCATCTCCTAGCACCTTGCAGGAGATGATCTAAGAGTCCGCTGCAGTTTCGTTCCCCACGAGTGCTCTCAATTCACTGCTTCTTTCTTCTTCCTACAGCTGCTTCCTCTCTGTCGGTGCCAGGGGCATGCACTCTGCTGAATTGAGATGCAATGCTGCTGCTTTTCTCATAATGGGGCATGCAACTCAATGAACTCAGGCTTGTTGCCGCTTTTCTTGGATTGGTGTCCTGGTCTTGTCGTTGCTGTCCTTCAGCACCACGTCTTGGAGCTGCAGCTTGAAGGAACAGAAAGAGAACCAGAGGGATGAAGCAGAGAGACTGGGTCCACAGGGGCTGATCTCAACACCTTCCTGCTGGAGGGAACCAGTCAAGGCAAGATGGTGCACTTAGTGTTCTGGAACTCTGGTTCTGCCACCATGGCCCCAGGCTTGCACAGCTGCTGTGCTATGTGATTGTTCTTGCATTTGTCTTAGTCACCTCTGCATGCCTCCCACCCCATCCTCTCTGCCACATGGCTCCGTGCTCAGCTCTGCCACCCATTTGTCATCTCCAAAGTCCACCCCAGGAGGGTCCTGGCTCGCTCCTGACCTCATGCCCAGTGCATACTGCTTCTGGTGTCACTGCTTCATCCCATGCTGCACCACGGTCCTGTATCACCTTCTCTACAGACTGTCACCACTGCCAGAGCTCGCCTCAGACCATCATCTGTGGAGAAGCTTGTCTTCCCATCTCCGCTCCAGGAAACAGTGAGAAGGTCCTTGTGTAACCCACAGGAAGGCCCCAGACTGCCTCTGGCACTTGTAGCGGCTGCCACTGTAGTCACAAAACTTCTAACCAGGCTCTCAGCTGCCCCTTTGTCTCCTGGGGGCACGCAGGCATCCCCTGCTGGTCACCAGTGACTAACTACAGTCTCTGCCTCCCAAGGACATGCAGACACCCCCTGTTGCACCACCGTTGTAATTACAGAAAACATGTGAGGGTGTGGTGGTTTTAACCACTAGGGGGCTCACACAGTGATAAAAGACTAAATAGATTCAACAGCGAGCAATAGGTTTATTTTTCTAGGGCTGTAAAGACCTTATAGAATCCCCAGACACTAAACAAAATACACACACAGTAGAAAACCCGACAATGTCACGCTCCTGGGGAGCACAGGCGAGAGAAGCTCTGCAGATTTCCCAGACTTTGGCTTTCCTTCAGGTTTCTAAAAAAAACTGTTTTTATGAATAAGCTAACAAGTAAACAATCCAAACATTTCCCTTCCCCAGAAAGACCCATTTCAAACCCATAACAGAGGGAAAGATAATTTGTTGTTTGTATAGTTTGTTGGTTTGGGTTTTTTTGGTTATCATTGTGTTACTGTGTGTTTTATTTCATTCAATACTCTTAAACAAAGACCAACTTTTTCTACATTTTTTACCTGAAGCCTTTTTATTTCAAATTTAAACAACAAATAACAAAATAGAGGGAGAGGTTTTCTAATTCAGTAGGCCTGAATTAGATCTTAAAACCTAGATATCAGAACAGTGGATAGAATAGTATACATCTATTCTATAGAATATAGATGAACGAGATATCTTTATTATACAGTTGGATTTTCCTATAGCTTCCTATATTTGTAATTAGATATAGCACATATTTAATATGCTATTGATTCAGACTTTTGCTTACTTCATGTTATTATAGTAGCTTCATGCTAAAATCAGACCTTGACTAGACCTTCATATACAACTTGAAATCTCTTCCTGATTATGTTACTGACTGGCCATTAAATTTGGATCAATCATCATAAACCTGATGAAATGGCATCATACCCAGTTTACACAGCTGAATGTAATGTATTATAAATTTTACCTAGTTTCCAGTGTCAGACAGAAGAACAGAACAGAGGTATACATCCCTCTTTTTTGATTGCTGTGTTGCATTAAGGTCTAGTAACTATACCATTCTTAGCAGATTTTCAGCTGATTAAATTAAGTATTCTCATACTCTGAGATTTCTGGCAACTCTTGATGAAAATGAGACACAAGCCTTGCTATAACTAATAGCCTTTAAAGCAACTCCTTTGTAGTTGCAAATGTATGCCAACAAATACCAACGTGACTGACTGAGTCCTTACCTTATATATGGGACAGCTGAATTTGGAATTGTGGGGTTTAGATGTACAACCAAACCTATCTGAACCAATAGTTCTTCTTGTCCTTTGCCAGGTTTGGAAGAAGCAGATTGAATTTAGAAATGCAATGTGCACTTAGTGCACAATTAGAACCTGCATGATCATTGTTAATAAGTTGTTAAATTCTTATCTAAAAGGGAGGCAGATCAATCAATGTTTTATAATTACAGAAATGCCAGTGACTGAGGTGTTTATTTTATTCTGAATATGAAGGGAAATTGTATCTTCATTATTATATCTTCAACTGTTCACTCTCAACAAGGTCATCTTCTCTCACGGTGACAGTTTCACAATTCTTCAATACTAACAGTTTTCTGTTTATCAGCAGAAAACTCCAGGCATGTCCTGAAAGGAGGATTTAGTCCTGTGCAAACAAATGTGTAGAATATGTGTTTAATATATTTAAATTTTATCCATGTTTTTAGACACCATTTAAATCCACAAAAATATGCATTTTTTTATAATCGTTGGTTTTTTTATTTGTTTGATTGATTTTTGAGCCTTTATATTCTGTGATTTATAGTGGAAAGGAAAGATTGTAGAAAAAAACCTAAGCCAAAACAACCCCCTCAAAAACCCATGTAATAGAATTATGAAAGAAGGGAATAGCAAATGAAAAAAATAATAATGGACTAGTATGGAAGCTCTGAAATTTTCAGATGTCTAACCTTTTTCATTTCTTTAATTATTTTTGTTATTACTGAGACTCTAAAACTCTCAGGGCATAGGAAGTCTAACAAACTTATAAAGGTGGGTTTGTGTTTTTATGTTGCTCAGATTATTACTGGCATTTAGTATCTAGTATACATATATTTAAAAATGCTTTTCATATCAAAGCAATTGAATTCACTTATATTCATCAAAAAATATGCCTTTTCCCCTGTATTGATTGTGTTGCATGTGTTATGAATTTACTAGTAACAGAACTATGACATCAGGATGCCCTGTGGAATGCCCGTTCTACTGTGAAAATTTAATATAAATAATCCTCGCAGTGTTAAGAAATCAAATAAATCAAAATAGTGTTGCTATTTTGAAGGCCTATCAACAAGCACTCTTTAACCTTTGTTAAACGTCTCATGTTTAGTATGCATCAGCTTTAAAGATCTAGATAAATGAATTAATTCACTTTTATCCCCTTGAGAAACACTATTGATCTTTATGAAAATGAATTAAACATTCACTATCAATTAAGTTCTATGTTTGCTTTTTCAGAAGAGCTATCTTCTCGCTAAATGAGAAATTTACCTGCCAGCAAATGCAATAGACTGCTGTGCTGTCCACATATTGGCATACATATTGGATAAACAAAACCCAATTACACTCCTGCTTATACTGCATCAAGATTACATATTATGTGCAGACCTCTTTTTTCAAGAAACAATGCCCAACTAAATTGCATCATTTATCCTAGGTTTCTTTATTGCTTAAGCATGTAGAAAATTAAGTTATTGAGAAGCTTGGTCTTGGGGAGGAAAACAAAAATTAAAAAATCCAAACTTTTTTTGACTAGATACAGTTTATATTTTATTTTTGCCCATAGACTACTTTTTAAAATTTTTTTTAGTTATTTTTTTCTGTGATTAAGTAATTTATTGAGATTCTGTGTTATGAAAATATTTTTTTCCTAGAGCTGCCTTGGCAGCAGTTCTGGAAAACTCTTTGGGACAATCTTGAGCTCTTCTTCCTGTTTTTTTTTCTCTCCTTTGCTTTACATTATTAAAGTTGATCCTAGATGTCTCTTTTTGCTTGTTATTCTGTTTGAAGTAGTGCTGTGTAGAAGTCTGGATGCAACCTAAAAAGCAGTATCTCTTTTGAGAACATGCGATTAATACAAAACACAGACCAGAAAGAGACAACATCTTTTCAGAGCAGTAAATATATTAGATAAATTATACAGCTCTTCTGACACACACTATGTTAGTGCAACTTCAAGGAGCGACACATGCAAAGAATAGATGAGGCTTTTGGGATGAGCATATACTGAAAATGGACACCATTACATAAGCAGTTTTTTTAGAGCTACTAAGATTCACAGGTAAATCTTTTAGACAGGAATTTACGTAATTTACTTTAATTTGACTTATCTTGGACAAACAAATTCTTCCATCTATTATCAGCATTTAATTTCTTCTGTATGTTTTTTTACCTATAATTTGTGTACCGTGCTTGCTGCTCTTTCACAAAACCAGTCTTCTCCTTATTTTTGTACATGTCCAATGTCACACAGAGGTCCAGACATTGACTTCAGACTTTAAGCTTTTGTTGTCTTTCAGGATACTTCAGTAATATTTGACATGACTCTATACTTTTTTATAACAGTGTGAAAGGTCTGCATATTTAAAAAGAAAAGCTTGTGAATTTTAGGCTTATGAACGATCTCTGCATGAAGTTCAATTAGTTTCCTAACTTATCTGTTTCCAATTAGTACTTAAGTTATGTGGAGTCTAATCTGGGTCATTCTATTCTCACAATTAGTTCTTTCTTCCTTAGGAATGTGCTCTATTTATGATTTAATCTACAGGTTCTGACTGTAATCATTAAACAGAAACACTTAATCCTCAGCTCTGCTCAGAACTGAAGCATGAGTTCAAGAAGACATAGCAAAGATTCCTGCATGTTTATGCATGTTGTAAGATTCTTTCAAATTCTTGGCATTTCATTCAGCTGAGTCCCTTGGGAACAACTGTGGATGAACCTATTTTTGATTAAGAAAAATATTAAGCTNTTTTTCCTTCCCCCCCCTCCCCTCTGTTTTTTTTTTTTTTTTTTTTTTTTTTTTTTTTTTTTTACAGTAATGCATATAGAAAGCATGTTTGTAATTATGCAAGCTTTAACTGCAAGATATTCTTTGGCCTAACAAAATTTAAAATGGCAAGTTTCTTGAAACACCAGTTTTGAAATGTTTAGGACTATAATCACTAGTTTACAGCTTTGTAAACTGAATCACAATATCTTCCTTTCAAAAGTAAGATCCATACTTAAGAGAGAGTTAATAAAATGCTTTATTTCACCGGATATCAATTTAAGGAAGAAAAACCTTTTTAAAGGTATTTTTGAAGATGAACTCCCTTCCTACATGCATAGACATTTCCCTTTAGAATTGATTCAAAATCATTAGCTTCATATTCTCTTATTCTATGTGATTTTAAATTACTAAAGAAGGGGGGGGGGAGAAGTCAAACAAATCAAAGATCATGCTAATATGATTATCTCTATGATTCAAACTGGAGAGCTTTCTAAAAGAAAAGATAATATTGAAAAAAACAACGAAAAATAAATCTAGTTATGGAGAAATAGAAAATTAAACATGTTCTTTGGCATTTCTCTTTTCGTCACTTCATAGAACCACATGATAATTAATCAAAGACAAGTCACCTATTTAGTGCTTATACATGGGAATCATGCACATCACTTCTGAATCTTTAAAATATAATCCTATAGAGTAAAACTTGTACTTCTTTTTCTATAGAATTGTCCAAAGAAGATTTTGGCAAAAAGTGAGAAGACAGAGAAATGTGAAGACCATTCACTGTTTGGAAATAAGTTTCCACAGAAAAGAATTTTCAGCTTTTTGCTACATCTCTGTAAAGTTCATCTTACATAGCTTCAGGAATCTGAAGTTTTTTGTTGGATCTGATTGGAATTGGTAAGATAGGAAACAAAGGAAGGTGATTGAAAATCCTAGAGAGAATACTGAGTTTTTTATTTTACCTTTAGCTCCTGGAATATTTTTTAGGTATTGAGGGACTGCAAATTATTACATTTTTCTTAGTCATATTACATATTTTCCTTATTTCCCTATCCACTAAAACAGCAAAACCAATTTCCACATAATTTATTTTTTCATATTCAGCAGAATATAGCATTAATCTGTATTCATGTTTTGTCATTTATCCACACAATTTTATTGCTTATGTTTTCTAGTGACCTATTGAAAATGCTAGTTCTGCCAAAAGATATGTTAACTTCCAATGGTTCCAGCATTTCAAATTTCATATCAGATTTTTTAGCAAATTCAAGTCATATATCTCTAACAAAACAATGCAACGTATTTTGTCAAAGTTTGATATATTTGATTCAAATATTATCTGTGCATCTGCTTGACACCTTAAAGTATACACTTAATATTTTTAAGGATTCACTTTAGCTAGGTATCTGGATAACTTGGAATATTAAGGGCCAGAAGAGCCTGTGTTCCTGTGTGTTTGCATTCTTGTGTATAGATAAGTGGGGTACAAGACAAAACACAGAGTTAGGCTTCCAGGCCTACTAGGGGCTGGACATAGGTGGGTTAAGTAATAAGGGATAATTCAGTTGGGTGTTAGGGGATCATAGAAGTAAGATGCACTTTAATTGGATAGTATAGGGGATGGGCACTCTAGATGTCATAAAAATGGGGAGATTGTTATGATTTTCCTCTTTGGATCACTGAACTTCGCCAGTAAAGCTGCTTCTCCTCTTCACTCTGTGTTTTTCAATTTTTTTATCTGCCACCCTTATGGCATGATGCTCAGTTACTCAAAAAATCTATCAGAAAAAAATGCCCTCACACAATAATGTTAATTTAGGATATGATGTTAACCAGTCTAGTACAAAACTAAGAAGGCATGAAGTGATATGCATAAGTTAGCCCCTGTTTAACCTGGTGCTCAGACATGTAAAGGACAGTGTGAATAAAATGTTTTACTAAATCATGGGTTTAAGCAGAGTATGCAATACTGAACAAGTCTAATAAAAAACTTTGGAAAAAAATTAGGTGGGTAGATATTTCCTTCTTATACCTATTGGACATAACTAACTGCCTTCATAATATTTACTTATGTGATTTGCCTGAAATTCATGTAGTTTGATGAACATGTGCCATATTGTAATTTTCTTAACTTTTACTTGAGCATACATATAACATTTTAATTCCACAGTATTAAAAAAAAATCAATTTTATGAAGGTAAAATGCTCCTTGGGTCTAAAATAGAACAATTTTATTGGTGATAATATTGATAAGTATGAGTGTGAGACCTCATTGCAGTCTACAACCTCCCCATGAGGGAAGAAGAGGGGCAGGCACTGATCTCTTCTTTGTGGAGACCAGTGACAGACCGTGAGGGAATGGCCTGAAGTTGTGTCAGAGGAGATGGTTGACTTTCTTATTCAATCAGTGACTCCTGTCTCCTAACAGTTCTGCAAATTAGTGCAGGAGCAATAATCCTAACTCTTTCTCATTCTCTAGTTGCGATGTATGAGATGATGGGGAAGAATTAGAGTGCGAAGTAGAGAGGTCAGTAATAAGCCTCTCAATAATCTGCTTACTATTAGCCTTTCACTCCATAGATACAAAACTGAAACTGTGTTGTAGCCTCATGTGAAAAAGTCTCTGCAAATCTGTATACTGAAAATGAGTAACATAAATGGCAGTTGGCAGCAAATACATTTCACCATTTTTCTGACTGAGAATGTTTGGATTTTGATCAACATGCATAGCTTTTTTTATTATGTTAAGAATTGTTGGCTTCATGTTAATAATATTATTACATGACATTCTGTATAGAAAACTAGACCTGATCCTCCATTCTATTTGAGCAGTTTAAGGTGACAGTCTTATTGAGCTCGGATCTGATGACCTCCTGAGGTCTCTTCAGACTTAAATTATCCTATGATCTGTAATCAGTGCTTAAAAAGAGAAAAAAAATAGCTTTTCATTAAAATCCATATGAACTTTTCAAATCATTCTGGTTGTTTACCAGAATAAAAACCAATACAACAAGGAAAGTTTTTGAACATTCTTTTTCTATACTATTTGCATTCAAAGTCAAGTGTACCTTCAATTATATGTTCTTCAATTTGCCACTGTGTCTCAGAATGACTTTTTGAATTGCAGTTTGAAAACAGTGTGAAGCTGCAATTTATTCTTCACAGAATTCAACATTGTGTTTTTCTCAAATTTACTCCTAATGAAAAATTCACCTCTACAGTTGATTATTTTTCTCAGGTTTTTGGGAGTACATGAACACAAGCTTATTGAGAACTACTTTTTTACAGCAGTAATTATGATGGGATCCGTTAGATCAATCAAAAATTACAAAATATCTGTTTTTGTAAAGACAGAAATGTAACACATGGCAATCTATGACAAAAGCTTTGATAAGAAATTGAGGTAGGTATTCATTACAGCAAATAATTTCAGGAGGAAAGGAGAACTTTTAATTTTGACTCATAACACAAAAACTTTAATTAGTGACCCAAGAGAACAAGTCAAGCTGAATAAAATCAAACTAAAATTAGCAACAGGCTAACAGCTTGCCCATTTCCTTGGGCAACATGTGGCTAACAGATGATATGATGTTCAATGACAGACAAATTCTGATCCTCTTTGCTACTTTTACATTCTATACACTAAGAAAAAATAATTTAATCCAGATCATCATAATCACTCAAATATTCCTAGTTTGAAATAAAGGAGAGCAAGAAATTATTCAGTATTCAGTATTCCTAATCTGACACTAATGATATACAGGTGGTAGTATCAATAACAGCAATTGAAGATTTTATTACTTAATTGCTCATTATCACCTATCCTGATTCTGGATCAGAGACTCCTCCTTTATCATATACCCTGCTGGAAAATATAACAATTGTTCTTTTACTATTGCATCATAAAAATTCCATATGTTCATTTATTTTCTTCAGTAAGAATGAGACAATGTATTTATTTCTTTCTGTATATTTGTTGCAAGAACATCTGAATTTGTAGATGTGACAAACTGTACCAAACAAGCAACTCCAGCTTACTTTATACGACTGTTTGATCTGTTTCTTTCTGATGTTTCTCTACTTATGCCTGATTGTAATCTTCCTTCTGAGGTCTCTATATACTGGAAAAGATTCCTTTTATTATAAGTAGGTTATTTCAAGTGAATGCAGCTATTACAATGCTTTTTGACTTTAAGTCTCTGGTAAATCAATACCAGCTGTTCATCATAGGAGAACTCAGCAATGGAAAAGAATTTTGGTATGGTTTGGTGGTTTTGCTTTTTGTGTGTGGGGGGTGTGTGCTTTTTGTTTGTTGTTGTTTTGTTTGTTGTGAGTTTTTTTGGTTTAGTTATTTTTTTTTCTGTGATAAGTGCTGTCTATTTCATGGGAATGGTTCAAGGGCAAGGTTTGTTCTGCCAATTGTATTACATTATAGCCTAGCTCTGCTAATCTCTTCCAGTGTATGTTTATATGGACTAATACTTATTTATTTGTCTTCTTTACTCATCTAAAAAATCCCAACTGCAATTTTTTTTTCTAATATTTTTCTTCCTAACAAATTTGCTAGTTACTGATCAGTAGCTTAAACTACTTATGTATAGACATAAATAATTCTGGATTTAAGTGTATATATCTGAAGGACAGAAAAAGGTTGACTAGATGGTCAAAATGTAATTGGAGGAACATATGAAGGGCATGATAGGGGATTTTGATTTTATTTGATGTGAAGAAATTTTAATATGTAAAAACATATATCCCTAATTCAGGAAATTCATGAATCTGTTCTTCATATACTTTGTGTGAATAGTCCTTATTTCATAAGGGCCTTAGGGCCTTAATGATTTCTACTTTCTTCTTAATTTTAGATTGTTGATAATAAGTTTTACACAGCTAATGTATTTTTTCAAATCCTACTGAGTCCTTCATTTAATCCTTTGCTCACAGAAGAGCAGAATTTTGTTGCAAGTGAGCAAGGGTCTAGATGCCCAGCTCTTCTTGAAATCAAGGGAGGTTAGATAATAAACCATTTCTTTGATCTTATGTACTTCAGAAAATTGCTCTGAAGCCCAGAGGTTATTCAAATATTTGACATTTTAGTCAACAGGCTTCAACATAGTTTTTAGAGTTAAGATGACAGATACAAAATAATTCAGAATTAGAAATGTAATTTCTGATCTTAAGCTCTATGACTATAGTTTTTACATAAAAATAGACAGTGAAATATCAGTGTAATCCCATCTAAAAATACATGATTTTACATATTCGAGTTAGTGACCTGCCAATGAAAATTTTACTAATTGTCAGTGAAAATTTTACTAATCTATGGCTGTAGTGAATTTTATATCAGTGACAATTTCTCAAGTAAGATTAAATTTCTTTGAAAATATGCATTTTTCTCAATGAGGGTCTGATTAAGATTACAATTACAGTTTTTATGATGCAATATAATAAAATTAGTTGCTGTTGTAGTTTTGTCTTTCTTCATAGAGAATTCATTATTTCTACTTTCCCCATACCAGGCTAAAAAACCTGGAAATCACATTTTGCCAACACTATACCATGTGTCTGTGGCAGAGCAAGACTAGTAGACTAAGTATCATGAGTCATGATACAGTGGTTTGGCCTCAACTTATAAACATATTTATAAGCTTAAACTTCATTTTTCAAATATGTTGAAAAGGACTGAAAGTTACATCTAGTTTTCTGAGAATCAAGGCTTGAAGTTGTTTTCTCCTAAGTACTGTTCCACTGAAGTTCAGCTCTCCTCTTAGAGGCAATGCAATTGTCATACATTTTTGCATCTTTAAAGAAATAAATTTTCTTTTTCTTTTTGTCTTGTAATTGAATTTCTAGTAGTTTTTGAAAATGTAATTGAATATAGATTTAATTGAAAGGCAAGTATTTGCTATTCGGATCTTTCAGTAATTAATGACAGTTACAATCATTCAGTGCTGGAGCTACGGGCAGATTGGTAAATAATGCCCTTAGATTTTTTTCCTAATGTTATCAAATTCAATATTTTTTAATTGTTTTCAAGATTTTGATTTTAATGACATCTGTGGAAAGCAACTTTATGAATAACAAAATTTTTTAAACGGCATAGCAGGTACTTGATTTATGAAAGATTTGTTATCAGCTGTTCACCTAAAGGTCTCTGTTGTCAATAATAAGGGAGAGGCATGTGCTTCTGAACAAACCTTAAATCACATAGTTTGGAATTCTGCTCTGTGTGACTTGGTGGAGGTTGAGTGTAAAGCAAACAAGAATCAAGAATAAAAATCTGATTTAGATGGAGTAACTCCCTCAGTGAAAGAAAGCTAACTTTTTTCCCCTCACTTAATGGTTTAATTTGTACCAAATCAAGGCATCCACAAAAGCTAGGAATGTGGATCTACTTAAACAAGTCAAGAATAGGGTAACAAACCTGCATTAGGGATGACGACTGTTCATTCACTGTATTCACCTAGTTATCACAGGAGGCAGTGAAGTCTGTGCATATGCAACTTAATCGTTACAGTTCTTCTGTTCGTTTATATCTTATAATAAAATATGGTTTTCTATAATTAAGATTCACAGTCCTAAATTGTCCCTTGGTTTTATAGACAATAATTTTTTTCACAAAATATATGTTACAGTTATATAGGAATATTGAACAGTGCCTGAAAATGTTCCTGAAACTAGAACTGGTGATCCATATTGTTAATTTGATAGAATTTTTCTTTGGCATAGTTTTGACACAGGCCAGCCAGAACAATCCCACATAACTCCCAGTAACATTTAGAAGATACTTTTCTAATGTACTGTTTCTATGCAACCACAGTATTCTAGGTAGTAAAAATATATGATGGTATGTAGCTTCAATGTTCTGTATCAGATGAGCTCTACACCAGAAAATAGTCTTGGAAATGTTTGACTCACTGCTCATAATATGCTATATCATGACATTGACAGAGAATGTGTCATTTCAAGAGATTGCTACAGGGAAGGCTCCTCTTTCACAAGGAGTAGAATAGACAAAAGTAGGGGTAAGAGGTGCAAATTATTCCCGAGGAGCTTCAGATTAGATATAAGAGGAAAATTTGTCACAATAAGAAACAGCTTTTGGAATAATCTTCCTAGGAAAGTGATGAATTCTTCAACACTGGACTCTTCTAGGATTCAACTGAACGAGGTGCTGGGCCATCTTGTTTCATCTATGCTTTTGCTAAGATGGTCCTTGAGTTTCCATTCCAACTGGCACTGTTGTATGATACTGTTGTATGACACTGTTAGCCATAAATATTCTATACTTTACATACTATTAGTTTATATGATGGTAAACACAAAGGTGTGGGAGGATCAGAAGAGTAATAAAAGGTAGAGGAACAAAAAAATGTTGCAATATTCTAATTGGAATATTTCCTACAGCCATCAGAGGAGAAAACTGACCATGGTTCTTCCAGTGAATGTCATCATGACGAAACTAGAAAAATGAAAGAGGAAGTTCACCATGAGTTGAGGACAAACACGTATGGGAAATTAGAGGCAAAAAGGTGAATCTGAGGGTAAATGGTCAGTAACCTGCTACAGCACTGAGACACACGAGTCTGTGAGGCTGGATGGGATCCACGCAAGCATACGGCAGAAGAGCTCACCGCTTTCCATCATTTATCAACAGTCCTGGATAATAGGCCAGATCACAACTGACCGGAAGTTAACAAACCCTTCTACAAGAAAAACCAGAAGGATGATCCAGAGAACTAGAGACCTATCAGCCTGACCTCAGTGACAGGGAAGATCATGGAGCAGATCATCTTAAGTGTCTTCATGCGGCACATGCAGAGCAGCCACAGGATCAGGTCCAGCCAGGACCGGTTTATGAAAGGCACCTTCTGTTTGACTAACCTGTTCTTCTTCTATGGCAGTATGACTCACTTAGTGGGTAAGAAAAAGGCTATGGTTATTGTCTACCTGGATTTAAGTGACATCTAGCACACCAATGTGACATGTCATAATATGATTTAATTCATTTGACAGTTACAACTTAGAAGAAAACCTACTTTTAGTCAGATACTTGCAATCAATTTCAGCCATGAGCGCCTGAACTGATTTTCTGAGTATGATGAGAGTGGATATGATACGCAGGTTCCTTGTAGGTAGTCATGAAAATTCAAGAACAGTTATGCACTCTTGTTTTCTCATCCTTTGAGACCACTCATGATTTACTCAATGACATTTGGATAACTGTGGGGTTTATGAAACAGAATTAACAAACTAAGACCAGAAATGAGCCTCAGACCTGTGAGAAAAAAATGAAGCTTTCCCTGTACTGTCAGAAGAGACATTAAAAACCATGATGTTCCTAAGACTAATTGTCCAGGAGGTCTTTAGAAATATGTATAAGGTCCCAGTACTGTAGACTGATTGCCTCTTATAATATCTATAATGGACTCTGGATGTATTATTATCTTTAAGGAAATTATAGTTTTTCTTATTGTAAAACATGAAGGTGAAGGAACTCTAAAGGTCCCCATTGTGTTTTTTTGTTTTGTTTTGTTTTGTTTTGTTTTGTTTTGTTTTTCTGAAAGGGAAGGAGGAAAAAGGAGCACTAGTTCTCTCTTTTCAAAGACCTTAAAACAGCACTGCATCTCGTAACATCACTTTCTATAAAATCTGGATCTTCTCCAAGGACTGCTGGTACTGACCTAAGCCAAATGTTCTTAATGTGTTGTGTTTTTCCCTTGAATTCTTTTGACTGAACAGTGCCATTTACTAATATACTTCAAAAAACCATGTTTTTGGGGCATCGCAACCTTCTTCCTCTACTCTGAATCTCCATTTTAAAGAATGGATTTATTTTTGAGGGGAAAAAACTACTTATGCTTTAGAATATGACAGGAAATCTTGCATCCAGATTGGATATAACCTATTGAAAATGAGTCAAAAAATACAATGCTGTTTCTGATTTTATCTTCAGAAGATTTCCTTCCTCCAAACTTTGTTTCCTGAATGACATAGCTGATTTATAGTAATCGTCACCTACATTCTGGTATGCTCTTAATGCTGGTCTCCAACACATTTCTTTGTTCTGTTGCACAAATATGTTCAAATTTTAATGCCAACTATGAAAACCTCTGTTTTAAGGGTGAAAGAAAACCCATGTTATGGATTATACATATCTGGAAGCAGTACCAAATAAGAAATAGTGGATGATATCCTACTTTGTCAAATACTCTATCCTTTAAAATTAAAAATAAATTATAAAATCTGATTTGTTAAAAAAATCAACAATATTAAATGTAACTTTTCATAGTTTAATTATTTGTTTTCGTGTTGTTTTTTGTTTGTTTTTTTTGTTTGTTTTTCTTCTGCCCATAGTTATCCATTCTATTCAAGAAATATGTGTATAGTGCATAAACATGCAGCTTAGGAACCTCTGGCCTTTGTAGGTCTTCCATGTGGACATAGACTGATATCTTAGTAGCTCTGTCAAGGAAAAAGGAAGATAGCAAATCACACAAACCAGTAAATTCACATAGGAAGGATGAACCAGCAAGGACTTACTTTGCTAAAAGTCCTGGAAACTATGGAAGATATCAGTAACAAGTTGCTTTTATAGAAATGGAATAGAAGGAATGTTGCTGCAGATAGCAGGGAATGGGAAGAAATTTAGTATTCTGTGATACAAGTAGATAAAAAGAAGAAAATACAAAGAATCTAGGGGAAAAAACGATAACATTATCTGAATAAGTTGTTCAATAGAAGACAGAAATTAAAGTATTATGACACGAAAAAGTGTTGTATTTATTACAAATAATTTTTTTCCTATAAAAAATGTGAAAAAAAATTTAGGACAACCTTTCAAAGTTTCTATGTTCCTTTACTTCTGCTCCTGAAAAGAACAAATAAATATAGAATTTCGTTGGCATAATCTGTAAATCTATGTTGCAGGAGAATTAGGAGCTCTAAAAAAATGCAGTTATCAGGATTGCTAGGAAAAGGCAGTGGAGTTTCACAATTGTGAAGAAGTTACAGCCTGAAGCATCTGAATCCAGAAACCTGGGACAAACACTCTCAGATATATGTTAAATACTTGGCCAAGTACTCCAACAAACAGGTTATCCAAAGAACAGATTAAGTAGATGGGATGCATGAGATGAGAAAAAAAAAATGTTCATGTACGAAGTTATCCTACAATTCATCTTTAGTATTTGTTTCCTTCAGCTGTTTTGTTCCAGAAGAACAGACCCAGCAGAGTTCCAAACTGAGATTGACATCAGAAAAGTGCAGGCTGCGTTATTTCTGAAATAACCTTCCTCTCTGAGAAGAGAAGAAGTTGTTATACAAAACTCACAGGTTCAGATTTCAAGGTCCATGTGGAGATAGTTTCTGTACTGAGCCTTAGATTTACTGAAAGCTGGTGAAGCCTGAGATGGTTTGAATAAAGCATTTGGCCTTGGTTCTAGTGCAAGTAGCAGGAGACAGTGAACTTTGCTGTTTAATTCCACCTCCTTTTTTACTCTGCTCTCGAGAAATCTAGAGAAATAAAGCAGGAAACTCTACAAGTTTTAATTACAAACTCGATGTCAAAATTGGCAGGGAGAAGAGTAAAACTCAATTTTGCTGTCATTGGTCTGGACACACATTTTTATCCCCTTCCTGATTAATTTCACTCTCTGATAATAAGAGAAGTCAAACTCCAGATACAAAAACACAATTACTGGCATCTTTCAGGCTTGCTTCCTAGCACAAGTCATGAAGGTAAGAAATCACACACTTTCCTGTGCAATCCTATTTTTTCTCTTCATTTACATCTCACCAACATTAATCCTTCATTGCCTTCAATATTCCTCTCCTGAGTATTATATGCTTCATCAGTTTACATAGGAACTCCTTTTCTTTAAGTAGTTCACTGCACCTACCAATGAGGGTCATGATGTTCAGAGAATTTTCTGCGCTTTAATTGCAGGTCTTTAATAGTTGAACAGAAGTCTGTGAGACACACTGTCTTCAGCTGTGTCGCCTCATGTTCCCCACATCTGTCTCCCCTCAGCCCTTCATTTTTATCCCCATCTTCTGGGAGATTTGAAGGAAGCTGGTTTACTGCATTTTACTCAGAACTTCAGTTACATTCCAAACATTGTTAAATAATAAAAGCATTAAAATCAAGGAAATGGTGAAAGGAAAAAATCACTAGGGGGTTTAAAACTGTGATTGTATTTTATGGTTTATGGCAATTACATTTTGCTTTCATATACTAATAGGAACAAAGACATGGTAATATTTTATCAGTTATCGCATATTACATTAGTTTCAAACCCAGAAAACCTGATTTATGGAGCCAAAAGCTTTCAAAAATCAGTATATCCTAGTAAATTCCCTTTGTCTATTATATTAAATGTGTAATTTGCTGTGATGGACAAATCCCTTTTGGTTTAATCTTTTCGGAATTTAGTTGCTCAGAAGAAAATGTATTTGAGTTTAAGATTATGAGTCAAAAGATTGCTCACATTAACATAAGGAATATAAATACAAAAAGTTGCAGGACTTCTATTAATCATAATAAACCCCTATTCATTGGTAAAAAATAGATGTACTGTACTTGCCAGACACTCAGCATTGATGAGAGCTGCATCTCAAGGCATCTCACAGGTTAATGCTTGGACAGAAGTAGAATGAGGGATTAGTAGACCCACTAGATAATATAGATATGTCTACTTTGTTCTGTTTAACCTCACAGCAGCCTTATAAAAGGATAAAATCAAGTTCCCTGGTTTTTAATGGTCAGTAGGGCACATATTAATTTATGAAACTCCAAGAGTTGTTTTCTTGGTTAATGTTCTTAGTGCACTGATTTTCATAACCTGAATCAATTCTCTCTGTATTTTCTAAAAGTAGAAAATGCAAGAAGTTTTTATATTTCCTTATGTAAGTTTGTCGGAGTAGACAGAAAAAAAATAGCACAAAGAGAAGAAATTTACATGTCTAGCACAAAGTATTTTGCCAGAGTCTTAAATAATATTTTATTCCTCATAGGTGGAAACTACTACTACTGATGGGTTATATACTATGGCTACCCAATAGTTGGATTGTAGAAGCAGATGTACCTTTGCCAGGGGACAAGAAAGCAGAAACCAGCTTAAAGATCTGTTAAGCCATAAACGGGATGCACACAGTAGATCTCAGCTGAGGTATATGCTAATTCAATATGTAGAGTTTAATTTTTTTTTCTTTGTTCTGTTGCTTTCTGGGAATCCCCTTGGTGAAAATTCTTATACCACATGTTACACATGTACTGATATAGAAATTATTTAGAGAAATACGTGTTCGTATTTCCAGTCCAATTTTTCTCTGAATTTTGAATAAAGTCAATAAGTCCTTTGTAACATTTTTGTTTTCATCTTGTATTTGGTTAGTGATGTTTGTGGGTTTCCCTCTAGATTATAAATAGCTGTTTTTGATGTGTTATTGTGTGTCACTGGGACAAGAACATTTCCAAAGAGGATTTGACTGTCTGGAAATTGTTATTTATTTATTCAGTTTTTCAGAAAAAGCAAAACAAAACAAAAAACTGGAATACCTAAGACATTTTACTTCATTTCATTTCCGTGCTTTGTGTTGAATGCTCCCTTAAGATTCTTGGGAATGTGTTATTTTGCATTGCCAGGTAAGGTAAGGTAAGGGTGTAATGTATTCCTTTGGTTTTTTAACGTATCTTGAAAACCAATATAAAATTTCTTCATCCTAATATGATCAGCACTGAATATAAATACTGCTGATACACTGTTAGGGAAGATGAAGCAGGCATCCAAGGGGAAATCCCAGGATTATCAAACTGTGTCCCACAGGACCTAGTTAGTTGAGTAGAGTAGACTCTGAGAAGGTGGTCAGAGACAAGCAAGGGTCTGGATTATAAGGATATATCACAGTGGTGAGGCAGCTCTGAGGTCAAGCTGGAAAGCCAATCCATAGGCCAGAGCTAGGATCAGGTCTTGTGGTGAGCAGGCGGGACCACAGTGACAGTGGTGGTTGAGATCAGGCCAAGAATTCAGCCAGAGGATGGAGTTCACATAAAGGGATTCTATAATGAGGCAGAGCAAGGCTGTGGCAGAACTGGAGACAAACACTTCTGTGGCATTGCTGGTGCTGGGGCTGATGGCCCTGTGCTAAGATGAAGTGGGACTCCTGGGTCCATGGGTAGAGTGTGGGGAGGTCCGTGGTGAAGCTGGGCAGAGGCAAGAAAGCCTATAGTGCCTTTATGGCCATGACATATACAAAAATAACAAGAGTCAATTGAACTAATTAGGAAATACATTATATTCCCTAAGAAAGAGAATAACTATTATATTTTCAGTTTCTAATTTCGCAGGAAGCAGAGACAATTTTCAGAGTTTGATTGAGGAAAACTAAGATAGACCAAGGACTTTTTATAATTAAATTTTGCACTAGCCTTGCATAGACTGGATGAATTTCAAAATCCCTAAAAAAGCTTGTTTGTGTTTTCTAGGGAATGGTATTTTCATGCATTTTTAATCTACATCTACTCAAGGAATATATTCAATAAACTTTGCATTCATTCAATGGGTAGATGGACAATCCTTTGAATCAGTGTATGCAACATGGTGACCTCTAGTAATAGCCCTCACAGCCAGCAAATCAGAGTATTTAATTTTAAAAGGTAATTATGTCTGTTTCTCATAGAAGTGTTTTTAGCAGTGTTCTCAAACTATTTATAATATACTATACTCTTTACTGATTGAGATGCCTTGAATATTAAAGAATTTCCTCTAATCAGGATAAGAAATAAAATAAAAAATAAAGGTAAGCAAAGTCTCTTGGCAACTTATTAACCAAGCACCTTATTTGAATAGCATATATTAAACTGTTATTTAAATTTTGCAGCAAGCCGTTAAAAACACAGTCATGGGTTCATCAGTACTATCTATCCATTCTGAATTTATTAACTGTTCCCTTTTTTTTAAAAAAACCAAACTTCTGTATTTCCATTCTTATGTCTCCTTATTAAATTTCTCAGACTAAGAGGACCAACTCTCTAACTAAGGTGAATCAAACAGAGTGAGAGTTGTACATTGCTCCTACCAGTGCAATCAGAGCTGCAACTCAGGAATTTCATTGTCTATTGCTAGGGTAATTCTAATATATGGTGCACTCCAGAAAGGCATGGGGATAAATCATCATACTTTGTTATTCTTATTGTTTTCTTCTTCAATAATTCTAATGACCTGCTCCCACTTAACTAATAGCATAAACATCATCTAAAAATTAGATATGTATTGGAAAAAATATAGACTGTGGTCGCTATAGACTGTTGAGGCTGTGTTTGTTGTATCATGCTTTGGAATGATGTGAGAAGCATACAAAACATTAAGCACTAAGGGCAGGATTAATCTTACTTAAGTTTAGCCATCTAACCATCTAATCTAAGATGACTTTCCAGTTTCTCTTTATAGCCGCAGACCAGAGCAGTCCCATGAATCCTTAAAGGTGATCCATCTGACCTGCTACAGTTTCTTGTCTCAGAATAAGATTAATTTCTCTCTAACTATGTCTTTCCACTGACTATGAAGAGGGACCAATTCAGACTTAAAAATCATATTTTTTTTTCTTTTAAGGTGGAAGCGAATTTAATCTTGCCTTCAGTTTTCAAAAAGTTTCCATAACTTTGCCAATTTTAAGATAAAAGTTTTCCTTGTATCTGGTTTCCTTCTCCATCACAGGTACTTAAATGGAAGGAAGAAAGATACCTTCTGGCTTATATAGGTTATCACAGCTTGAAAGATCAGATTACTGATTCAGATTTTCCTTTGCCTTTGTGCAACAAATGAATTGGACAGCAGTTAGAAAAGAACATTCGTTTTCATTTTCAGTTAAGTTAATGACAGAATAGTTAACTTGAATTTAACAATAACATGAGATGCAAATTATGATCTTTTATGAAGGGGGATGTAAGCTACGTGATTGTAGTATACTGCTCACATTTTCAAGTATTCAATGTCATTGCTGTCTTGAAGTCGATCAAGAGGAAAAATTATTATTTCCCTCTTAAATGTACAACAACAAATACATATCAAAAGCATTTTAACATTTGCAGAGTTTGAGGCACTGTCAACCATGTCTTTTTAAACAAAGTCTTCAACTAAAGAGGAAATAATACTTTGTTGACAATAAACAAAGTAATTCCAAAATGTAGAATTCAACTACGCAGAAATGTAAAAGCAATCTTTCTGTATTTTACAGTTAAGTACTCTATATAAGTGACTGGGCACCACATATTCTAGTCACATGTGCTACAGCTACCTTGAAGGGGCTGTTTTTACTAACCTGAATGAAATAATTTTTTATTATAGACACTGAAATGACTGTCTGGAGATTAAATGGAGACATCTTCATTTGATGATGGAGTATTACCAAAGTAATCATCACACTCATGATAGATATGTAGATTGTAATTTAAGAAATTAGAAAAGCACAAACGACTCCAACTTGATGTACCTTTGTATGTAGGGGTGTTAAGTGGACCTTGCACAAGAGGTAGAGAGGAGATAGGCTCATTTAAGGATTTCTCTTTTTGTTCAATAGACCTTTGGTAGCTGCAAGACCTTTGGTAGCCTTGCAGAGCAGTTAACTCTGAAAAGATAACTTTTTCACAGACAACCTTGAAGGCCCTGCAAGGGGGGATGAAGCAAGCTGTTAAGAAGGCTTGAAGAGGAAAATGTTTTTGCATCCTTTCATGCCTGGTGTAGACAAGCCATTAAGGTGAGTGTTCTCATCTCCAAAAAAAACCTTTTTCCTAAATCCTTCCACTGCCAAGCATTTTTGGGGTACCTGCATTATCTTCCTTCCTGTATGTACTTCACTGGTTAATCCATAGTCATTGCAAGGAAGTTTGTTTATTACAAGGGTATGTGTATTAAGGCAATTCTACTTGTACCCTACAGGTGAATTAAAGTTTTTTACAAAACATTTTTCAAATTTGGGTTTGATTTTTTTTTTTTTGCACATTTTCCTAGTGATTGATGTAATTTCTATACAGGGCTTTCCAAAATACTATCATTTTCTTGCTCCTAATATTCTGCATAAAATGTGAAACTTTCATTCAAAAGCACACAGGTCTCTTCCTTGATTAGGTTTACTTAGTCAGACTTTGTTGCAGTGCACTAATGCTATTTCCAGTACTATGTTTCTGTGACCAGGTTTTGGTAGCAGGACAGGCTACAGGGTGGCTTCCATGAGAAGCTGCCAGAAGCTTCCCCCATGTCCTGTACGGTGAATGCCAGCAACCTTCAGGATGGCCCAACAGCTGGCCAAGGCTGAGCCAATCAGGAAGGAAAATAATGTCTCCATGATAACATATTTAAGAAGGCAAAAAACCTCCCATTGCACAGATAAAATTGAAGCCAAAGAAGAGCAGAGCGAGAGCATATGAACAACTGTGCAGACACCAAGATCAGCGGAGAAAGGAGGGGGAAGAGGTGCTCCAGGCATCGGAGCTGAAGCCCGTGGTGAAGATCATGGTGAAGCAGGTTGTCCATCTGCAGACCATGAAGGAACATAGGGGTGCAGAGATTCACCTGCAGCCAGCCCATGGAGAAGCCCACACTGGAGCAGGTGGATGCCCAGAAGGCTGTGACCCTGCGGGAGGTCCATGATGATTCAGCATGTGGATGGAAAGAGGACCCCATGCTGGAGCACTTGTAAGCCTGAAATAGCCTGTTCCTGAAAGACTGCACCCTGTGGAAAAGTGACCCACATTGCAGCAGTTTGTGAAGAACTGTTGCCCATGGGAAGAACTCATGCTGGAGCAGTTTGTGAAGGACTGTCTCCTGTGG
The DNA here is from genome assembly GCA_013399895.1 of Serilophus lunatus. Classification (NCBI taxonomy): domain Eukaryota; kingdom Metazoa; phylum Chordata; class Aves; order Passeriformes; family Eurylaimidae; genus Serilophus; species Serilophus lunatus. The sequence goes on along the minus strand of VXBA01004787.1, from coordinate 9,178 downwards.
GAGACATGAGGACCTGGGGAAGAATTCTTCCCTCTGAGCAGTGGCAGAGAGCAACTTATGATGAACTGATCATAACCACCATTCCCCATCTTCCTGTGTCATTGAGGAGAAGGAGATAGAACTTCTCTGATTCTGTTAGTAGTAATTTTAATTAATATCTCCACTTCAAGTTTGTTTTTCCCTATGACAGTGATCAATGAGTTATCTCTCATGGTCCTTATCTCAATTCATAAACCCTGTTATATTTCCTCTCTTCTGTCCAGTTGCAGAGGGGAGTGATAGAGTGGCTTTGGTAGATACCTGGTGTCTAGCCAGTGTCAAGTCACTACATTTCCTTACAGTTATTCCCAGATATTTCCTTTATCCCAATGCCCATAAAATAGTTTCATAGCTAAATACAAGAAAACATTTGGGCTTATTTATTTATAAGAAAAAAGAAGCATCAACTCTGTTTACAAAGATATTTCTAAGCTCAAATGGTAACTGTTTCTCTTTCAGGTTTCATCATATGACTCCGTAGCCCTTCTGATTTCTAATTTTCAAATCAAAAAACAATATCCAAAGGATTATGTTGTTAATTTTTTCAGGGGTATAGTAAAGCTAGAAGTGCTCAGATCATGACAGACAGTGCTGGGATTCAGATGTCGATATGAATGTTCAGATGTCTGCCTGCAATGCAGATAAGCTGGTATATGAGTTTCCATTAGGCCAGTTTACTGATGGACTCTTCTGAGAAAAGTTGGGATGTATTATGTTGCCTAAACACAGTTGTGGTCAAGGGAAAAGGCGAGGTGGGGGGGGGGAAATGTTGCTATGGTCAGCTGCTGTTCTCAGCCGCTGCTTGGGGAGAAGAGTCCTTCCAGCCACATTCCATGGGGTCCCATCCCTCACGGGATACAGTTTCTCTCACAAACTGCTCCGGCGAGAGTCCATCCCATGGGCAGCAGCCCTTCACCCACAGCTGCCACATGGCTCACATTCCACAGGGTGCAGTCCCTCAGGCACAGGCTGCTCTAGCGTGGGCCCCACGAGCCACGAGTCCTAACAGGAGAATCCTGCTCCAGCATGGGCTCCTCTCCCACAGGCTACAGTCCCCTGCCAGGACCCAGCTCCACCTTGGGTCTCCCAC
>VXBA01004786.1:9167-30320 GCA_013399895.1 Serilophus lunatus | reverse complement strand
GACCCCCACCTGACTACAACCTCCTTTCAGGTAGATATGAACAGCAATAAGGTCACCTCTGAGCCTCCTCTTCTCCAGGCTGAACAACCCCAGCTTCCTCAGCCGCTCCTAATAGGGCTTGTGCTCCAGCCCCTTCACCATCCTTGTTGCCCTTCTCTGGACACATTCCAGCAACTCAACAGCTTTCTTAAACTGAGGGGCCAGAACTGGACACAATACTCAAGCTGTGGCCTAACCAGTGCCAAGTACAAAAGAGAATAACTTCCCTAGTCCTACTGGCAACACTATTCTTGATGCAGGCCAGGGTGCCATTGGCCTTCTTGGCTGCCTGGGCACACCCAAATCCCTCTCTGCTTGGCCATCCTCCAGCCACACTGTCCCCAGCCTATAACTCTGCATGGAGTTATTGCACATGTTATATGCACATGTGCTGCTCAGCTACCTGAAAGTTCAAACAGCACAGATAGCCCCTGAACTGCAGCTGCAGCCTTGCTCTCAGAATGGGTGTAGTTAACTTAGAGAAGTCATCATGAATTTGCATGGTTGCAAGGATTTTGGTGAAAAAGAAAAGGTTTGGGCTTGAGTTTTTGAATCCTTTCAAGAAGACTTACATTGGAAGTGCTTTAGCCAGCTCTCTGAGTGCAGTCAGATGAATAGTTTTAAGTATCTGAAAAAATACTGATAGTAGGACTGCGACAAAGAAAGGAACTACTGGGGAACAATCACCATGCCTGTACCAAAAGGCAGATGGAGCTGATGATCCATGCAAAGCATTCATGATACCTAAAGTGTTACTGTCCAGATGCTTCTCCTGCGCTAACTACTGAAGAATGTGTCCTCACAGGAGAGACTGTGTTGTTTCTAGGTTATAAATAGACTGTGTTCAGAGTCTGGGATTTTTTTACACATCAGTTTTTTACAGGGATTTGTTTTTTTTTCAGTCATTCTTTTCAAACTAGACAAACCCATGTAATCAATCTCAGATCCACTATTCTGTTTACCTGCTGTTGACCAAGCCTATAGACTCTGTTTGCCCTCAAGCTTTTTTGTCTTTTGGCAGCTGTTCTCATTCCAAATACAAAATATCCTTGGAAATACAATATGACATTTTTCTATTACAGCTCTCCTTGTTAGTTCAATGAATTTAATTAAAGCACTTCCTTACATACATAGTGCCCATGTGGATAGAGAATAAGAACTTTTAATCTTAAAACCAGGCATATGTAATAATCACAACACAAAAGGTTATTCCTTCTTATTACATTCATCAGGTAAGATGAATAGTCATATTGCCTAGAGGGAGACATAATCTGTATGAGCTGGCTTTAAATTCTTAGGTAGCAAGAGGGAATGATCTGTTTTAAATAACTATATCGGAAGCTATGACCTAGTTGAAAGTCTAAGAGTAAAAAGCTATGGGCTAACAAAACATTTGGGCTATTGTGTAGCAAAATTGCCAAGCAGCAACGAAACCTGGGACACAGGTATTGTTATCCAGAAGTAGTGGTTGTGGTTGAGTGGAGAGCATCATGTGTATACCTGCTGGGCCAGGTCCAAAGGTGACCTGTTTCTGTTCAGTGAGCCAGGTCAGTTTAAACTGTGGAAATAGCTGTTCTTCAGTAAAGTGGACCTTTTGAACAGCAGTGGGCTAGGGTGCAGTGTTAGTGAAGGTGAAGGGAGCATCCTGCATGGATGGAGCTGGACATAAAACTTCATTCACAGCCTTAAACTACCTGCCCTTATCCAGGCTATTTTACAAATTAAAATGTGAACATGCAAAGGACCTTCCATTGAAGTAGGATGCAGTGTGAACTACAGCCAGGTATGAATCAGCTGTGAAACCAGAATATCCTGTGCTGCCTCCATGTACCAGCAGCCCCTGACCTGGTGTTGTATCTTCTCTCAGCTGGTATTTGCTACCCATTGTTGTTCTCAGTCACGTTTTCCAGGACGAGGCTGCTAATCCACTTAAGAAATTCTAATCTTTGTGGGATACTGGGGGAGTGGACCAGGACCTGCAGATCTAGGGGCAACCCAGTAGTGGTGAGTTGTGGCTGCTCCCTGGCTACCTCAGCCATGAAGCCCTCAGCAGTGTTAATGGCTGCTGAAAAGGGACTGTGATGAGAAAAGTCTCACTTCTCATCACAATGAAGGCTTGCAGATCTGAGTGTAGGAGATCAATCTCCAGAGTATCCAAAGGTGTTCTTTTTGATGCACTGAGGAGGATGTTCACCTGATAGTAGTCCCACTCTGTCTCTCTCCACCTTCCTGTAAGCCTGTTGGATAAATTTGATTGAATTACTAATATTTTGCCAGCTTCAATATCCATTGTTAAAAAAAAAGGAAACAAATCCAAGAGAAAACCAACATCCTTATACAAGACAAATGAAGGCAACATATGCAGCATAGACTTGAGGTGTATTTTGTTTGTCCTGCCAGTTGTCTGGTCCACCTAGGACTAAAGTGGTCCCTCAGCCCATACTACTTCATTGGATGCTGTGCCTTGACTGTCTGGTGGCTGGGGACCTCATCAGGAGATGAAGGGGCTGAGATGTTTGCTCCCAGGGCAAGGGGAAGTGAATTTGCAAGTGGAACTAGGGCTGAAGAAGTTTCAGGGTGTGGGCTATAACCCACAAATACTTTTCTTTACCCATTACTTTTATTGTGTTTGCAAAGCAGTTATGAAGCTGTTCTGCTTTGGAAGTGGGAAAAAAAAGATTATATAGACTGTGCGATCTCCTCCTATATTTCAACAAGTAAAGATTGAAAGGACGTACTGCACATGTCCAACCACAATGGCCCTAATTCAGCATTCTGCTGTACATTGTGAGAATTTTCCTTTTGGCTTCAATATACACTGGATGAGGTCCTTTGTCAGCATGATCATTAGCAGTATCTTTTGCTCAGTACATGTGGCAAATTACAGTGAAAATGAATTACAGTGAAAATGTGCCAAAGAAACGCTATTTGCATGTTTCTCTTGAACCTGGATGTGTTGTTGGGATGTTCATCTTGTTCATCAGCAAGGTGAAAGAAAGATGTTTAACTTACAATTCATTCTGAACAAGTGTGGTCTGTTAAACACATTTGGGTTGGACTTAGCAAGAAAACAATGTGCATGTTGAGAATTATATTCTACTTCTATTAGAGAGCTCTAGTGATGACAGAATTAAACTCATTAAGGTTGATGTTATTGGTGCACTGCATGTAGCTACATAGCATTTTAGGCCTCATGGAAGTCACTGAGCTGAAGGCCTTACCTGGCTCACAGAACCCAAGTGGATGCCTGAGAAGGAGGAATTTTACATGGATCATTGGCTTAAAAGCTGGGTTTGCAGTCTTGTTGTTGGTGTTGTCTGTTGCCTCAGTGAAGTTCTTCCTAGTGCAAGCAGCCTGCAGGTGATTTGGAAACCCGTCAGCAGGAGCTTCCACAACTAATATATTGAGCGACTTATTTCAAGAGGAGAGCTTTATGCAGTTAAAATCATAAGTCTGTCTGGGTGTTGGGTTTAGGATAGTCTCTACAACTTTGGAATAACCACAGTACATGTTTTAGTACTTCTCTGTTAAGGCTGTCAGGAACCTGTGATCCTGATGAATCACTAGGATTAATTACCCAAGTCTTAGTGTAGTGGGTTAGAGAAGCAGTTTTGTCTTTTTTTTTTTCCTTGGGAAACAGTCAACTTAGGTAGTGAAACCCCTCCACAGGTGGTTGCAGAGAGTGACTGCAGGACCGTGTCTCACGGGGGGCCCCTTTCCCCAGCAACTGTGCTGGGGCAAGAGTTCTCCCTTGCTGTGCCCCACTGGGTCCAGCCCATGCTGAGACCGAGGTTCTCCCTGGACTCTGTGGTCCCCCAGGCTCTGAGGGCCCCCCAGGCCATGACTGGCTGGGGGCCCACCCGGGGGGCGGTGCTGTGTGGGACTCCCCCGAGGCCGGGAGGGGCTTCTCCCTGGAACCATGTTTCCAAGTGCCTGTGGGGCTGACCTAGGCCAGGGCTGTGCCTGGCTGCGAGATCCCTTGGGGCTGACCTGGGACCATCCCTGAATGCCAGTNCCCTCCTGGGGCTCCCAGAGTCTGGAGGCTGTCAGCATGGCCATGAAGGGCGGAGCCAGACCCGGCAGAGGTGGCAGCTGCTGCACAGGGCAAGGTTGGCCCCCTGAGCCAGTGCTGACACCCAGAGTAGATCCATGGTGGCTGGGGCAGCCCATAGGCAGTGCCTCCCAGCCCCAGGCACCCCGGCGCTGGCAGGGCAGCAGCAGCAGCCCCTCTCCTCCTGGCAAGAGCAGTCACATAGGTGATTTTTGATGAAAGCGCCATCTTTGCCTCATGGCAAAATCTCAGACAGAGAGGTGGTGCCCAACCCAGTCATCCAATGAAAAGATAGCATGCTTGGGAAGCTGTTTCGAAATCACATGAGATCATCCAGCATATAAAAGCCATGAACCCCGAAAGCCTCTTCCTTTAGCTGGCTTGTTGTAGTCCATATAACATTGACTGCCACTCCTCCTGGTTCCTCTCGGCTCCCCTTACCACGTAGCACCATCAGAGCTCCAACAGTGGCACCAGGAAACCAGCCAGCTGCAACAGCGTGGTATGTTTTCCCCTTGAGTTCCCAAGTGGAGGGTGCTTCTCACTGTTTTTGTCTTTCAAAAGCTCTGAGGGCCGGGAGATATCATCTTCGAGGAGGCTTTCCCTTCCTTTCCACTGCTCCTCAGCTCACCAGTCTGCTTAGAAAAGCAGTTTATTATTTGTTCTTTTTTTTATTTTTGCAAAATATTGCTGAGTTTATTGTTGCATCTGTCTAGTGCCTAATAAGTTTCTATAAAGTCTATATGTAGTCGGGGTCGGCTCTGAGTCAAATCAGAAGTCTTCACAGAAGTAATGGTGAAATGCTTGGTTTATTACAGAAAACATACAATTTATATAATAGTTCATTTTCCCACACACAAAGCATGCGTCCCAACTAATAGTTAATTGGTTATACATTTGCATATGCACACCCCCTATGTTTACATTCTTCTTACCTTACTTTTTCTATTTCTGTCTAATTATTTTTCAAAGTTCTATCTTCAACTTAGCTCAAGGCCAAGACATCCTTGTTTTTTGAGGCCCAGGCACTGCTTGAGCATGTAGGCCTCGCTGTGCCCTCTCTCTGTTAAAAATCTCTCTATATCTATATGTAGCGCCCTCCGGTTCTGAGTCAAATCACAAGTCTTCACAGAAGTAATGGTGAAATGCTCGTTTATTACAGAAAAAGGTGCAGTTTAAATAATAGTTCATTTTCCCACACACAAAGCATGCGCCCCAACTAACAGTTAATTGGTTATACATTTGCATATGCACACCCCCTATGTTTACATTCTTCTTACCTTACTTTTTCTATTTCTGTCTAATTATTTTTCAAAGTTCTATCTTCAACTTAGCTCAAGGCCAAGACATCCTTGTTTTTTGAGGCCCAGGCACTGCTTGAGCATGTAGGCCTTGCTGTGCCCTCTCTCTGCTAAAAATCCCTCTATATATATAGAGTCCCATAGATAAATAAACTGTTAGCTGTTGTTCGCTTCTATTCAGTCTTTTGTCACTGTTGCGCCCCCTAGTGTTAAAACCACCACACCTAGTCTTGTTTCAGATGCTGTCACCTTCCTGCTGAGAGGTGAAACTTTCTCAGCTCTCCCCAATACTTCTTGCTTGTTTACACCTACAGTGCAATTAGTTGTGCCATGCTACTAATTCACAGTGTGGATTAGAAGAAGATAATGCACTTGTGTTGTATTTTCTGCCAATGCTGTGCTTGGGCTCTTGCAGGCAATCTGTTAGGCTTGTGTACTTGGAGTAAACTATGCATGGAAAAATATCACTCCTGCTGAGCTCAGTCATTTTAAGGGAAAACAGGTCCTAAAAAGAGCGTCTTCTCAATCTCCTTATATGGAATGCTTGGAATGGTTTCTTAATTCTCAATAAATGCATGGCAACTAGCCTAAAAAAATCCAAAATCCTGTAAGTAGCTTATTAGTATATGGAATACTGAAGTTGCCTTTTTTTTTTTTTTTCTGTTTAGTTCTGGTACACTCAATGCCTTCTCTAAATCATAGGCATATGGCAAGAAATCATGACATTTGCTTAAAAATTGATTTTAATTTTTTTCAGTATCTAGCAAGTAGGACCACTTGCTCTATGCAGTTTGAGATTCTCAATGACAAATATATGTACCAGGTGAGGTATGAAAAGTGAATGAATGAAACATATATGTAAATATAAATCACAGAGAGAGACCATGTATGGCTTACCTCACTGCAGGTTTTAAAATCAGTCCAGTATCTCACACTTTTGATTTTAGTCAGAATGAAAGATTTCTTGAAACCTCCAATTAAACCATTTAGTACAAGGATTACCTAATGCTACTGCTAAATACACAGACTGAGACACAGCCCAACAGATACCTTTGCCATCCAAAAATTATGGAAACTGCCTCTGCCCAGTATTTTTATGTATGTGTTTTTTTGCCACTGTCAGATGCTGGGATTTTTGTTGGAGGACTTGAAGTAAGAAAACTACTCAGGGTAGTTTGGATGAAAATGTATGTGCTTTAATTAATATTGCCATATGTTTTGCTGAGTGCAAGGCTAAATACCCAGATTTCCTGTGCCTATCTGTGTAATCCTTGCAATGTTCTACTGCAGTTTACCACTAAATCAGACAAGGGAACAATTTTTCAGTGTGACAACTTGTAGAACAGTTTCCTGTTAACACAGAGGGATGCTTAGGTTAGGTTCCCTTTGAGGATCTTGCCTGTGCCACTGCTGAGGCAGTGGTTCCACTTTGAGGAGTACCTAAGTGGCAGATTTTTGCAAGTGTCTCTAAATTTTCAAATAAATTACTTTACTGAGCTTAGGCACCAAACATTTAATTTGGAAACAAAACATTATTTTTCTGGTTTGTGGATCTGCAGCAGTAAAGATTCTGTAGTATGTCTTTATTAAAACCACCTTTATGATTCCACATGTTTCTTTTCCTCCCCATGTCCCTGGTTGGTCTCATCAGGTAGTGTGGGCATTGCCCAATGTTGTCTGTTCTGGAAATCAGCCTATGTGTGACATATGGCCTTTTTTTGGCTATATGAGAATTTTGTTTTTAGGTTCTATATCTATTGCCTTTGAATAACAAATTCTGCTGCTCCAGATTGTTTTTTCCAGCTTTGCAATGACTAGATTTTTCTATTAGCTTTTATGAAAAGTTATTAAAACACGTTTTTAAGAAAAAGAGTACATATAGGAATCAAACCCTGGACTAATCCCCATGTTCTGGATTTTAGCGTAATTATGTAGAATTTTATCTACATATGATATTCCTTTTGGGTATCTTTCTAACTTAGGAACTTTAAGCCATTACTTTATAGCAACTTGTACATTATAGAAAGTAGAGTTCTACTGAGATTCTAGTCTCAATTTTTGCTGCTTTTAGTATTCAAAGTCGTATGTTGGAGAAAATGTTCAAATTTATTTAAGGTTTATTTCAATAAACTTTGTTCAAATCGGTTGCTACATAAGGCATGGACTTGATGGATAGACTGTTTGGTTAATAAGGAGTTGCCTGGATGGTTGTACTCAGAACTCAATGTCCAAGTGGGGAGCAGTGACAAGTAATGTTCCTCAAGGGATGGTATTGGGACTGATGTTGTTAAACATCTTTGTCAGTGACATGGACAGTGGGATTGAGGGTACCCTCAACAAGTTAGCTGATGACACCAAGTTGTGTGGAGTTGTTGACATGCTGGAGGGAAGAGATGCCATTCTGAGGGACACTGACAAGCCTGAGGGGGACCCTGTGTAAACTTCATGAGGTTCAACAAGGCCAAGTGTGAGGTTCTGCACCTTGGTCTGGTCAAAACCAAGCATAAATACAGTCTGTGCGGAGAATGGATTGAAAGCAGATTTGAGAAGGACTTGGAGATGATGGTGGATAAGAAGACTAACATGAACCAGCAATGTGCACTAACAGCCCAGAAAGCCAACCACATCCTGGGCTGCATAAAAAGCACCATGGCCAGCAGGTCAAAGGAGGTGATTCTCCCCCTCTACTCTGCTCTTGGAGACCCCACCTGGAGTGCTATGTCCTGGTCTTGGGTCCCCAGTGTAAGAAGGGCATAGATCTGTTGGAGTAAGCCCAGAGGATGGTCACAAAGATGATCAGAGGGATAGAGCACCTCTCCTATAAGAAAAGGCTGGGAGAATTGGGATTGTTCGGCATGGAGAAGACTCTGGGGAGACCTTATGGAATCTTCTAGTACCTAAAGGGGGCCTATGAGAAAGGTGGAATTTTTACAAGGGCATGTTGTGGTTGGATAAGGAGGAATGGTTTTAAACTGAAAAAGGACAGGTTTTGATTAGATATTAGGAAGAAATTCTTTAGTGCAAGACATGGAAACAGATTGCCAGGAGCTATGGATGCCTCATCTCTGGAAGTGTTCAAGGCCAGGCTGAATGGGGCTTTGAGCAACCTGGTATAATGGAAGGTGTTCCTGCCCATGGCAGGAATTAGATGGAATTAGATGACTTTTAAGGTCCCTCTCAACCCTTACCAATCTATGATTTTATATATATATATACACACATATATATGGGCTTTTTTTTTGTTAGCATTATCTGGTTACTCTGAGCATTGATATCTGTTAAGACATTTCTAAAGTTGTTGATCTGTACAATTTGCTTGATGTTCTGTGACTTCTGTATCTTTAGGAGAGCAAACATAGTTGAAGCTCTCTGAAGATCCCGACTAGGGACTGGCTGATGTGATGGTGAGAATTCCCAGGGAGACTGGCATGGCTAAACTCTCATGGTCTTGCTAGTAATTTGTTCCAAGTAATCATGTCCCATTTTTGAAAGGGAATTTTGTGTCTAAAACCTGATGATTTCTGAATTCTTGCCATTACAATGAGATTTTTAAACTTAAGGAGAAATACTCAGGCATGTGCAGGGATGAGGATCGGACTTGATGATCCTTGTAGGTCCCTTCCAACTCAGCATGTTCTGTGAAGATATTGGAGCTATTGCTAGCCAAGTATGCCTAATTTGGGTGACAAAGTGTTTCAGCTGGCCCAAGCTTCATGAAAAGCAACACTTGCAAATTTTTCCCAAAGTCAGTATTGAAAGTTGTCCAGATGGTTCATAGGTGTGGAGCGACCCCAAGTACAGTGCTTTGCACCTTTCAGATTCAGGTTTAACAAATGCATACCACATTTTTTAAGACAGTGGTAGCGGTACTCTGTCATTTGATGACATGGGACATGTGACACATATCTCTTTTACAAAAGCTTCTTTATTGTGAGCTAGATTCCAAAAAACTCTTCTATTATCTACAAGCACTCTTTGATATATCAATCTTAAGCATATGTGTCTAACACGTATTGGATAACAAGTTGTTGTTATTAATCTTATTGGATGACTGTTACATCATCTGCATGGCTTCTGCTTCAGCGTTTTTTCTTCTTTCTCCTTCTTATGATTTTCTGCTAACTTGAAATTTTCCAGTAGCTTCAAGTACACACAATAATCTCATCAGGCTGCAGGGCGCTGTGCCGAGCGGGCGTCCAAGCTAAGGCTGCCACCATTATGGTGACCCGCGGGGAGCCGCGGGACACCAGGTTGACTAAGGAGGGGTGGATTTGACCATAGAGGCCATTGCACAAGTTATTCACGAATGTGAAATATGTGCAACAATCAAACGAGCCATGCGAGCAAAATCTCCCTGGAACAGAGGGCGTTGGCTGGGTTTCCAGTATGGTGAGGCCTGGCAAATTGATTATATTGGGCCATTGCCACGAACACGCCAAGGCAAGAGCCACATACTCACCATGGTAGAAGCAACAACTGGCTGGCTGGAAACATATCCTGTAAATCAGGCCACTGCACGAAACACCATCTTAGGCCTGGAGAGACACATTCTTTGGCGACATGGGACCCCAGAAAGAATTGAGTCAGATAATGGGACTCACTTCCGAAACAACCTTATAAGCTCCTGGGCAAGGAAGCACGGCATCGAGTGGATATATCATATCCCTTATCACCCACAAGCTTCTGGAAAGATCGAGAGATATAATGGACTGTTGAAGACAATGTTGAGAGCATTGGGTAATGGCACATGGAAACACTGGGAAACAAATTTAGCTGAAGCCACTTGGCTAGTCAACAGTAGGGGATCTGCCAGTCACCCTGGTCCTGCCCAAATGAAACCCCTACACACTGTAGGAGGAGATAAGGTGCCCGTACTACATATTGGGAAGTGGCTGGGGAAGTCTGTATGGGTTTCTCCTCCCATGAGGAAAGGCAAACCCATTTGTGGGATTGTTTTTGCTCAAGGGCCAGGGCGTACCTAGTGGGTAATGCGGGAGGATGGGGAGACACGGTGTGTGCCCCAAGGTGATTTAACCTTGGGGGAAAAATAATCAATTTTGTGAGTTGTTTGTTCCAGAAGATACAATGGCAGGATGGTGGGGAACGAGGTTCGAGATGACAAAGGAGAGTGTGTCTCCAGCCCAGCGGTAAACCTCAATAGTACTCCTTCCTACAGTGACTAGAGATGTATGTGATCTCCCTGAGAGATCCTAGTCACATAAAGTGCTGATGTATCTTATGCAATGCACTCTGGATTCTAGTCACCCTAATGGTATTAAATACCTCTTTTTTTTTTTTTCTTTTTTTTTTTTTTTTTTTAGATAAAAAGCCAACTTGACACCACAGAAATTAATGTGACTTGTGTTCTGAGGTAAGCAAGAAATCTACTATCAGAAGTCTGACCCTTTCAGTAGTGGTGAGAAGTGGGAAGAAATAAAAATTACTATTTTCTCATTAATGCAATTACCATATCCCACATGTGCTGATAAATTTGAGAGGCTTGTACTATTTCTTAGGCATATGCATTCATTAGTGTAGCCATTATAAAATAAGCAGGGGAGGGTCCAGGTTGAGAAAAATTTCAGAGAACAAGAGCTCACACTATATAACATTATGTGGCATATTTTTAACTCTTACCATCTGCTATTTATTCCCTGTTGCCATAACAATTTAAACTAAATATTAAAAATAATCTGAAACTAGGAAAAGCTCAGCAGGGAATGTCTGTCCTGAGAGGAAACAAGCACACAAAGTGACCAGGTAATATCAGGAAAAAGGAATGAAGAGAAATTTAGGATATTTAGCTGAGAGAATTTTTAATATGAAAAGGTGGGTGAGAGAAGGATCTCAAAAGAGTGTCTATAAACAGTTGTAGCTGGGGTACCAAAACATTATCAGATGCTCAGTGCTGTACTTGCCATCCGTTTTCAACTTTGAGCTTGAGAAGTAATTTTACTGTAACTGTTAGAAAAGTTATGTATATGTACATAAATATGATTTTAAATTTTTGATGGATGTGTATTTGATTTTTTTTTTTTTTCATCGAGCCAGAGAGGGATGAAGAGCTGTTCTGATGCAGTCTTTAAAAGGTGTGAGCATTGCACTGGTGTTTATCAAATGATGCCATTCATATATTATTAGAACTGAGTGTTTAGGCCAAAAACTAGGCTTAAAAGGAGATCTGCGCTTTCATGACGGACCAGCACAGGAGCTGGTTCCAGAGGCTCCTTTCTGGAAAATCCAGAAACTGAGCAGGAATAACTGACTAGGGAAATGGTGAAAAATGGCATTTAGTGTCAGGGGCATGAAGAGTTGTTTAAATAATTGCAAGTGTTGTGAAATAGCAGAGCGCTTCAAGAACCTGGGAACTTTACTCTTTTTGAGAGGAGATAAATTATTTGGGCACACCCTATCTAAAGGAATTTTTGTGATACTGTGATACATGGGAAGAGCAGCCCTGCTTGGAAGAATTGCGAACTGTTCTGGGTGTGTCCTTGCTTTAGTCTAATTGTAATGAAAATATAATAAATCCCTCAGATTTTATATTAGGCAGTAGCCAGGAAACTTAGATGTAATCACTGCTGCACAACATCCTGTGCAGTTTTGTTGTAGTTTGGCAAGAGGAAGAAAGATTTTATGGGTGAATTTTTTCATATAACACAGTTTTGGGAAAGAGAGACAATTCCCAGTCCTCACCGGGACCTTCCCCCCGCCCAAACCGCTGAACTGGCAGTGGATGCATGGCAGGTCCATGGTGGCCACTGCTGGTGCCAGCTGTGAAGGGGACTGGAAGCTGGCTGCGTATGGCAGCCACTGTTGTGGCTTTGGCCATGGAAATGCGGTGAGTTGTGAAGAGGACAGGGAATCCCCTGAAACGAGACACTGTGGAACTTGGGTGAATAAAAAGGCCCAACAGTTCTGGTTTCATTCTCTTGTGACTGGGATGGATGCGGGGGAGCTCGCCAGCACCAGTTTTTGGAGGGTTTCATTCCGTGCTGCTATGAGCGCTGCCACTCCCACCACCACTCCTGCTGCCTCCTGGGGACAGAGGGAGGCTCCTGCTGCCATTCCCTGCAACCATGACAAACGGAAACTGAGAATCCCAAACTCTGGAGCTGTGCTGCTCGGGTTCTAGTGTAGTCCCATGACCTTCCATTGAGAGCCATGCAGCCATTCTCTCAGCCTATAGGACCCCTTTGTCTCCAAATGAAAGACACTTTCCAGGTTCTCAGTTTAACCAAGAAGGGAGAGGGTGGGTTTTGGGTGACATTCTGTTTTGCTGTAGTTTGGTTTTGGTTTGCTCTGTTTTGTTTTCCATTTCTCTTTGTTGTTTAGTAAGTAAGTATTTTTTCACTTACACCTGAGTATATTTGGTCTCTTACTCTCCTAGTATTGGAGAAAAACAGGGGTATTTAACCCAAGGGAGGAGATCTGAGGTTTGTTCCCCTCCAAGCTGTCTAAAACTCAAACAAGTTTGGTGTACATTATGCGCGCCATGGGGGACTTGGTATGTAAGATCTTATTTGAGCTTGCAAACCAATACAGCCTGGATATACAAACCAGCCTGGGAATACAGGTACCTCCAATGGAAATCAAGGGTTTGTGGCTGGGCTTAAGGTATATGTGACCAGAAGAACTTAAATCAGAAATTTTACTTGGCCCTGTTATCACTGATGACCTCATAGTCAGGTTTTTATCCACAGCCTTGTGATTTTCTCTGTGACAATAACAACGAGTTCATATTCTAAAAAACAGCCAAATGTAGATGCTTTGATTTGCAGGAAAGCTCTGACCCACCAGAATTGTAACTTTCAGTGATAAGTCATGTGAGTTCCAATTACAGCTACTGTACATCTGAATTTTCATAGACATGTCTTTTCCTCCCCTCTTTTTTACTCTCTGCCATCTCAGAAACCTTGGTGTAATCAGAGTTTTCTATATTTGTCCAGAGCTGCTAATCAGTGCTACCCCAAGCATGCTCTATATCTTGATATTGTGGACACTTCCATAGCACAAAACCAGGCTGCACAGCTTCTGTGCAATGAGTAAGCTGCTCTGGGAGTATTGAGAGCTGTTTGCTATGTTCAGAAGAGCTGCTTTACAAGTGCAATAAGCCTGATGCACCTCAAAAGCTTTAGGCTCACCCCCAAACTCGAGGTAGGTCCACAATTTCTCACAAGGCTGCATATTCTTTCTGTCAGGTTAATCAGGACACAAATGGGACATCTTGATTGATTGTGTCATGTGAAAGGGGGTTTTTGCCTGACCCTTAGGGAGGGCTGATTTTCTCAACCTTTAGTAATTTGTGTGTCAGTTCCCTCAGGAAGCTGACACTCTTAGTTCTAATAAGTTTGCCCCGTAAGTGGGAGACTCTTCACCAAACAGATTCACAAAATCAGAGGGAACCCCTGACTGCTCTTTTCGGTGGGCTGGCTGAGCTGACAGAGAAAGGAGACTACTTAGTGGTCTTTCCCAATGTGTTATCCACCACTGGCAACTATCATCACTTTATAATGACTAACTCAACAGTATATGGAATAACACCCGTTATTAATGCAAATTGTGACAAGTTAATAAGTTTAGTGGATCATTTGTGATAGTGTATATCTACAAAAACATATTTAAAGCAATCTATCAATACCACAAAGCAAGCACAAACACAAGTTGTAATACAAAGCAATATACTAATATATAGGAAGCACAAGCTCTAGTCCTAAAACAGCATTCAACATGTGTAGAATATGGTTCTTACCCAATAGGTTCTCTTTTGGGGGGGGAAAGACAAGTTCAGCCTGTTGACTGTCCCAGCAGTGCCAGTGGAACGTTATTCTCATAAATGCCCATACTTACAACTTACTTTCATACTATTTCTTTAGATTTTAGGTGGATCTTGAGTTACTTTTTTTATAAGTGCTCAATGGGGTAGTTGTCCTTGGTGTCTGTCTCCCTTAGTGGACAGGTATTGTATGGACTTTGAACTAAAAAGCATCACCATGTTCCCTTCCCTGTGGGATGTTTGTAGAGGGAGGCCATGATGCCTCTGTGATATGCCTCACCCCTCTGCATGCCCCATAGCAGGTGCTTGTCATTGTTTAGGGAACCTGTGTGGGCATGTTGACTGTACTCCAGCAACAGCTGAGCCTCCTCTAATTTTTAACCCTAAATATTGTTCCACAATGTAACAAGAAAAAAAATCTTTCCTAGGTCTTGCTGTGATATGGTGGAGACCTGTACCACTTTATCCTCATTGATACAGCTTTTCCCTGGCTTGCTGTCCTAGTCTCAGGTGAAGTGTGGAGACCTTCCCAGAAGACTTTCTCCAAGACCTGTTTTAAGTGGTGATAAGGGAACCAATGCAATGATATTTTATGATATGACTTCAGATATAGTTTCAGACTTTTTGTTGACACTTCTATGTGTCCATGATGGGCATTCTTGACAAATTGAAAATTCCCCAAGTCCCACCTGACTCTACTTCACATAATCAAATAGTTTATCCAAAGCTCTACTCACTTCATCTGCAGTTCAAGTATCCATTATGCAAAAGAGTTTCTCTGGAGACTTTAGAAGAATACTATGAGGTTTTGTTATGCTCATACTGAAGTGCTTTCTGGCATGCTGCAGGAAGGAAAGGATTCTCCAGGAGTTCTGGGAACAAGCCAGTTGCTTGAAAGTCCTGCCAGAAACACTGCTTGGAAGTTGCACAGAAAATAATACAAGTTTCATGTATACTGCTCAAAATATGCTACTACTCAGTAGCATATCTAGTTGAATATGGTGGAGATATGTACATACATGTGCTGTCTTTGTGCTCAGTGTGTGTGTGTATTACTTAACACAGATTGTGCTTGGGGAGGAGTCTCTTCTTACTACTGAAGTTAAATGTTTCCTGCTTTGAGGAATTTGCAGCCTAGATGGACACTTCAGGAAAACAAAAGCCAACAACAGCTCAGGATGGAATAGTTAATTTTAGGAAGTTTATCACTATTCCCTGATGGTTGATTGTTATGACATAATTTTTACTTGGAGTAGTAGGATTTATGCTGATGTATTTTCAGGAACTAGATGGTCCCTGCTGCAAAGGTTTGAAATCACAACTAGATTAAGATATCTGATCTCTGCTTTCCAAAAATTCCACTGTGTTGTCAAGTGACAGCAGAAAGCTGATGAAAGACTCAGAAATGTGCACAAGTCCTGCCATATTTCACCAGGATTTACTCTGACATCTGTATCTAGCTAGTTGATTTTTTCCCTTTTTTTTTTCTTTTGACCTAAATAGCAACATAACTTCAGAAGTTCATCAGTCAGCAGCATACGTACTTTAATGCATCTGGAGAATTAAAATTACTATTTTATGGGGGAAGTGATAGCATTCAATTAGGATTTCTATCTGTGTATTCATCTGCTTTAGTATGGGGACAAACATGTGGCCTGAAATTAGCTTATTGCAGCTGTGGGAGGAGGGCTAAAGGCAAATTTCTGTTTACAGTTTTGCCATAGAATTTTACTTCTTTAGAAACTTTGCATATGTTACAAAGCTTCCATATAGCTGCTTCCTCAAGCTATGCCTTGTCTTTAATCAAAACTTAATGCTTAGATGGTCCAGTAGTTCTCAAACTCCCTATTTGCACAGAAACCTTGCTACAGTTCACTCTGAAGTTGTGGTGTCTCCTTACTAAAAAGCCTTGTTATACTATGTGTTGTTGTAGTTCAGTCTTTTACAGCCTAGATTGTGTTTATGATTTCAGGCAAACTTAAGCCTTGTTTTGCATGAATTGAAGTTTAGTTTGGATTCAGTTAAAGCCTCTATGTAATTTTGTATTTGGGCTGTGATATACGGTTTTGTATTTATTAGAGAAATTTGTACAAAATTTAGGTGTTTTTTGACCGAATGCTGTTTTGCAGTTAGAAGCTAGAAGTTCTAGTTAAAAATTCTGCTGTCTGTCTTCTGCATTGGAGATGTTTAAATAAGTTCCAAGTTCCAAAAAGCTTCCTTATCCCATCCCCTTAACCTTCCATCTTGTACAGGCTGCAGTTTCCATGCTTGCTGTGCAAAATCCCTTGCATGTAGAGAGCTCAGGATGACTAACTACTGTTTTATTCTGCTGAGTAGTTTAAAAGTTGTAGTGAGATGGTATGGGAAAGTTAATGGAGCCTCCTGGTTATTCTCACAGTACTTGTAAAAGATTACTCGGTGTCATAACTTCATATCCAGATGACTGTATAAAATTAGAAATACTCCTAATGCTTGTTCTACAAAAATATATATTTTTTAATTTATTGGTGCCATGAAAATGCAACCATTTTATCAGGTAGATAACCCAGAATGTTCAAAATGCTCATGAATAGCATGCCAAGACTTTTCAATGTTCAATAGTAAAATTCAAGGCATAACACACTGGACACATGGGAAAAGTTAGTTCCCTTTTGCTTGCAGATGACTGATGTGCCAACCTTTCATGCTTCCAGCATGCTTCCAGGTGCAGAATTTTTTTTAACAAAAAGGTTACAGGTCTTTTTTTTTATTATTTCTTGTTTACACTATTTAGAATCTTAATGCTTTTAAGGTGAATGAAAATTAAGTTTCTTTTTGTCTCTTGCAGTATATTTTTTAGTGCTTTATAGAATAAACTCTTCTGCTCATAAAATGCCATCTACCTAAGCCTTACCTTCTTCTGGTCAGTAATAATTACAGTTGTATATAAGTAGTTTTCCTGTTGCATTGTATTTTCTATCAATCAGGTGAGAGGAGGAAATTAAATACTAGCACATTTTCATCAAAAATGGGTCTTTGTTTTTTCAGATGTTTGCTGCTTACAGAATTTAATAACATACCCAGTCTTGCCAGCCCTTTTCAGATAACTTGGGGTTAAAAGCAGTGATGGGCAAGGCATTCACATTCATTTGTGAACTACAATGCTGAAGTGTGCACCCATAATAATGGTCCATTGACAGTCTTATCAGGGGTAGAATTTTGTCACACATGCTAGAGTTGTCCAGAGCATGCATGGCAATCTTATGCCTTGATACTTAAAGGATCATTAATCAGTATGAGGACAACAGTTCATCTCTCACAAAGTAGAGACAACCAATAACTGATAGTTCCAACTTGGGTATACTGTGAACAAGAAAAACCCGTGGGTTTTTTTGATGGAAATTGCTATGCCTTAAGGATGCTTTATAGCTACTTATGTCCTTCCATGGCTGGGTTGCCATACTGCCCCAGAGAAAACTGGTACGATCTTGGCTGTCTCAGGGCAGCTTCAGTGGTACATGTTCTGGCTGTAATAGCAGCTGTGAGTTACTTGGCATCTTGACTGAATAGAGAGGCCTGAATATTTCAGGAAGGTTTTAATCCTAAAAGGAATAACTTTATAGTAAATGGGGTAAGCTTAACATTTCCACAATTTATTAACTGCTAGATGAATAAGCTATTAAGAAAAAAACCCTACATTATTAGATGTTAGCAACATATGATTACGCAATTGATGCTAAGTAGTTTTGCAGAAGGTCGTAAGTATGCACTCCTAAAAGCTAGTAGTACTATAATCTTTGGTTCATACTATGGTGTCAAAGAATTACTGAGAAAAATAAAAATAAATGTCTCAAAAAAATCCTTAAGGCGAAGAATAAAAATGGCATCTATAAATGTGTGATGTTTCCTCTTTTATCTGAAAATCCACACAGGGTCCTCAATCAAATGTTCTCTTCTAGAGATAGAAAACCATGTAGCTTCTGGCTCATCTATCTAAAATACTGGCAAGGGAGAAAGCTATTTTTTAAGGTAAATGTTCCCATTAATTGTTACTTCAGCAAGCTGATAATGATTATCAATGGCATGAGGAAAGTGATAAGGTGCTATCTTCCACCTAGACAACTGCTTAGATTCCAGAATTCTGAAAGTATTCTGAAGCTGCTGTCTCAGAATACCTCCATCTCTAATTATTTTGAATTTAGGTTTGTCCATCAAAGGTATGTAAGAGCTGCAGAGTATTTTACTACTGATGTGTGCTTTTAAGTTATATTCTGTGCCAAATTAAGCTGCAATACTTCTGTATAGCATATATTGTAATTAGATATGGAACCCAAGCCTACCATTTTGCCTTAGGGAATTTAATTCAATTGATGTGTTGGTGGGAAAATGAATTCCATAACTGAGGCTGAGATCTGATGTTCCCCATGGTATTTGAGTATTCAAACACAAAGTTTTGGGAGTAGTCCACTTCTAATATTTGCACTAATTTGTCACTTTAACTCACATATTTGGATTCCAGGTTAAACAAAAGGAAAAGTGCATATTAAAGAATCCAATCCCATCCAAGTTTTCTCTCTCTCTACTGGCTTTAATGGAATGTGGCCCACCCTGTAGAAATAGTTCTTGAATTCTTTTCACTGGAAACACTGACAAAAATTAATATGTCCCTAAAGTGAAACAGACCTGGGAAACAAAACTCAGCTCTTGGAACTGTCCAAGCCAGAGGAAGTGCAGAAGCTAAACAAATGCCATGAGAATGTAAGAGAAGATTTATGCTTTCAGTTTTAATACTTAAAGTACGAACAACAAAGATAAGGTAACTATGGTCTATCTGCCAATTAGAATAGCACTGGAGACATACTGAGAATGGAAATTTTAAATGTTCAGAACCTTACTGGAATTGATACAGTGCATTTTTGAAAGAAATGAGTTTCAGGATGGTGCTGGAATGCCCAGGTTGCGTTTGGACCATAGTGCTAGGGTGTGTCTGGTTTTAGATTTGGCCCTAAAAGCTGGCTTTTTAGGGCTGCAAACAGTTATGAGAGTGCAACCATGAGTAGCAGAAATAAGACCTTCAGGGATTGAGTCTCAATAGAAAAATCTGGTGGGATATGCCTTCAGTGGGGGAAGGTAAGCTTAAAATGAATGTAACTATTCTTAAGGCACCTTTAGAGACCTCCCTTTTAAATATGTTTGCTAGCTGTTTGGTAGCTTGTCACACTTTAACAACCATGCCATATTCTAGAGTGGAAGGATAAGTAAACTGCAGGGTTACTGGGGTGTATCTCTTATTAACATAACAGCCCTAAATAATAGAAGTGTGAAAAATTACATATGAAATAGTTTTTTGAAAACTCAACACATCCACCTTTCTTTAGAAAGGAACTGTTCCTTAGTGAATGGCATTTTCCTTTGTTCTTTAAATTTGTATGGAATTGTTTCCATTATGAAAGTAGAAAGTGACATGATTTTTTTCAGTAATTTTGCTGGTTTTGCAGTGTCATGGAAATGGAAATTATCAGGATATAAAAATGGGATCATGGAAGTCTTTCCAAAAGGCATAATGAAAAATATTTTGTTTGTGTTAACTGCATTTATTCAAATGATGTTGAATCCTTCCAACAATGGGCATTTACATGGATTCTTTTTTTTTTTTTCCAGTGGGTAGTTTGGGTTTTTGGTTCTTTCGTTGTTTTTTGTTTGTTTGTTTGTTGGGGTTTTTTTATGGGCAGTTTGTTGTTGTTTTGTTTGTTTTCTTTTCTTTTTTTTTTTTAAACTTGAATTTTTGCCTCTACTTTCCACTTCTTAGCAAAGAAGGCCGAAAATGTGTTTGCTCTGAATTCTCTCCAGTTGTGATTTGCAGTGTAATGCAAAAAGTCCAGAACTTTACCTGGAACAAGTGGAGGCCCTATGTGCATGCTCAGCCCTGGTAACTAATGAACACTCCATACAAGGTACAATTGAAATTGTGCTGTAAATAGGTTCTGGACAAACACCAAAAATCCTGAGGGTTTATTTCAAGGAAAATCCCTCTTACATTTCAAGTAACTTGCAGGAATAAATATAAAATGAAGTCTGCATTATAACACTCTACTTATTGCAGTACACTATGGTTAGGAAGAGGAACATGTGATGTATTCCTTTATTGTATGCATTCCAGGAAAATATATTTCTTGTGTCTATTTATAGGCAATTCTGTGGTGCCCATCATTGCAGTATCATTTCATTGGTCTTAAGGCATTCATTCTTTTAATGGAAAAGACAAAATGTCTTTCCTCATTAGTTTTGTAACTAAGGGCACATCAGTGAAATACATCTTGGTCCCAAATTGTTAGTCTAACTAAATAAGCTTTAATTCTAAAAAATACAACAGTTTTGTAGCAGTTTATGTAAGGTTTTGTAGTGGTTTGAACCACTTTTATCATCTCAGAGTGTGCAATAAAGATGACGGAAAACTAAACAAAATTAGCAGCAGGTGAACAGTTTATTACAGGGGGTTTAAAATAGGGAAGAAGGGACAATCTACAAGGGACCCAAAATTACACAGAGAAAGACTTGACATGCAGAAAACACAAAAGGAAAAAAAGGGACAAAAACAAAAACAGGAACTGCTCTCTCAGCTAGGTGACTCGCTGAGAAAACAGGAGGAAGGGGTAGGGAAGCCGTCTCTCTCCCTCCCTGTCTGCTGGTATCACTCCCCGGCCCTTGAAGTTCTCTGAAAAACACAAAAAGAAGTGAAAAACGACCCCCTCCCACCACCTCTCCGAAGCGGCTACTTGCTTTCAAGCTGGAAATCGTGTCTGTGCCGGGAGAAATGGGTGCAGTCATGCCACGGGGCCTGCGAGTGAGGAGGACAGGAGCTGTATGCTTCCCCCCCAGATCAGAAGCTGAAGAATGAGGGAGGGCTGTTGTCCTTGGCTTTTTAAGCCCTCTAGTTCTTGTGCAGACCTTGCTGCCTACTTCTGGGCCAAACTGTCTCTCCATTGGTCAGCGGGGCTGAGCCCCAC
>VXBA01004785.1:30765-52954 GCA_013399895.1 Serilophus lunatus | reverse complement strand
CGGGACACGGGCGGGATCGGGGGGTACGGTAGAGACGAGGGATACGGGCGGGAGGGCTCGGTGGCAGGGCTGACCGAGCGGGAGGTCCCGCAGTGCCAGCCCCGTGCCGTGGGCAGGGACACTCGGGGCGCTCAGAGCCGTATCGAGCCTGGCCTGCAGCACGCCCCAGGTTTGGGGCGCCCACAGCTCCTCTGTGCCAGGGCCTCGCCACCCTCACAGCAAAGAATTCCTGCCTCACGTCTGATCTAAACCTGCCCTTTCTAAGTTTCAAGCCGTCCCCCCTTGTCCTGTTCCTGCGTGCCCTTGTAAAAAGCCCTTGTGTAGAAATTCCTTACGGCTGCTCCTCGCCTGAAGCGATTTATTGTCGGTACTGGTGTTGAAGGCGATGCAGTCGCTGCCCGCAGTTCCACCGACTACCAGCGACCATCGCGTGTCCCGCCCCTGTGGCTGCCCACGGCGCTGCCCCTGCCTCGCCCTCCCTGCCCCCCGGGGATCCCTTCTCAAAGCCTGTTACATTCGGGCCCAGACGGTTCCTGTCGGTGCCTTTTATGTGCACACCGTGTTCAGCTGGGTGTGTAAAGCTTTCAAATGTCCTTCGTATGTGTGGCTTACTGCAATGCAGCTGTTAATTTACCTTTAATAACCCCCCAGCGCTCGCCAAACCAGGCGCACCCACAGGACGGTTTGGGCTGTGGTTTCACGGTGCTCTGGTTTGGTCAGGCCAGGTGTTGCTCGTAAAAGGAGCAGCTTGCATTTTGCTTTTTGGATTGCTTGCAGCTGTTTCAGTGCAGCCAAACCTCAGGGCAAGGCGAGTACAGGAACGGGTTCCTGGTGTCCCTGAGGAAAGGGCATAATTGCAAATTAATTGATGTAGTTGGAAGGCAGAGCTGTTCCTTGCCCTTGCTGTGCACCCACTCTGATCTCATCTACAAGATCTGGCATCAGTCACTTGTTGCACATCCACGATGGTCTATTTTTTCTGTGTACTACTGGAAAGATACAAACTATAAACATTGCAATTATTTTTTGTATTTTATGTTTTTTATTTTATAAAAGCTTATGTTTTGAAGGCAGAGAGGAAGATGTATTGCTGGAAGCGATATTCCATTTTAAAAAACACAAGCCTCTCTAAGGTTTTTGTAGTTGCAAGTGAGTAATACTGGAAATATTCTTACAGGTTCTAAAACATGAGTGAAGTTACTGAGGTATCAAGGGTAGTGTCTTTAAATTTCTTCCTAGCTTGCAAATCTCCTAGTAAGTCTGGTTTTGTGTTTTAAGACCAAATGACAGCACAATGCCCAAACGAATTTGGAAACTAAAACAGTTCAGTCACAAATATGAGCGATGTACGGATTGTGCAGCTCCCCTGTTTGCCTGGAGCCGTGACAGGCCCCACGGGTGCGGTGGGCAGGGTTCCTGCAGCAGTTCAGCCGCGCAGTGCAGAGCCCTGGAGTGTCCTGGGATGTCTTCCCAAGCGTCCCTGTGTGGCAGGGCTGGGGAGAGAACTCCAAATTGCCACGGCACCTGAAGCTGGCTGTGCTCAGCGCTGGTGGCACCTGCAGTCGGCTCCTCGGGAAGGTTCTTGACACCTCTGCAGTGTTCACACTACAGAGACTCCTGTTATAATAACCAAGCTACTCCCTTATTGGATAGGGTTAACTAAAATTCATACGCTAACACCTGTTGAGTGGGGCTTACTTATGTGAACTGCTGTCCCCACAGTCAGAGGCTTCTTTCCTTGTATTTTTAAGAACAGGCACAGTGGAAGTGGCAGCGCTTCAGGCCGTTTTGCCATTAAGGTTTACATCTAGTAACATCTGTCCAGGTCTGGGGGAGGGAGCTTTGCTCATTTTGGTGTCTGCACGGTTGCAAAGTGTTTTGACCACATTCCGTTTCAGTTCTGTGCAAACCTCGGGAAGAACGGTGGTTGTGCCCCAGGAAGCCACTGGAGTGCAGAGTAGAGCCAAAAAAAGTGCAAGAACACACTGGCTGTTGCAGCAGGATGCAAACGTGCTCTCAAGACAGTAGGGAAGTTTGTGTCCATAATCTGTTGTGGTTTATTTCCAACCTAGTAGTTGGCAGGATCAGTTAAAAGAAACAATCCATGAGAATTAAACCAAAATGTGTTCCATAAGTTGCTATACCACACTGGGCTTCTTCATTTCAGTTGCTGTGTTATTCCACTGGAAGTTTCTTCTGTTGTTTTGTTGCTCTCTACTGCTTTGAAACATTAAGATTGTATTTTGTTATTCTAGTAGCTGCAAGTAAACTTTGTCATGCTAACATTGGTGTATTGGTTTTGCCCTAAGGTTACTCAGGGGAATAATGGTCTTGTATTTTGAGGGAAAACCTATCGTAGGTTTCTTCCATTGTTCAAGTGGACATACAATTAGAGCTTCACTCTTAATTTTGAGATTATTTCCTGCTGAATTCTAATCTTGTTATAGTGGATACGAGACATTCTTTCAACATTCCTTTTCTTTGTGCACTAATAATGGGCTTTTCAAATTAATGTTGTGTTTAGAATAGTTGTCTTTCATTTCATAAACTTGTGTTTGTTTGTTAAGCAGCCCTACATTGTTTATCTCCAGAGTTTTTCTTGCTGTTGGAAAATGCACTATCAGCTTTTTAAATGAAAAAAGAAGTGTCCAACCACAGAATTTGCTGTAGTTGATTTTTCTTAGTACTTAATGCATTGCAATTGTACTATTTCTTAAATTATATAATGCTTGTGACTTAAGATTGCTATTTGAACATCTTTTATGCTATCTTTTGTTTTAAAATAGTGTTGTTATCTGTGGATATATTTTTTTATATTTAAAGCCTGTTCTGACTACAGTTGTTTTTATCTGCTTCCTTCCTTCCTTCCTTCCTTCCTTCCTTCCTGTCCACCTGCCAGAGCAGTACAACTAAACATGAGGCGATCAGCAGCCCCCAGTCAAGTTCTAGGAAATGTAGCCAAAAAGCCAAGGTTTACACCGCCAGGAAAATGTGCTGCAGTTCGTCTCACGAATGAAACTAAGCAGGTGGACCAAGAAATGAAATTAAAGGAGGTAAAATAAACAGTGCACTCACAAAAAAGTATATTTGTTTGTACAGTATTGTGACTACAAGGTAGCATCTGAGCTCCCCACAAACAATCTCTGCCTAAATAATCTGTTCAAAACAGATTTTGACAGATTTACTCTCAGTGCCTTTGATCTTGCTTCTCTAACTCTGTGAAGTGAGTACAGAGAAATGTTTTTTAAATTAATAAAAGTAATCAGTATGGAGCCCAAGTAAAATTATCAGTGTAGCTGTGGTAGGGATTGCTTCTTGGTGGGGATTTGTTGGATTCTTTTGGTAATTGTAGCTAAAAATACAAGATACTTCTAATAAAGTGTCAGTACATTGAGTTGCAGTTTTTCTGCGAGGAACTTTCCCTGAAACCTCTCCTATTAACCCAAAAAAGCATCACAATCTTTATTTATTTATCTACAGAAGACTTCTATTAAATTCAATTGATAAACTATTGGCACAATTGGTGTCTGATATTGTGTGCATATGCTTTTTGTTGTGAACACTGGTATGTATATATTTACATGTAGAAGGGATGTATCTATTTATATAGACACTTTGATAATGGTTATTAATATTCTTGAGAACCCTTCTTGCTATTTTCTCTATTTCTCTTCACTTGCATGAAGGAAATGTTATTGTGAACTTATTTCTCTTTTGCAGAGAGATGACAAAGAGGGAAGTGCTTCGTTGCTTTCTAAAATATTTGTCCAGAACCAAAATGAAAATTTTACACAGCCTGTGGAGTCAACTGGAAAAGTAAAGACAAAAGCAAGGCTCAGCGTTGGTAAGTGTAGCAAGCTGGAAATGAAAACAGTAAATGTGCCCATGGCTGGTTAGATGATCTTTCCCGTTTACTGCCATATATTATAAGAGAATTTTGAAGCTTATGAATGATATACTGCTTACTAAACTTCTATGAAATACTGATATAAGGGTTGTGCAATGGTGCCATTATTTGGTGTTCTACTGGTTAGAAAGAAACAAATGCTAAATGAGGTTTTAATAAAAAAGAGAAAAAAATGTTATTTTGGAAGCCAGTTGATAGTGTCACTATTCAGGTCTGTGTCTTCCAGAAGAGTACTGCAGTCAACTCACTCTAATCCAGTTATAGCAACACAAGAGCTGTGATGCCCTAAATAGTGGGAAAGTGTTGTAGTTTGGAGACCTTTCTGACCTCTTACAGAGATTGCTAACCATTCTGAATGGATTCAGGTTTTATTCAGAATCCGTGAGGGTTTCTCCTCTTCAGTGTCTCCACTGGGCACTCAAGGTTCAAGCCAACTCTACCAGCAGAGCAGAAGTGGCTCTGCTCACCTGTGTGTGTGTGCTCTAGTCTCTTGTGCCCTGGTGGTGGATGTTACTCTGAAAAGCCAGGTAGAAAGCACTGCAAAGACAAGAACGTGCCTGAACTGCAGCAGAGGCACTCTGACAGACATGGGTCACTGTGCACTTGGGTGTCTTCATTTCCCAGTCCCAGTGTGCCCTGACCACAGATGCAGCACAGTTCTGTGTTGTGTGAACGCGAATTTACAACCTCAGGAGCACATCCTGAAAGCCTTGCTCTTGGACTGGGTTATTAACATTGATGGGCGAAAATTGCTCCTTTTGGAGCCAGCTCAGGTATTTCAACACCTTACTGTTATTTCACTGTTGTTTCTTCATAATTAATTACATTGATAATGATGTTTTAGGGTTCATTTAATTGATACTTTGTGTAATGAGCAGAGTTTTAAAAGAGCACTTCATGGTCACTTATCACCTTGAATGGTTGGAGTTATTATTCGGAAGTCTTTAACAAAGTAATTTATTTTTTTTTGTGATGAAAGCTGCTAAATCTTGAAGCCTGAATGAAGTAAAGCTAGCATAGCTCTGCATCCCAAGGTCCGTCCAGCAGTGAGGCTAATTCCCAACAGGCACACATATGTCCAATGTACACATGGCTGGTAGCACAGGCCAACACAGACAGAGAGCACAGCACTCAGGCAAGCACAAAGAGTGCCAATGGACACATCCTGTTCCCCTCTCTGGCTAATCACAGTGAAAGCCTGTTTCTGGAAAATAAATGAACATACATGTATCTTTATATAAATACACATGGACACAGAGAAACTACATT
Organism: Serilophus lunatus; assembly: GCA_013399895.1. Classification (NCBI taxonomy): domain Eukaryota; kingdom Metazoa; phylum Chordata; class Aves; order Passeriformes; family Eurylaimidae; genus Serilophus; species Serilophus lunatus. Next base: position 47,778 of record VXBA01004785.1, on the reverse strand, counting down.
CAGGAACTGATCTTACGCACTCAGTCTATTCAGCTCCCTGATTTGTTGGATTACCCAGCTGTGGGCACATGAGCCACAAAGGCCCATAACTCTCAGCTCAGGTGCACTCCCACAGGTAAAAGCAAACTATAGGTCCTTCAAGTACTTGGCCTTAGCCACTTGGTCTAGTTAGTGGTGGGCTCCTGCATGCACTGGTCTCCCAGTTGTTTTGTGCACAGGGGATGCACAACATACAAACATGTCAGTCTGGTACTGAGACTTACCAGTAGCCAGCCCCCAGTTGTCCTGGTCTCTTGAGTAACCTGCTTGGACTTCTTGGTCCCTTCAGTAAGCAACTCTCAAACCCTCTGGTCTCTCTAATATTTGGCCCAGATCATGGCTGCTCCACTATTTGGCTCCCAAGCCTTTTATCCTATTGCCAGCTAATCCACATTGTTGTTTGCTAGCAGTCACACACTGACACGTGTATCCAGGCAGTGTATGTAGTCTCTGGCGCCTCTGCTGACACTTGAGGTACCTGGGCCCTCTGATCTGTGTGTGTGTGGTCCAGCTCCATCTGATGGCATGTCCACTTCCATACACACTTATGAACACAGAATACAGTCCTTTCACCCAGGAACATATTTAGAAATGTAGTTCAGTAAGAAGGTGGGACTTGTTCTGGCAATAGGATGCAGTGCATTACTGAAGAAGCTCACTGACCAGCACCTGTTTAAAGGCGGCCGCCTTTTTTATTATGTGCTTGTTCCTCCCTGAACCACCTTCATCTGTCCTCTTTGCTTGTCCTTGTGGTTTGCTTCCCCCTGCCATCAAAAATCTCATTACAAGCCTTGTGCAATCTCTAGATGCTCTTTCTTGCACAAGTTTCAGGTCCCAGTGGGCTGCAACACCCTCCATTCTGTAAGATGCTTTGGAGAACTTTTCCCATTGGCTCTTCCTGCTGGGTTTCACCTGCAGACAATGGGGGTGTGGCAGCCATGAGAGGATGCTGCCAGTGGCACGTGTTATGTGACCTACAGTAGTGCATGCACTCTGGCAGAGCTGATGTAGGGAAATTCAGCCTCCTTGTATGTCTTTTAAGTCTCATGACTTTTGTGGTTATCTGCTGCATCCTGGAACTTCCAGTTCTTCTGATGAACCTTACACTGGCAGACAGTTTTCAGTGTGTATGGGACAAGTAATTTGAAGGATCATGCTTCCCTACAGGTACATCTGCAAAAATTTCCATCTGCTGGTTCTGATTAGCAGGGCACTTGAAAGATAAACAGTGGATTTATTTCCAAAACAATGTGGGAAATCACCAGTCTTTCCAGGGAAAAATGTTGTGAAGTGGAAAAGAATCTAAACGCCTTTCCAGTGTCATGAATTCTGGATGCATCTGGTATGGGTCCCATGTGATGACTTCATAAAAACAACCAAAAAGTTGTGGACTGGGTGAACTGCTCTTGTTGATGTGCTGCTGCCTTTCTGAGTAACTGAACAAGCCATTTCATGCCAGAGCCTTTCTATGCCTGCAGAATGGGGCTAAACCTGCAAGGCTGCACAAAGCAATGATGAAATGTGCTGTACAAAGAGAGGATATCTAATGTCAGTGTTAGTTATGGTCTTTGGGATCTTGCATCACTGGTGATGCAAGCACTGTAGAGAGAAAACAATCGTGGCTCTGTTAACACTCAAGTAATTTCTGAACAAGTTAGATTTTTTGAGACAGCTTCTGCCATTCACATCACTTTTGTCTGCTGTTCATTACAAGCAATGTAGCAATTACATAGATTGTGTAAACCATTCCCTTCTTTGTAGTGTGAAATGAAACTGTTTTGTCAAAGCTGGTTTTGGTAAGAAATTCAGGAGTAATGGAAACCAGTTGTGAAAGCCAGAGTCAGTTTGGGGGTTTTGTTATATTAATATTGTGATGGAATTATATCTAACTGCCAGTCTCCACAGCCAAAGAATATTTCTGTTAAAGGGGCATTAAAGCAATTTTAAGATTGAAAAAGTCTGCGTGTATGTATTATTTTGGTTTGTTGTCTCTGTATCATTTAATGCAGATGATAAACTTCTAGTTTTAGATCATGCTCGGAGCCGCTGTGTTTGGGTTTCCAGTGCAGCAGTGGAATGTGTAAATAAATACCCTGGTTTCCATTTAAATGCTTGTGAAACACCTGTGGACCACTGGACAACTGCACTGTTCATAGAGCTAATCTTTCTGAAACCCAGCCCTGAAAATGCTGAGCATTCTTTCAAAAAAGCTTGTTATCTGACACATGGTGTCCATTTCTTGGGAGTAGACAAGTAAGGATTTGATTAGATAGCATTCATCTAAAAATTGTAGCATAACTGACTTAAAAACCCCCATGTTTTTCTAGGCTTCTTTTCAAAAAAGCTTTTCCCTGAAAATGTCACTAATAAAAGTAAAACATAAGGCACTTAGATGAGCTATTTCTGAAGTTGTTTAGTAGTTTATAGCAAATGTAACTGAAACCTCTCTATGTGTTGTAATTTTAAGATTCTCTGAACTGTAAGATATTAAATATGCTGTTCATTGGGCAGTTTACTATTTGTCATTGTAAGTTCTGAATAGTGGAAAACTATGTTACATACCCCTTTAGGAAAATGAACTTTACTACTGCTTTAGGAATTGGTGTTTGCTTGTGATTAAGAGGCAAAGAGCACGGCAATCTCCTTGGCACCGTTGTTTTGTATTCAGAATGTGGTACTTGTTGACACTGACAATGGATCTGGGTGGGGGAGGTAATTTATTTGACATTGTCATTAGTGTTTTTTGTGACGTGCCTCCAGAGAATTCTATCAGCTCTTTAAAAATGGAAATTACTTTAACATTCCTAAACTATTTAACAGTAAGTGAAAACAAATTCATAAATGTGTTTGGAAGGATATTATTGCACCTCTTTAAGAGTTTGGTTTCTACTTGTCCTCATTACATTCTAGAGATCTATAAGCAATAATAAAAAAATGCAAATTATTTGAAGAAACAATGGACAGGCATGTCCCTGAACTGTACTTAGTGTCTTCTCATTGTTGCTAGTGAGCAGGATTGGCCAGAACTGAGGTTTTTACCCACATCTCCTCCAACTTAATGTTTTTAATGTATATCTTTATTTATATAAAACATACATAATGAATTTAGTTGATGCTTATTATCTGAGTTTACAGCTTGCCTTTTGTTGGTATTTTTAATTTAGGAGACTGTTGCTCTGTTTTACTCTTTGGGCTTAACTGTATTGTGTGTGGAAATAAATAGTTCTTTCACCTGCACACAGGTGCAACATTTCAGTTGGACTGAGATTTCCTTGGTTTTTACCTCATGTAGGTGAACAGAAAAACTGGATATAGAGTTTTATTGTGTTACAGCTCACCTCCTGTTTGTTTTTTGGTTCAGGAGTACCTTGTCTTTCATCACTGACATCTGTTAATGTGTCTTCCAAGGGAAACTCTGTCAGAAGTCGTACTCAGATATTATCTTTGACCTAACAATGAGGACAATTGTAACTATTTCATAACAAGGTTAATGTGTTCATCCTATGTCTCTCAGTAGATGTTTCTGAATGTTTTCCATGCTGATGATATTAATGGTATTTATTATTTGCATATCCTTTTGAATATATTTTCTTTATCTTCTCTGCAATATTAATGTTTACTGACTACATTGGTCTATAAGGTTTGGACTCTGCATACTTAAATTTCATTTTTCGTAAAATGGGAATCTTTGTTGGCTTCTTCAGCTTTCTAGAACATTGTCACATGTTTGTCTGATACCTCCTATCACTTGATATGAATAAAAATTGTCTTGAACAATTAATTTGAATATTGTAAGATAAAAGCTACTGTTCATTTATGAAGCAGCAATCAATCACTCTCACTTTTAATCAGAGGATTAAATAATGTTATTTTGGGGATTTGTCATATTGTCCAATTTCAGTCTGTTTACTTTCGGTTGTTAGGAAACACAACTAAAAGCATTCCGAGCTGGCATCTCATAATCAGGCATATTATTGGTATAATTACTTGGATGTCTGCAAAAGTAGAAGTATTAGTTCCATTTCTGTGGTTGCACTTCACAGATGAACTGGAAAAGATATTCCAGTCATGAGTATTTTTACCATCTGTCTATTTTAGTGGTAGAGCTGCATGTATAGTTACAGTTCAGTGTGCCCTTGAAATGTTTTTATAAACAGCTGGTAAAGCAGTTAAGTCTTTTGGTAAAAGATACTTCATAAACATTTATAGCTCTTAATAATTACCAAGTACAACTCAGTACAGCTAAGGTGTGACTGCATGCCTGAGTGTAACTAATTTATTACTGCATTGTTTGCAAGTTAGATTTTGCAAGTTTGTGAATTCCGTTATAATTTCTTATTCAGAATATTACCAGCTAGCCCTTTATGTTTTATAATGACCTCCTTCTCCCTGCACTGTTCTAGACAGAATAGTGCATAATAGTGAATAGACAAATTATAGACAAGCTGATTCTCAGTTCAGGATAGTTTCTTTACTATTTAGTGTCACCTGTACCAGTTTGATCAGGTCATCTTAGGAGGTGGGGATTGGTTAATAAAACTGGATTGAAGTAAAAGTATCATAAGAGAAATTGTTTATATCTCTGTTTGGACAGTGCTTCCAGAAATGTTAATTTATAGCATCACCCATGGTGGGTATACACACACATTGTTGTTGGCCCAGTACCCCACGGCCCAGCAGTCAATGTGTTGCGGATAGACAGAATCACAGGATTAACTAGGTTGGAAAAGATCCCTGAGATCATCAAGTCCAACCTTTGACCTAACATCATCTCATCAACTAGACAATGGCACTAAGTGCCACATCCAGTGTCTTTCTCTTAAATACCTTCAGGGACAGTGATTCCACCACCTCCCTGGGCAGGCCATTCCAATACTAAATCACTTTCTCTGTAAAGAACCTTCTCCTAATGTCTAACCTAAACCTCTTCTGGCACAGCTTAAGACTATGCTCTTTTGTCCTACTGCTGGTTGCCTGGGAGAAGAGACTGACCCTCACCTGACTACAACCTCTTTTCAGGCTGTTGTAGAAAGCAATAAGGTCTCCCCTGAGCCTTCTCCAGGTTAAACAACTCCAGAGCCCTCAGCCACTCCTCATAGGGCTTGTGCTCCAGTCCCCTCACCATCCTTATTGCCCTTCTTTGGACACACTGCAGCACCTCCATATCCTCCTTCCTAAATTGAGGGGCCCAGAGCTGGACACAGGACTCAAGGTGTAGCCTAACCAGGGCTGAGTGCAGGGGAAGAATCACTTCCCTGGTCCTGCTGGCCACACTATTCCTGATACAGGTCAGGATGCCACTTGCCTTCTTGGCCACCTGAGCACACTGCTGGCTCATGTCCAGCTTCCTGTCCCTTTCTACCTGGTTGCTCTCCAGACACTGTCTCCAGCCTGTAGAGCTTCAGGGGCTTGTTGTGGCCAAAATGTAGGACTCAGCACATGAACTTGTTAAATCTCATGTTGTTGGATTCAGCCCATCTATGCAGCCTGTCCAGGTCCCTCCTGGACTATGCAGAGCCCTCCTACCCTCCAGTAGATCTTCCTCCCCAACTTGGTGTCATCTGCAAATTTAGTAATGGTGGACTCAATCCCTTTGTCCAAATCATCACTAAAGATACTAAACAGGACTGAGGCCAACACTGATCTCTGGGGGACACCACCAGTGACTGGATGACAACTGGATGTGACACCATTCACCACCACTCCCTGGGCCTGGCCATCAACCAGTTCTTAATCCAGAAGAGAGTGCACCTGTCCAATCCTTGGGCTGCCAGCTTTTCCAGGAGTATGCTGTGGGAGATGGTGTCAAATGCTGTGCTGAAGTCCAGGTAGACTACATCCCACCAGGCTGTCAGCCTTCCCCCTGATTCTGACCCATAGGCACTCAGCCTTATTGTCACTGACCTCAAGTTCTGCAGAGTCAAGAGACTCCCTGACATACAGAGTCACCCTCCACCTCTCCTACCTTGCCTGTCTCTTCTGAAGAACTCGTAGCCATCCATGGCAGCGTTCCAGTCATGCAAGGCATCCCACCACGTTTCCATGACGGCGACTACATCACAGCTTTCCTGCTGCAGATGGCTTCCAGCGCTCCTCCTGTTTGTTGCCCATGCTCTGTGCATTAATGTACATGTGCTTCAGCTGGGCTGTTGATTTCACTCCTAACCTTGGCTTACCATCCTTATGTTCAGCTCTGGAGAGGCTGGTTTCATCCCCTTCCCTCCTCAAACTTAGTTTAAAGCCCTCTTGACCAGCTAGAATTCTTTTACCTTGCTAGGTAGAGGAAGTCCATCTGACTCCAGCAGGTTTGGTACCATAAAAATTGCCCCAAAACCCCAAAATTCCACTGGAGACACCAATCCTTAAGCCACTTGTTGATAAAATGGGTTTTCCTGTTCCTTTCCTCATTCATCTCTGCTACTGCAGGAACTGAGGCAAATACCACCTGTGCCCTTATCCTGTCAATCAGTTAATCGATCCAGAGCCTTGAATTAGTTTGTTGTTTTTTTTTTTTGTCACAGACACTTCTGGGTCCTAATGGCTTGTGCTTTCTGGTCTGTAACTTTGGGACTCTAGCATCTCTTCAGGACAGCACCTTCTAATTAGTGTTCTTCCTTGGGATGTGAGATGATGTTGTCTACTCTGCTGCTGTCTTAGGACCTTCCCTGGCATTTCCCCAGCTGACTGTTAACACTCGGAGTTCCCTGGGCTGTTGTCATATCCCTAACTATTGTTACTCATCCTCAGTTTGGGATGTCCATCAGCCAAGTGGTAAGATATACATGGTGCTAGTAGAATTAGCAGCCAAGAGTAAGATGGGAAGAAGGAACTTGAAGCAGCTTCACCACCAAAAGCAACATCTCATACGTTCAGCAACTGCAAAGCTGCTTTCCTGGACATGTCAGACATCTGCAATGCTGCTGTAAAACAAATCCAGACTTGCATAATTCTAGCATGCATTTCCACAGTTAGTACAACCTAATTTATAATTTGATATGATCATATCTTGCTGTCATGTGAATAACTAGGCTTTATGTAATTATAAATGATATAACCAGGATATTCATACATTTGAGAAAAGAGCAGTGAATTGTACTTTTCACTTGTCCCAGTGAAGTGTGCTCTGTATTTGAACTAATGAAGGAGAGGGAAAGAAAACCAGAAATCAGAATGGTATTACATGATCAGAAAATAAAGAGTTAAATTAGATGTAAGACATCTAACATTTTGCAAAGAAGTTGGAGAGATTAAAATGAAAGTTTTGCAGTAGTAACTTCTCTATTGAATGTAACTATAGGTGCTTTACAATGAAAAGATATAAATTGCTAGATTCCTTCCTTTGAGTAGTGATATATCCACTATTGTAGAAAGCTGTGCTCCATCTAAAGATGTTAATCTTTCATGTCTTTTTCTTTAAATTGTTAAGTTACTGAAAATTAAAATTTGTAAACAAGAAAAAATCCCCAACCCTTAAATTTTCTTTCTTATGCAGAAACAGAGACGTAATTTTGAAACTGCAGATAGAGGCAAGCTCTCCTTTCCAAAGGCTGGCAGGGAATGTGGTGGGAAATGAACTTACTATCCTGTAATATATGTGTTACAGTTTAGCTTCCTAGAGTTCCATGCAAACACACAGCATATAGTCTGCTATATATATGTATGTATAAAGAAATAAATCAGCTAATTATTCACTAAGTCATTTAAAATTAGGAACTTGGAGAATACTCTGTATAAAGAGTATTTTAAAGGATTCAGGTTTATCAGTAATAATTCTTTCTGTTCCCTCATTCATTCTGAGGGAAATAATACACATAGTTCCTTCTTTTTTTTTTTTTCTTGATTATCAAAATTTATTATTAGGCTGTGTGAATGTAAGATGGGCAAAAGAGAAATACATGGCTATTCGCATTTTCTCACGTTTTTCTTTTCTATTCTTCCACCCTTTGGCAAGTCCTAGTTTGGAGTGTTGGGGGTTGGGGATGGGTGAGTGTGTTCCCAGCTCTCCTGTCTCAATACAGAAGTGGACTTCAGGGAAGACCGAGAGAATGCAGCTGTCAGGTGGAGGGGAAAGAAATGCCTTACCGAAGGGAACTGGGAGGGGTTTTTGAGCTATCATGAGTATTATTGCAGACTAGGCCTGGATGTCTTCAAAGCTAGTTGTCTAATCTTTCTGGGTCACAATATGACTTTCCTGAAGTCAGTAAGGTAATGATAAAGTGGTTATCTCACTGTCCTCAAAATATCCACTGAGCAGAATTAGAAGAATGGAGAAAGCTGCTCCTCTGTCTAATGCAGGGAATAATGCATGGGGAAGTATTTGAGGTATTAAAAACCATAATCTCCAAAATTTTCGTATCTCTATGAAAAAATGTGAGAGTTGCAGGAACTTGGCTTCTCTTACACCACTTCTTTTTCTAGAGGCTATCTTGCTAGTGGGGATGTGAGAATTTAAGCAAAAATATCCTGAGAAAATAATACTTTCAAACCTTTATTTCTCAGCTGCTTCTGATCAGTTGTCAAAAAGCTTGTTGGAAGACAGGATCAGAGAAGATATCAGCATGCATTAGGAATGGACACACTGTAAAGAATGGTGCACTTAGCTTTTTTTTTTTTTTAGGACATGACTTATAAAGTGTATGGTGCAGTACAGTCACATAGTATTTTAATTTAGAGTCCTTTAGCTTTAAGCCAAACTTAGTTTGAAGAATGGTTACAGATCTGAATGTGTGGGCCTTGGAATGTCAGACTGAGATGAAGGTAAATTCTTTAAAATTTGGCATGGGGGGCATTTTAATTGTCTAATGGATATATTCCCTGTTTCAGTGGGCTAAATGTTTAGAGAATGCCTTACATCAGCAAAGGGGATGAAGTGTAGTTGGGTTTTATGCTTGGAATTTTAGCTGATAAGAGCTCAGGCTGTAAGCAATTCAGGCTAATTTTAAGAGAGTTGTGTAAAGGTAATAATTGCATTGTTAAGGTCTGTGTTTTCTGTGCCTGTCATGAGATACAGGAACCCTTGTTCTTGCAGCAGTTCCAAGAACTGTTAGAGGTTAGAAGTTAATACATCATAGATGATGATCATAAAAATAGATGCAGGAAAAAAAAGAGGTAGAACTTACCTTGTTTGCCCCACCCTTAATGCAGGACAGAGGTTTAGAAGTAACTGTAAAGGAGAAGGGAAAGGAGTGGTCTGAGAGGTCCAGGTACAGCAAGGATAAGAACAAGGAAGTACAAAACTGATGGTAAACGTGTTGACGAGGACGAGGAAAAAAATCAAATTACAAGGGAAAGCCATTTCAGAAACAATTTAAATGATCTAAAACGACTTCTAAAAGGTTTGTTGTGAATGTATTTAAGCACTCTTAACTTTCAGGCGAGGTTGTCTTGCAAATTCTGGTTCACAAAACCAGACCCTCTCCTTAATGAATAATGCCTGCACCTCTTAGCTTTAGAGATTGCCCATGAAACAACTGTCCCTATGAGAAACCTTTGGAGTTGAAAGCTTTCTCACCCACTCTTTGTTGCAGCAGGTTCTTAAAGACAGGCAGATTGGATGACTTGGCACTGTCTTGCTGTCATGTCAGTAGAGAGGACTGTACGATGACCTAATGGAAGTTTTGCAGCCCTGCTACCTATAGACACTCTCAAATCATTTTATGCAGCTGCCATTTGCATAGGGAGCAACTGTCTTGATACTTGCCAAATGTTTCCATGGCCAGTACAGCCCAGTATATTCAGTGGTGAGTAAATACCCCGTCCTAGCTGCTCAATCTTGTTACAGTTTATCAATAAGCACACGGGTACCAGGGTTTCATTTTAGCTTTGATTCAAATCTTGCAATTGTCCTCTTGTTCTCTAAGACTTTCAGGCTCCCAGGGGATTGCAAATGCTAACCCCAGGGCTCTGCAGAGCTGGTTTGCTTGTGTATTACTAAATAAGAATCCTTCAGACTTATCCTGGGGCTACCATTTCATGGGCAGAGCACCTTCACAAGGCTTAGCAACCTGTTGATTTGGTATTTTTTGCACTAGAAGGTCCCAGCCTGAATCACTTAAGCTGGTGGCATTCCCTTCAACGTTCATGCATGTTTGCTGTCTGATCCAAACTGCATCTTTCAAGATAGCTTCTTTCTTAGGGCATCCTCAGTTCTCTCAGATGTCTTTTTGACTTTGATCACTTTATAGTGATTCTTTTTATGTCTGTTATGGAGACATCCTTCTTCAGTTCTGTGTGACACAGGATCCTCCCTTTCCCTCTAAGATGCTTCACTGATTTAAGACATTATCCTTTTCAGGGTGTTCTGTCTCATCATGTGCCTAAATTTACATGGGCCACTAGATGCAGTTATTTGCCACGATACAAACCTATTGCTTGTAAAATTTGTGTTCATGTAGCTTTTTCAGCAATTCATAATAATTTGGCTACTTTAATCCTTGACTGTATTAGAGCTGTGATTCATTAATCTCAATAGCTCTCCAGATTGCACTGTTTGTATCTTTTTTGGGTATTAATTCTAGACTTTTTCACAGCAAAACCCTGAATTTACCTGTTACCCATAATTCTAAGTCTTATTTCCCAAATGTTGAAGTTATGCAACACTAGCAAGGGGCTGTTGTTTGGATTTTGAATAATCATGCTGATTTTTCTTTCCCTAGAAAAATATTTTGATCTATTCTCACAGTTCCCATTTTTCATGAACTTCAAAATATAATGATTTCATCCACTTGAAAAACAGGGCTTTAATTATTAACATTTAAGTTGGGAGGCATCTTGGTTTTTAAAAGGAAAGAATTGAGCAAATTAAGAAAGCAAAAAAGAAAAGCAGTCAAATCCTAACCGCAAAACTCTTCAATTTTTGGAGTTCTGAGGAAATTAGTGAATTCCACCTTAAAAATGTGAAGGATAAGTGAGCAGTACCTTGCTCACAGGATTAAAACAGGATGTACGGAAGACAGTGAAGTGTTGTGAGGGGTGCACGTATGTTTATTTTCTTAAGTGATGACCAGAATGTCCTCACTGCTACCTGTGGTTTGTCTTGTCAGTTGTATTAATACAAGTCTTTAGGAATATGGTTTGCAATTCACTGTACAATCATCCAGATACAGTCTGAATAAGCTTTTTTCAGTGTATTTCTTCTTGTGAGTTATTTGTCCTGTGGCATACTGGATCAGGGAACTGCTAGTGGTTAAACCTAACCCAGCTCAGAAAAAAATATTATTGTGAAGAAAAATCAGTTCTCTGATCTGAGTCTGTCAGGAGATTTTATCAGCACAGTGAAGGGGCAGGAACATGCCATGGTTGGGGGGAGGCAGAAATGACTGTTTTGGCAATGTCCCACTTTTATGTTGACATAAACCAATTATTAAATTATTAATCTTGCAAAATAAACAAATATATTATTTTGTCGCTGGATTATCTTGCTGAACTGGCTGAGCACTGTGTTGCGTAAGTGCAAGTGTTGGTGGAAGGAGTAGGATGAAAGGTGGATTGTGGCAACTTTTTTTTTTTTTGCGATTGTCTTGGAGCTACACCTATTGTTTCAGCTCGAAGATGTCTATATCACTTTCTGTGATTCCTTGTCCACAAAAACTGGTATTACCTTTGGCTGATGAGTAGAGTTGTTTTAAAAAGGAAAAAAAAAATGGAAGGAAAAATTCTTGGTTGGCTGCCAGCTTCATTTTTTACAAGGGTTATTTTATGCTCATGCAGAACAATACGTAATTCAGGCACTCCATCAGGCACTTGCTCAAAAGAAAACTTTATAGCAGTATTTTGCTGTAATTACATGAGTGTGCAAACTTGGTCTCTCTAACAACATTAAGCAACAAGATGATAGAGTAATACAAGTTTAGATAGGTCTAATATTAGGAGTTGCTGCATTTGGTAGCCCATTATAGAGCAGACTGCTGCAGCTCCTCGTGGCCAGGACCACAAGGATGTATCCCCAAGAGGCACATGTGTACACTGTATGTGTCTGTACAGCTAGACATCAAAAAATGCAACACTCACACAGACACAAGCAGCTTCAGTGGCCTCATCCTTTCCCTTCACTGGCTGACTGTGCTGAAAGCCTGTTTGTGACAAATACTTATGTGCACGACGTGGATCCAGTAGCAAATGGGCTTAAATTCTTACTCTGCTCAGTTACAAGTCACTGGATCCCCTGGTCTCCCCGTTGCTTCACAAACACCCACTGGGTCTCTCTGGCAGCTGATCTGGGTTTATGACCTTGGCAGTGTCCTGGTGTCCCTTCAATAGCCAAATCTCAGACCTTCTAGTCTCTGCAGTACCTGGCCCAGACTCAGTCTCTCCAATTCTTGGCTCCCAAGCCTAATGCCTGGCTAGTCTGGCTTCATGTTTGCCAGAGGTCACACACTGACACACGTGTCCAGGCAGTGTGCCTTGGGCTTGCTGGTGCCTCCAGCACCTGGGCCCCTGTGACCTGTGGTTCAACTCCAGCTGCTGGCATATATGCTTCCATACATGGTTACCCAGAATGGAGATCCCCCTCACAGAGGACAATAGTTCACTACAAATGTAGTTTATCAAGAAGACAGTACAATCTACAGCGATCAGGTGCAGGGCATGGCTGAGCAACCACATCCAGTTGGCAGCCAGTCACTAGCAGTGTTCCCCAGGGATCAGTGTTGGGCCCAGTCCTGTTTAGTATCTTCATTGATGATTTGGATGAGGGGACTGAGTCCACCATTACTAAGTTTGCAGATGACACCAAGTTGGGAGCAAGTGTCCCTCTTAGAGAGGGTAGGAGGGCTCTGCAGGGGGACCTGGACAGGCTGGATAGATGGGCAGAATCCAACGGCGTGAGATTTAGTGCAAATTCAAGTGCTGAGTCCTACATTTTGGCCACAACAACCCCCAGCAATGTTACAGGCTGGAGACAGAGTGTCTGGAGAGCAGCCAAGCAGAAAGGGACATGGGGGTACTGACTGACAGGAAACTGAGCATGAGCCAGCAGTGTGCCCAGGTGGCCAAGAAGGTCAATGACATCCTGACCTGTATCAGGAATAGTGTGGCCAGCAGTACCAGGGAAGTGATTCTTCCTCTGTTCTCAGCACTGGTTAGGCCACACCTTGAGTCCTGTGTCTGGTTCTGGACCCCTCAGTTTAAGAAAGATGTTAAGATGCTCAAATGTGTCCAGAGAAGGGCAACAAGGCTGATGAGGGGTCTGGAGCACAAGCCCTGTGAAGAGCAGCTGAGGGATTTGGAGAAGAGGAGGCTCAGGGGAGACCTTAACACTCTCTACAACTGCCTGAAAGGAGGTTGTACGGTGGGTGTCAGTCTCTTCTCTCAGGTCTCCAGTGACAGAGCAAGAGGACACAGTCCTAAGCTGCGCCAGGGGATGTTTAGACTGGATGTTAGGGAAAAAATTCTTTGCAGTGTGACTGGCCATTGGAATGTGCTGCCCAGGGAGGTGGTGGAGTCACCATCCCTGGAAGCATTAGAAAAGAGACTGGATGTGGCACCGAGTGCCATGGTTTAGTTGATGAGATTGTGTTAGGTCAAAGGTTGGACTTGATGATCTCAAAGGTCTTTTCCAACCTAGTTAATTCTGTGATTCTGTGTTTACATGCACCTAGCCCCTCTTATCCCTTTTTTCCTCCCCAGTATATTCCTGTGCTTGTTCTGTTTCAAACCACTTCCATGATTCACCTTCCCTTGTCTTACCTTGAGTTCTTCCTCTAAATATTTTATACTGCCTTCTGCAATCCCAAAATACTATTCCTGGCATCTCACAATGAGTCCCATATGTAGTGGGCAGTAACCCCCTCCTTCAGTCTCCAAGGTGGTCTAGAGAGAGCCTCTCCTGTGGACTTGGCCCTCTGGATTGCACCCCCAGCCCTGGGAGCAGCTGAACTGAGGGCTTCGTTTCTTTCATTTGGGTTATTGGGGTTCCTCTGCCTGACACGGTTCACCTCCACCTGTGGGGAGGAGCCTTGAATCACACAGTCTAACCCTGACTTCTTTCTTTTTGTCACAAAGAAGTCAAGAGACTAGGTGGGCACCACACAACTGCTTCAACAGCAGAGGGTACAGCGTAGGCTTGCCTGTTACTCCTCAACTGTGATACTGCCAGAGCCTAAACTACCTGAAGCACATTCTTTTTTCTTTTTCTTTTTTTTTTTGGTTACAGAAGAACAACTAACTACATAAATTAGGGGGGAAACAAAAAGGATAACCACCAGCTTTCTACTCTTAATATTAGTAAAGTGCAAAGTGAGAAGAAATAGGGAAGGATTAAGAGTTTAAAAGTGAGAGTTTTCATGCAGTGCTTCTAACCACAAGAGTATTTTGTTTCTCAAATTTGAGTGTAATAAGCTTCAGACTATAAAATGCTTTATTTAATCTTGGATTGAAAGCAATTCCAGCAAAGTGGACTGGTCGCAATTTTGTTAGGTGGTACGGACAAGCCAAGTCTCAGAAAGAGTTCCAGAAAGTGCTTGTTATTCTAAATGCTAATTGATTTTTAGCAGTTAAAAGTCTCCCTTTGTTTAGTGTGAATTTCTTGTTTTGAATGCGGCTTGTGTCTGCTTCGGGTTTTCTCCCCTTAGAGCAAACAAGTTTATACCTAGATCTTTATAGCCTTAGGATATTTCAAGCTATAATTATTTTTCTTTCCTTCCCTCTGCTTCTAGGCTCCCTTATTTTCAAGGCTGAACATGTTAACTTTAGGAAGCTGTTGCCACTATCTCAAATGGTGTGTTTCCACCCTCCGGACTCTCCCAGTGAAGTACATCATTCTTCAAACTCAGTTTTTGGTTTTCATGTCAGAGAAAAACCTGCAGATAGAAGGAGAGGTGCCCTCATTCTCCTATTTATTTAGTTCAGACCACACAAATGTAGCGCCTCACATGCGTTTTTAAGTGAAGACTCGGCTTAAAGTGATCGGTTATGGAACAAACATTACGAACGAAGGCACATCTTGTTAACAAAAATCAGATTTCTTTATCCTGAAAAATGCCTGGGTGTGTTAAAACAGGAGTCTGTCGTGTCCCGGTGGATACTACGAAAATCCCGGTATCCACACGCTGTAACGCCCTCGGTGAATCTGCCGGGACCGCGGGCGATGCCGCGGGGCCCGCTCGGACCGAGCCGCTCCCGCCGGGGCCGGGGCCGGGGCCGGGGCCGGGGCCGGGGAGCGCGGCGGGCTCTTTAAGAAGCCCCCGTGTCGGCGCCTGCCGCCGGCTGCCGAGTGCGGGAGAAGCCGAGCTTTGCGGCGGAGGCCGGGCGTAAGCAGCCGGCCGGGGGAGATGCCGCCCCGCGGTGACTGACAGCAGGACCGGCTCTATGCAAATGGCGCCGGGGGCTCTGCCCGGGCTCCCTCCCTCCGCCCGCCGCCGCCTCTCGCCTCCCGCGCCCCGTAACGCACCGAGCCTCGCACAAAGCAAATGTGGCTTTTGGCGGGGGGGGGGGACATCGTTACACGTAAAATCATCTCCAGCACCGTTTCACTCTGAGATACGTGTGAGGGAGCTGGGGAGATGTGTCAGAGCTTGTTACTCGAGCTAAATTAGGTAATTTTTAGCTGGGTAACGTGCTAATCTTTAAACCTTTATGTTTCTAAAT
The DNA here is from genome assembly GCA_013399895.1 of Serilophus lunatus. NCBI lineage: Eukaryota > Metazoa > Chordata > Aves > Passeriformes > Eurylaimidae > Serilophus > Serilophus lunatus. The sequence goes on along the minus strand of VXBA01004785.1, from coordinate 32,154 downwards.
CCTGCGTATGTCTGGTCTCTTCATACAAAAGTGTATTTTGCTTGTTTCTTCTCGCCTTCTTCAGTCTGAAGCCTTATGTAGGTCAGGCTTGGCTTAAGCAGATTTCCTGAACCTGCGTCAGCTTAAGCTGAAGGAATTTTAATAAACCCTCCCTTGTAGGCGTGGGCCTAAATGAGACTAGCCTAGTTAAGCCTGATCTTTTTCTGTTTGTGAAAAAGAGCTGAGCAGAGCTAGGGACTGCATGGTGGCTCCAGGAACGGCTTCCTTAATTCAAAGATAACAATGGTTGGGAAGGCCAGATCTTCTAATTTTACCTTATCTGAAAAGCTCGATTTGCTAAAACTCGTGAAGCCGTATGTTAAAATTCTCGAGGAACATACCAATAAGCATTCTGTAATAGTGGAAAAAAACAAATGCTGGGATATCATAGCTGATAACTACAATGCCATCGGAGTAGATCGCCCTCCTCGTACTGCACAGGGCCTGCGCACGCTGTACAAGAGGCTCAAAGAATATGCCAAACAGGAGCTATTGCAGCAAAAGGAGACCCACTCAGATTGTAAAAGCAGCATTTCTGAGCCAACCAAGAAAGTTGTGGAGATGATTCCACAGATTTCCAATGTGTGTTTAAGAGACAGGAGCGGTGTTCAAAGGTGAGACAATTCTTTTTATTTTGTTACTGAATGAAAATTATGGCGCCTCCTATCTACTCTGTAATGCTTTTGCTTGAGCTCAGGCTCCTAAAGGAAATGTTTATCAGAGAAAATTCCCAAATGGGGAGCAATGACAAAAATAAGACTGCTTTTGTTTAATGGGAAGCTTTATGGTGACTTAGCACTGCATTAATTTTTTTTTTTTTTCAGCTGTCTTTCAAAGCTTGTTTCAGTCTTTGTCATACTCTGGAAAGTGAGGGTTAAGAGAGAATCAAAGAGAAATAGTAGCTCCAACCTCTACCCCTCCCCTACCTTTTAATACGCAGATTATTCAAACACTGGCAAAGTGATGGCTATTCTCCTCCATTTAAGGTAATACTGCAGTCATTTTGCAACATATGGAACTGTTACCAGTTTATATAGGAGATTTAATAAAGTTAGTTCACAGAGCTAAGAAACCTTACTCATACATCTTTTTGCTTTCATTTACTTTGGTGTTTGCATGTTACGTTTTAGCTGATCCTAACCCTTTAAAAAAAAAAAAAAAGACTCCACACTGCAGTGCCTTTGTGAGTGCAAATGTTTTTTTTAAATTATACTTTACTTGCATTGACGGTGGTTCCCTGAAGCTGAAGCAAAGCTAATTGCAGTCTAAACTCCAAGCAGTTCTGTGTTGTACGTGAGGTAGTGTAAATACAAACTCGGAGGTACAGCACTAGAAGTTTTCTTTTTTTTT
>VXBA01004785.1:0-30753 GCA_013399895.1 Serilophus lunatus | reverse complement strand
TTTTTTTTTTTTTTTTTTTTTGTGTAGGGTTTCTCTTTTTTTACTGCTCAGTAAAGTGAGACACACTGTCTAGATTTGAGCTAGACATAATACAGGCAGGCAGCGTTCAGGCTTTCTCCCACAGCTGGCTAATGCCCCTCATATCTGACTTGAAACACTCTGCTGGTTCTGTATTGGTCCTTGAGGGATCAAAAAATGCCTGGGTCAGGTTTTGGTTCCTCCAGATACAAAAACTGAGCAGGGGGGGCGGGGTGGGGAGTCAAATAACTCCCCAGCAACATTGAGAAAGCTCTGATTTTTCTTATTTTCCCAAGCAGATTAATGGAAAGCAAACTTTGTGTATTTTAATCAGATATACTGACCGTGGGTGCAGCAGCATAACACTCTAAGAAAAGCTGGCATGCGCACACTCACTGAATTGGATTCATGGTGCCACTGGTTGAACTGAATGGTAACAATTGTCTAAATCCCAACATGCCAGATGCTCTAAAAATATGCTGTTGTGGGTCCTTTGCTTAAAGAAGTCTAAAGCAACTGGGCTGTGCTGCTGCTCCTGGTGAATGCCCCTGGAGGAACCATTCCAAAGAATTCTCTGGAACAAAACGAGGCTTTTAATTGCACTAATAAAGGTTGCAGTGTCTTGACTACCAACTTTTGTAAGGAGGGGAAAGAAAAAATAGTGTGAGAACTTTGGTTTGTAGATCGGCTTATAAAAAGCACTGACGCTTTTAGTGAACGATTAAGAGCTAATGATCTCCGTAGTTTGTCTCCTGTAATTTAAACATTTTTTGCAGTTTTTTTGTGGGCCTGGGAACATTGACTTGATTACTGCTTGCCCAGAATGGCTCGTCTTAGGAACAGCTACTATACTCTGTGCTGAAGGAAAAGAATGTGTTTTAAAAGATTCTTTTTCCCTGCCCAAATACATCACTATTTGATAGTTCTAATTTTAACTCTGAGTTGCATTTTACCCTAATTTTATAAACCTTATATTGTGTTTTAACTGGCCAGGAGGTGACTTAGGTATTGTAGGAGGGAAATAAAACTTAAAATTACTCCAAATTCTTAATCGCACCTTTAAGCAATTGCTAGCTCGCTGTGATTAAACAAAACCTGGTGAATCATGGGTGCCTGCAGGGTTATAAACACCATGCCCCAATTGTGGTAACTGTTGTTTGTCTTTCTTTCAGTCAAGTTGTCAGAAACAACATTAGTAACCACCATACAGGCAGCTCTTTTGTTTCTCAATTCCTTCTTTCTCTGCTGTCTAATTGTTTTCCTCTTAAGAGGCTGACTAAGGGGAAAAAGAAGCCTCATCAGAGTTACCTGAAGATTTGGTAATTTTCTAGTTCTGTGTGGATTACTTGAGATGGATATTTTTTTTTTTTACTGTTTGAAGCCTCTGGTCTATGTTAGACTAAATCTTACCTTTTTTTCTTCTGTTTAACCTCTCTCACTTTCTCTTTCTGCTCTCTCTCCGTTTCCTTTTGTCAGAATGACCTGCTTCTCCTGCTGGTTGTTTCCTATTTTCTCAGGCTAGAAGCTGGCCAGGAGCCAGCAAATAAGGAGGGAAGCTGTATTAGAAGCTGTGGTTGTGAAGAGGGTGGAAACCCGGAATTAAACTCAGCACTGGGGAAAACAAGTAAAAATTTGTGTGCAGGATAATGCTTCTGATGCTCAGTGAGAGGAGTAAAAGGAATGTGAAGAAGAAGTGTATAGGAAAAGGTGAAGCTTTGTGGCACGAGGCAGTAAAGTGATATAATTGATACTCCATAGGCAGCTCAGGTAACAGTAAATAGAATTAAGATTATCTTGGCGTTTTCTTTGAGGGATTAAGGAAAGGTCAGTTTTCAATACCTGCTTCAGCTGGACTGTTTTGCGATTTTTGAAAGGACACTTCAGTTAAAATAGTTTATGTGGTTGACAAGCTTAATTTTTTTGCAAATACATTGCTCTGACCCTGTTGAACACTTTTACAAATGATTATTGAGAAGCTTTCATGCTTTTATTCTAGAAAATGCATTTTCATGTTAATGAATGGCAGGGCTAGTCAGGATCCTTTGCAGATTGTAAGCATGACTAGTTTATTTCTTTTAAACCAAGGGTTTTGAAGACCATGGGAGGTCCAGAAGTTATGATCTTGCCACCTTTTTATTAAGGAGTTAGTGCATTTACATGAGAATAGGAAGTACAAATTACATTTCTTCTTTGCTTCTGGGAATTTGAGCCCACATCTATTACTAAACAGGACAGTGTTTTAATAATCAGATAGTATGTGGATTATAGAGCTTTCAGGATGTTTAAAAAGTGTAAAAAAACCCCTCACCTTCCACTCCCCAGTTTAATGGACAGCACCTTGGGTCCTCAGGTGTGGAGGCACCTGTGAATGTTCTATTAATCATGGAATCCCCTCACTGCCTCTAACTGCTAGTGGCAACCTAGTTTTCAAAGCGTTGGGAAGTGTCAAATCTGCAACCACCAGTTATAGGCCCTGTTTTAGACAGCCATGGCCAGGAGGATGCTCTGACGTTGCTGTCAATACCAAGTTAATATATTCCTGTTCCCATGTTACGCTGTACTGCCTCCCCAGATGTGCTGCAAGTATTTATTCTTTGAAGATCTGTACTGTAATAGATCAAGAAGCTGATCTGGCTAAAAAAAGCATTACCTGAATAAAGGAGTGATATGCAGAAGTGTAAGGCTTCAAACACAAGTGATGGTAGAGAAGTGGTAGGGAACAGCTTGAGCCATTATTATCATCAAAGCCAATGCAATGTCAAATCATAATTTGAGATGCTGCTGACTCAGGGGTTTACGCCAAGACAGATGAGTCAAGTGGGCGTTGTTCTGTCAAAAGGAAATGCATAGAACTATAGGATGTCCTTAATGGAAACACTTCTATGTCTTCTCTTGAAGCTTTGGAAAAAAATTAGGACCACCGATTCAAAGAGAAGGAGCAAGGATTAGCTTGCTTCCCAAATCCACTGGCAAGGTCATCACTTGAGCTCTGATTTCTTCTCCCAAGGCTCTTCGTGTAATTTTATTTGATGATTATTGAACATTTGAGAAAAACTCAAATGCTTGGGTGCATGAATCTGAAACAGTGAGCACATTAGAATGGGGGAAGATTAATAAATTTGGGAGATGGGGATATTTTTCTCCATCTGATCTAAATTAATATCCTGTAAAATCACATGTATTATATAAACTCTTTCCTTTGTTAATGACTTGCTTTTTTTTTTTTAGTATTTTCATCTATCACTAATAGCCCTCCTTGCTTCTCCTGTGCCAGAAGGGGCAACCAGGCGAGTTCTCTGTTGGCTATACTGCCTTTATAGCACTAGAATCTGAATGAGTCGTGGCTGTATCTGTGTGGTGGAAAGAAAGAGGGGTACAGGTGGTGCTCAGAATGAAATAGGGTCCCAGGCATAAATAGCAGAGTAGTATTCAAATGAAGCTTTGGTTACTTACAGCTATGCCTTTTAAAATAGTTTTTAATGGATTATTTAAATATGATTTTGTGTGTTCTAGTGCTAGTATCGATAAAGAAACAATTGCTGGTACCAGTTCACCACCGGCAATGTTGGATCACCATCCCGCGACAGTCATGATGGACTTGCAATCGGAAGAGGATGTCAAACCTCCTCCTTCTTTGATTATAGACTCACAGCAAAATGAGAGCTTAGAACAAGAGGAAGAACACCAGCTGGTGCATATTATGGAAAGGTCTCCTTCAACATCGGTGTCTTCGGTTGACATGAGAGTGATGATGTCTCCATCCCCTGTACCAAGAAGAGATGAGTTTTTTAGGCTTGAGGTCGGAGAACGCTTTAGACCAATGTGCGGTTATGACCCACAGATGTTACAAATGCTGAAAGAAGAACATCAGATAATATTAGAAAACCAAAGAAAAATTGGTCTTTATGTCCAAGAAAAAAGGGATGGTTTGAAAAGAAAGCAGCAACTGGAAGAAGAACTGTTGAGAACAAAAATCAAAGTAGAGAAGCTGAAGGCAATACGACTACGCCGTGATCTGCCAGACTACAGCAATATCTAAATATTTTATTACTTCTGTCATATTCTTTGAAATACTGAATAATAAATGCAAAATTGTTCCATATGTTAATATGGATGGATCAAAATCTGGGCTTGAGATGTGAAAGCGTATTTTCTATGTTGTTGTTTATGTACCTTAGAAAAATACCTCGTATGCGTTTGAATGCACCAACTCTTCTGGCCTGAAGTATAATCAAATCCTGTACTTTCAAGTGTTTGGATTAATAAAAATCCAAACTTTTAAAATATTTCCAGTTACTGCTATTAGAGTTGTGATGAGCTAATGAAATACAGCTCAGCTCTTGTTAAAAAATTTTCATTTTCATACGCATCAAATAGTCACCTTTACTGTCTTCATGAAGTTACAGTTTAATAGATACATATAAGAAGGAGAAATAAGAGGCTATGTTTAAATATCTTATTCTTTTTTAAGTTGGTAAATCTTATGACGGTAGTGACTTTTTGCTGATATATCAGCTTGGAAAAGAAAATTACTGGATTGTTATATTTTTTTAATCTTCAGTAGACAGTTGAATAAGTGTGCATCTTTTTAAAAGTTAATACTTTTTAATTGTTTCCAGTGGAGGAGTGTTTCCATAGGATGTTTCCAAAATAGACACAATGAATGCAACACTTGGTTTTTAAAACTGCATGCATGTGTAATTTGTGTGTACAGTTACCATGATCGTATATTCAGTTATAGTAATTATACTGGTGATCAACCACATAAATGTCTAAGTTCCTCATTTGCATGCATAATTGCTACAGTGCATGTGCAACCAAGACAGTTGCAGGTGCCTTTGATCAATATCACTAGGATTATAAGCTACTGAAATGAAATTGTTTCTGTATGTAAGTAACATGTGACTTGAAATCGACAGAAGATTCTGTGTTATTCTGGGTACCTTTTATAGATGCTGTTGTTCTGATCTTTCGATTAGTTTCAAATAAAAAGCCCCAAATGAAAACAAAATTGATTCTTCTGTCTGTCCTAGTGGCAGCTGTTTCCTATGTAGTTACGATCAACATTCATAACTGGAAGAAAAATACCTGGAAAACATCAGTCTCAGATGATTCATTTCTTCATAATTCTAAGTCCCCTGCCTGTTATGAATGTATCCACAACTGCCTTAGACTTCTGGCTCCTTACTCTCTGTAACAATACTTTCCCCTTCCTCTAACATTTAGCACAAGAAAAGGAAATGAAGCACAGCATCAAGGCAAAAGAGAGAACAAAGGAGATTTAATTCCTTGTGTGCCTTCCATCTCAGAGGGCCCCAAAACCAGAATGAACAAAAGCAATAGGAGGGAGACTATTTCTTCCTTGCTCTCGTCACCCCTGTTTTCCCAAATGTACTTCTTTCTCCGTTCCCGCAGAACCTTAGTGTGCGAGCATCAGGCACTGCTCTGCATCAGCAGGCTCTGGACAAGGTAAGCCTCACACCTCCTCATCGGTCTTCTGAGTGAACCAGGCTACCTTTGTAGCCACAGGGATAGGTGCTTATTGAAAACGGGGAGGTCTGGAAGCGTGTGAGTTCAGTTGAGGAGCTAGTGGGGCTTAAGGAATTATAGTTAAATTTTGTGATCGTAGATGAGAGAATTGCTGTTGCTTGTCACTGCCCAGGGTAACAGGTTACAGGTGCCTTTAACAGGTGACAGGTAGGAAAAGTTGAGGAAGCAAGTCCTTTGTTTACAAACTGAGGAAAAAATACAAAACAATGAAAACAGGTATTGGCTATATGGAGTTCCCCAATACTTTTTTCAGTTGTTTTCTATGGAAGAGTGTTTGGGGAATTTTTGTGTGCAATGAATATTATGGTGCCTGGATAAGTGGCCTTTGTTTCTGTATGGTCCTTGGATTTCTGCTATATTTTTTAGTTCAAGGACACTGATCTGTTTTGTGTCGCTGGAAACACTTCAATGAAATATTCACTTCCCTGAGTTCACAAGAATAAAATGCTGGCTTTAATAAGTAAATAAGGATCTTATTTGTTCTGAGAAATGGGAAACAGCATTAAATTATCTGCCCTCATCTTGTAATTTGGAAATGTCTGATCTTATCCTTTTAGTTGCAGATCAGAATTCTCTTTTCCAGTGGTAAGGAATTAATTTATTTTTTCTGTTCTTACATATTATGCAAATGAAGAAGTTTTTAATAGTTCAGAAAATAATTCCCATACATCTCATTGTCTTGCAGTGGTTTTGAATTATAGCTACTCTTATACTGAGCACCAAAATGCTGTGGAGATTTTAGAATATTTTCTGTTGATGCTAGATGAAGAAGTGACCTCGGGTTTCTGTTGGCATGGTGTTTTTATTTCGAGGACTAGAACCGTAGGAATTTCCAGTCTTGGAACGCTGACAGTCTATTCTGAACTGGCAGGCAAAGTAGTTGCAAAAATAGGACTCTGGCTAGAGCAACGTCTCCCTTATGTTCTTGATGTTGGAAGGGGAAGAATGCAAATGAGTAAAGAAACAAAATGCACCAGCCTGGTCAGAGCTGTCCCCTTATAGTCGGTGTTCTTCCATGTTTAGTTGATCTGGCTTTGTCTTATTTGTTAGTGGAAGGCCTTTCATTCTTACCTGCAGGCAGTAACTCTTGTGCACAGATCTCTCGTGCTTCTTTTCTACTTTGTTCTCATTTCTTTTGGTTTCTGGGGAGCTCGGGGTAAAGGAGACATCTGTGGGGTCTCCGTGAAGCTTGCTCGTTTCTTTACTAGTGAGGTGATGTTTGCTTCCTTTCACTACAGAAGTGTTTCCTCCTTCAGTGACTGTTATATTGCTCTTTCAGTGCAGTGTGGTGCTGACTATATGTTATACCCTCTATGCTGATGGGTCTGCATTTCTTTCTCACTCCACATCTGCTTTACAGTATCAGGTTGTCTGTCTGAGTCAAACTTCTCACTTCTCTGTGGCTGTTTCCGTTTTTTTCCCCATGTATTCCTGATGCCAGATACATGCACCAGAGCTGTGGCAGGTCCTTATGGACCATGAAGTGCTATGAATTTTTACTGTTCCAGCAGTGTGTGAAAGAGATGGTAGGAAGCCCTTCCCTCCTTCACCCTCATTCTTATCCTCTTACTCCCTTGGCTACATCTGGTAATGCCATTCCCTGTCTGCATGTCTATAATGTACATAGTACAAGCAGAGTAAAATTAGGCAAGGAAAGTTTTCTACCATATGTTCATGTCCTTCTACTAAGATTACTGAAATAAACAGGCTGTAGGAGTAATTTAATTCCCAACATCTAACAGATTTATGTTTAGGATTTGGATAAAAAAACTGTAACTATGATAACTAGTTGTGATAGTTGTGATAGCATCTTGTGTAATTTCATGTGTCTGAGTAATTGTCTAATGATCAGTCCATAATTTCATTGGCTGCTCTGTAATTANGTAAGCTTTTAGCTCCTGTGAAATCATCTCAGTGGATGTGCTTCCCCTAGATCAAAATTCTTATCAGCTGAAACTTGTAAGAGAGAGTACTCCAAGACAAGGAGGGATTACTCATAGCTAATCTTGCATGTCATACCCCGATTTCCTGACATCTTCCACATTACTGGCTGAAATTCCTGTCTTTAATTTGTATTTCTATACGTTTTCTGACTTAGGATTTTTTCCCCCCTACAATGAAAATGCATAGACTACTAGAGCCTGCATACTACCTTCTTTGGGCACTTGTGCCCACTGGATTTCCAACAGGCAAAGCCATTAAGTTGCTTATAATTAAATGTGAGTTGTTTCTGAGTGGGAGGAACAAATGATGAATTGTGATACCCAGGCTGCCTGGCTAAGCTGTCTTTTAAAATTTCCTGTATCTTATTTTAAACTGCTTTAGGATGATTCCATGTGAATTTTAACTTTGCTAAAATAATAAAAAGGTTATTCAAGAAGATGATAAAGTGATGTTTTCCTAAGATGTTGATTACTTCTCTGTTTTGCGCATGAAAATAAAGACACTAAAAAGAATGTTTTTAAGCATTAAAATGCATCAAATATAGCTTCTCAGTGTGTATTCCTAACAAGTCATACTATTATTCTGTTTTAAATATCCAGATCTTAAATAATTTGAGAAATCTCACTGTCTACATCTTAGATTTAAAAAAAAGTTGCTGTTTACCATAATTAAAATAATGTTTGTTAGCTGGCTGTGTAACACATGGCTACATAACAGTCATCCTGTGACCTGTGTCTCTGTGTTTTATCCCTGCTAAAAATGAAAGTGCTTGTCTTGATGTTGAGCAAGTTGCCTGTGTGTAGTGGTGGTTGGGGCATCCAGTTTGTCTGGGCAAAATCTTCGCCATAATAAAGACACCGTTTCCTGAAGTTCCATTGAATGCTAATTAGCAAAATGTGACTTCTTCCTTGTAAAACCTACAGTTGTTTGGTGGTAAAGTAACTGAAAACCTCAGTTCTGTTTTGTGTGTGTAGGGATGTGGTTGAGGGTCAGAGAATCCAAGGAAAGCTCAGCCATCTGTAGGCATTGGCATTTCCCACTGCCCCGCTTTCTAACACAATGTGGGGTTTTCACACTATTTTGTTTAATGTGTCCAGATATTTCTGAGTGAACATAACAGCTTGTTTGACTCTGTATTACTCAAACAAGAAGAATATCATATAATTTTTGTAGAATACTTAATCAACAGTTACTCTACATAATTTATGATTTCTATTTGCTCTTTAGCAAAACTGCAGACTTGAAAAATGCTACTGAATTTTTTGTATTTTGTGTATGCAATTAAATATTTTTTTTAAAGAAATCATTGTTTCCTGGCCATTTTTTTTTTGCTCTTGATTTTCACCTACAGTAAGGATAATTGCAATGATTAGTGTACTTTAACATGTGTATCATGAAAAAAATAATTCCTGGATTATATTACCCCGAAAAAATAATTCCTGGATTATATCGCCCCTCTAAACTCAGTTGATGTCAGGACTCAGTTTGATTAAGGCTCAGTCATTTTCACAGAATCACAGAATATCCTGAGTTGGAAGGGACCCACAAGGATCATCAAATCCAGCTTTTAAGTGTGTGGCCCATATGGGGATCAAGCCTATGACCTTGGTGTTATTAGAACTATGCTCTCACCAGCTGAGAAGATCTTGGGGTTTTTTTGTCGTCAGCGTGTGTCTGTGTGTCACCATTTGCTTACTTTGTTTGTTGTTGTAAGATCCTTGTCTGTATTGCTAATGCTTTCTCAAAATACATCAGTTTTCAAAGTTTGGAACTTTCTGCATGCTTGAAATAACTAAATCAGTTTAAAAATTAGTGATTTTTAATTTTTGGTGTTAAGTTTTAATTTAACAATGAAGCAGTAGGACAAAACGTTTATCTAGGTTAGTGATGGGGAGAAGGGATTTTGGACTGTCAGTGAATAGTTACTGCAGCTTTATTTGTGTCCTGCATTGCGTCAGCTCAAAACTTGCAGTCGAGTTGTATTTGTTATTAATCACTGAGGATGCCGTGTGAAAGAAAGTGATTTATAACTCAGCAACAATTTGCAGGTAAATTTTATGTAGCCCACTTGTTGATACTATTAAGAATATAATTTTGTGCAGTCAAAACGTTTTTGTGTGGCATGTACCAGAAATACAGAATTAGAATGAGAGTATATGCATTACTGTTGCTATTGACACGTTCTCTGTCGCAATGTGGTGTTTGCTTCGGGCTGCATTGTAAGGACCCCCCCAAAAACTGACCTTTAAGTTCTGTGGTGTTCACCCAGGTGATGTTTGCATCATTTTGCATTGTAAGGAGGCTTTGGCAGTAGGTTGTACATCCCGGTGGACTTCCAGATGACATCAGTAGCATCAACTCTGTGTGGCCAAACTACTCGACGCTGTGTTAGCTCCTCTTGGGCTGTAGTGTGTGTGTTCTGTGTATGTCTTTTTAGTTGTTTATGCCTGAGCTTTTTTCTGTGAGACAAATTGCCTGGAGAATACTCTGTTTAGGACATACTGAGTGTTGATCATCCTTCCTTTGTAGTGTTCCAGTTTCCTTGTGCTTTTGAAAAAGTTCTTAAAACATGGCATCAAGCCGGTCTTTCGCCATTCCTATAAAACCTCACTCCAGTTTGTCTAATTCATAAACCATTGGCAAACACAGAATTTGGTCATTTTCGATACAAGTTTGTAATACTTTGCATGTAGTCCATAATTAAATTCTTAGGAGAGTCTGTCCAGCCTAAACACACTGGACTGTTGAGAGTGTATTAGGGATTTGTCAGCTGTGAACACCTTGAATGAAAGCAAGAAAATGTGTCCCTCATTTTGCCACTAACAGGACAGCCAGCCCCAGTGAGGGAGCCACGTTTGGATCCAGAGAGGGTGACAGCTATGATCTCCAGCACAACTGTCCTTCTTTTGAGGCAGTAAGTTTTTTGCAGCTGTTGGACTGTCCAGCTGAATAAGTAATGGCCCAGCTCTTCTGAAAAAAAAAAAAAAAAAAAAAAGCAGCAGTAGCTTGGAAAATATGGTTTGTATCTCGGGTTCAGACCTACACAGTATTTGTGCAAAAAAGGAGTGAATTAAGCTCATTTAGGGAATTTAGCCATTGCTGTTTATTATAATTATAGCTGCTAGATAAAATCTATTCCTTTCAGGATAGTTTTTTTATATAACTATATGCTAATTTGCTGTAGTTAAGTTTTGAAAACGTGACTCCTAAGTGAACTTCTGAGATGGCGCTAAAGATGTTTCTCAGCAATCCAGAAGTTAAATATATTTTGAGAGTTCCAGATACTTTAACTCTGAAAAGCTAGTGGACATCTGTAAAGATTGTTTTCAGATAAAATATAGTAGAGATAAAGTTAATCTTTTTCTAAGTCTCATACTTCTCTGATGAGCATACACCTGTACATGTGTTTGTGGGCACATAAATACCCAATGAGGTACACATGCAGTGAGTTGATAAGAGCTGCACATGCTGTAGAGGCTTTCCAGCCACATCAAGGGTCAAAGCAAGTCCCTTGGGAACAGCAAGTAGAGCCAGTCTGCTGATGGAAAGCTGCCACATCTCCATGTCTTCTAGCGTTTCCTTATATAAGGGTCATCTCAGGAACAAAAAATAGGCACAGCTGACACAAAGTAGGCTCTGTTAAAGGCATCATGAATTTAAGGGTGCCTGTATGGAATAATTTTACTAATTTGAGTTAGAATGTCTATGCAATTTAAGTTGTATTCAGTTTTCTTGCATCCAGAGCCAGCAAAGGCAGTACAGTAATATCGTGTACCTCCACGAGGATGCATTTCTTCTCTTCCATCTTGCCTCATCTTCCCTGTTCCAGTTTTGCTTTCCTAGTAAGAATTACAACTAGAGCTCTAGGTTTTTGTGTTTGGGTCATAAATATTACTTTTCTGCTTGGACTACTGAATGGATTACACTTATGTAAATCAAAGTTATGTAACTTGATTTGGAAAGATTACTCTCTCCCTTTCCAAATATTTCATCAGCCACTCTGCAAGTAATCATTGCTGCATAACACATGAAAATTCTAAAAAATATGACTCATCCCTTGTGTGCCTCTTCCCAGGGTAATGTCATAAATTTTAAACAGTCTTGTTTAAATAATTTAGGATAGGAATATATTGTGTTCCATGCTTGTGACAGTGGATGCAAGTTCTATTGATCATTTGTATTTTAAGGACTCTTTACTAAAATCCAGGGAAATCAAAGATGGCCATTAATAAATAGTACATCAGAAGTATTTTCCTTCCAATATGTGCTAAAACAGATGTTAATACGAAGGATACATAATCTTAATAAATCCCTTTCTGCCTGCTTGTTTTGTATTACAGGTCTAAGTCTCTGCATTTTAGGAACAGAGATTTTGTACAGTACAGAAACAGTTTCATTTTTTATAAAAAATGGTAGAAATAATAGCAAATGCTTAAGAGAATGCCAAACCATGTATTTTCAAAGTACCACATATGGGTTTAGCTGTGTACCTTCCATTAACATTTCAGCACAAAAGGATGCACGCTTACATCTCTGCAAGCTGCTTCAAAAAATGACTGCTTTTTGAGAAGGTTGCAATTAGCCTGTGGTTGTGTAATAGTCTGTTAACTATTTCTTAGTAATTTGGTTTTTATAGTAATTTAAATATTTGGGATTTTTTCATATCCCATTTAGACTATAATTTATTGCAATAACATTCAATATTTACAGAACACAAGAATAAATTTTTCTTTCAGATACCACTTTTGCATTTATTTTTTGAAGTAAAAAACCCTTTACTTCACAAATTAATCAAAACAACTTTCAGCGTGGATGACAATGTTAAGAAATACAGTAAACAGTTGATTTGGATGGCATTTGACTGGTTCCAATGTTTTACCAGGCTGATCTGGCTCACAGTACCAAATGGTGCCTGCAGCCTTTCAGAATTCTCAATGATGCTGCTTTTTCCTTTGATAATAGCACTCTCACATCTATTTCTGTGGACTTGACAGAAGCTTTCAGCTCAGTTCATTAAATTTTTACGGTGAAAACTGGAGTCAGTTGGATTTTTAGGCAGTTGAGAGGTTTAGGAGGAATAGTTGTCTACCACAGAGCTATAATTTTGAAAGTATGTGTTCTTCGTCCTCCCTCCTCTGCAGTTGGTACCGTTAAGAGGTAAATGTTTCATTAAACAGTGATGGGAGGATTGTTCCTACTTGTTCAAATCAAGTACATCTGCCATCTCTGCTATTGTATATAGAAGGTTCCTGTTTGAAATTAAGGTTACAATCTCAAGTACCCACAAACTTGCAAATACCAGAACCCAAACCCAGTTTTCACATTCAGTTGGGTATAGTCATTAAGTACATGATTGAGGATTGTATTTCCGTGGGCTTCCTTGCCAGTTTCAGTTCACAGGATGGACTGTGTCCACGTAGCGAGTCACTAGTCAGTATTTTCTTTCTGACTCTTTGTTCAGTTACAGACCTGCACCTTGATATCAGCACACTATTCAAACTATTTTGAATTAATTAGCTATTTTTTCCTCCCTCTGGTGCTCATCATGATAATATCTGGGTGCCTCCCAGATGTAATTACGTTTCACAACAATCCTTGTAAGATAAGAAGTTAGTATAATCTCCACTTTCTAGGAGATAAAGTGGGAGTTGAGGCACAGAGAGAATAAAACCAAAAAGCCCCATTTCTGTGGAAGGTGAGGACTGAATCAGCGAGGACAGCATTTGTTTTAGTTCTTTAGTATTCCGTACAGTTAATCTTTTCCAACCACAACTTCCAGTTACATCCATGAGCGTTCACTATTAATACAAATGAGTCTGAATCACAGGTCAGGTGCTCAGACAAATATTTGTTGCTGAAAGTTAAGGTTAAATGACTTGCCTTACACCGCAGAGGAACTACAGAAGATATGCACGTAAAGTCCACTTCCCTAAGGTATTATTCAACTTATCAAACCACAAGACTGGACTATCTACCTTTGCCTCCTTCATCCCATTCCTTTTGCAGTTTACAACCAAGCAGTTCAGGGGTGGCACAGGCAACAGCAGCCTTTTTTCCTGCCACTTTTCCTGCCTTTCCAGCAGTTCAGTTCTCTGCACTGAGTGAGCAAGAGGTCCCATGACAGTGTAGTGCAGTGTGTTTTCTGTAAAGACTTTATCATTAATTCATGTGCACAGTGGAGCAGATCAGGTCACTGGAACCCTCTTATTTTTGACATCTTCAAACTTTGGTAGACTTTGCAACCTTAAAACTATTCACTTAATGGAAGCTGGTTTATGGGAGCGATGAGTGGGTGGATGATGTAGTTTTGTACCACTAGGTTGTAAATGTTAATATTTTGGCTTTTAGATCAAATTAACACTTCTAAACAGATTATTCCATATAATTTGATTTTTTCATCTATGTAAGGCAGACAAGGTTGAAAATCTTAATCTTTCCCCTTTGGGGTTGTAAAGTGAATTACTACATTAAGAGGTCACTGAATTCAGTGTAGACCATTAATATCTTGGCATGCAGTGTTCTGTCTGGTGAATTTTGCATATGTTTGCTCACAGCAAAGAACTGAAAGTCTAAAAATTTTTCAAGTCGAAGAGCAGAATGTACTGAAGTGACTTCAGGGAAAGTGGTATGATGGTCCAAGCTTTGGGTCCTGCTTTACCTTCATGGACTTGTCCACTAGAAATTATTTGTTTAATTCTAGGTCTTCTACTATTCCTTAACTAGGAGTTGATTTGTCTTGCATGATGTGATTTGTCAAACAGAGCCATTTCAAGAACTTAATTGCCTCCATCTCTTATGTTGTGCCTAAGTCTCCTGTTGCAGCCCTATCCACCTGCAGACCAAGCCTGGGTCTGTAAAATTACATAGAACAATGTAACAATTATATAAAAACAAAAAGAATAAAGACTGCCTAGGTAGCCTTAAAAATTGAATTAGGGAGAAAGTCGAAGGATGAAGGAAGAGAAGTGGGCCTTATTTACCAGGAGGTTGTGTTGCTGTGAGTGTCCTTCGTGCCTTTGTGCAGTCGATGCCCTTCTGTGCTCAACTGCTTGCCATTTTTTATGTTGCAATGCCTTGTTGAACTATTTCTTCTGTTGTTTTTTTCCACTTCTCTTTTCCCTGTCATTACCTAATCTGCTCCTATTCTCATTTCTTCCTCCCAAGTTATCCTTTCATTCCCATCCCATGATTTCCCTTCATGGCTTTCAGGCATATATTTTTTTAATGAACCTTGAATTTTGAGGGTCAGAGACGAAGGGCAGTAAGTTTTTCTTGCAGCAGCTCCTGCTCAGAAAATCCCAACTCTCTCTCTGCTCCTTACACTGTACCCCAGTCCCAGCCTGTCCCAGTAATTTTCCCCATCCCTCCTCCTAACATAGTTTGTTGTCTTCTCACTCTTTTTACTCTTTGTCTCGTTTCCAGCCTTTCCCTGCACGCTTTGCTTCCAGCTCAGACTTACGGTCTTTTACTCATTTGTCGATTTTCCACTGGTTTATCATCAGCCTTCCTTTCCAGCAATAGTCTGTCTTTTCAGGCTTTGTCTCCCAAATTACTCTTCCTCATAGCTGGTCCTTGTTCCCTCTGCCATCTTTCCCTCTTTGGTGTCTAGGGAAGGAATGATGTGTCCGAATGAGAGGGCCAAGGGAAAATTCCCTGCTGGCATGTGTGGAAGAAACCTTGCTTTGGTCTGAGCAGTGAGAGCTGTGACTACAGAGAAGTCTATTCTTGGCCTTGGTTAGAGCATGTCCAGTGTGTAATCCTCAGGAAATTAAGCTGCAGAGAATGTGCAAGCTGTATTTATTTCCAAGAGCTTTTAGTTTTCAGGAGTGGAAAAAGTTTTAACTCAGCCAAAAAAAAAAAAAAAAAAGGGGAAAAAAAAGGTGTTATCTTCTCCCCAGATTTTTAGATTCTTCTCCAGAGTATTGACTTAATAGGACTTCTGAAAGGAATAAGAGTTCATTATGGCAAATACTGCATTAATCTGTGATTTTTCTCCTCAAAAACAATGATTTTTCTTTCACTGCTAGTTTTTATGGACAATGTACATGTGTATGAATATGTATGCTTGAACTGAGACAGCTAGTCCAGTCAGTGGAAGATGTACTATGGACTGATGAAGACCTAGCAAAGTTACTAGCTTTGTAAAATAAAATCTACCAATGGAGATGCCCTTAGAGTTACGTGTTTAGCAATCTAGAGGCTATTTTGATTGGAGTTTCAGATTGTAAAGAGGCTTTGACACAGAAGTTTAAAAACGTTTAAAGTTTTTGATAATTTTCATTTTTGTTTAAAATCATTTTGGATTTAAAAAGATGATATGTTTTTCAAAGAAAATATTGGTGCTTGAAATGTCAGTCTGTAGGTGATTTTGCTAACAATGCTGATAATGCAAAATGAATTACAGAAATATTTTGCGTTTGAAAGAGGGGTATAAAGCACTGGGTACAAATCAGGTGGCTCTTAGATGTAATCCCAGCTGTCATTGACTCCTGTGGGTTTAGGGCAAGTCAGCTTTGGTTGCACTTCTCCTAAAAGTCTCACAGAAGGGCTGTGAGAAGAGTTATTACTTATTTTTCTGTCTTGGATGCACACTAATACACATTTACGAGTTAGCCTAGTATTAAGTTTTATCATTAGGCTGAAATTGCATTGCAAGTGGAGGATGATGGTATGTGTCTCATATTTCTTTAAATATTCCTGGGACATTTTAGGAGTGTTTAACATACAGATATTTATATGCAACCGGACTTTTTAACTATGATGTTAATAAACATCTGTTCTCAAAATGTTGTGAATTAATTTAATTAAGGAACTTTTTGACTGTTTCCTCTGTTCAGAAGCCAGCGTTGGTGCTGGCTCTGTGGAGCAGATTGGTGGCACGTGTGCAGAGTGACTGTGGGGGCTGCAGCAGAGCACTGCCGTCGAGTTTGGGCTCTGGTTCATTCAAAGCCCAAATATCCTTTTACTACCGTCCAGTTTTTTTGTTCTGCCTCCCTCTATTTCTTAATTATTCCTTAGTGTTATAGAGTGCAGCTTGAATCAAAGCTGTCTTCTCTAAGTTGTAATTTTTTCATTGTGACGGTGCTTTTTATTAAGAAGATTCAGAGCAGTGGAGGGAAAACTCCCTGTTGTTCCATATATGCCTACAATGTGGAAGTATGGAGCTGTTGGGTAACTTGACAGGTCTCATGGTTTCAAAATCACCCCAGCCTACCACCAGCTGCTACAGAAGAATGGGCAGACTCCCGTTCTCCTTGTTCCAAACCTCACATACTCCTTCCCTGCATTGACTGTACTTGCTGATGGGATTTATTGAGATGTCTTGCCTGCTGCTGGTGGATGAGGAGCAGGAGGGAGGGAGAAGAAAAGGTGGTCTCTTGGGATTTGACAGCAGCCTGCACTTAGATGGGGTTAAGCCATCCATTAAAGCACACCTCAGGCCAGTGTGTCCAGTGCCCAGCTCACTGGAGCATGTCCCTCGCTCCCGATGGTGACATGTGTGTACTTACAGACTGCAGAAGCTACAGTGTACAGTCCCCTGAAAATGCACCTGAATTACCTTCTGTAGTCTTTGATAATGCAGCTACCTTCCTGCTGCATTAGGAGTAACCTAATGCACTTAATCGATGCATTTTCTCCAAATCCTGCTCATCAGAAACTGGTTAAACTAGTTTGCCATTGGAATGCTCCCCATCCCCTTTCCTGGATCCTGTTCCAATTTCTGTAAATCATCACCTTCCTGAGGCTGCTGAAACCTTTCCTCGTATCAGTTAGGCTGTGGTTTATATCTTGAAACTTAAGACCTTGCTTTCTCAAGCAGAGAGAGAAAGCTTTATTTGTGGAAGTTTTTCAAAGCCATGCCTTTAAAATTCCCAAGCCCTTTATTCTGGGAGAAGAGATTTGCCACTTGCCCTGGTTTCTTCGTGGACAAACAAACTGCACTGCCAGGCTGGGCAGGTTGCCCTTTGGGACAGAAATGAGTGGGCATGATTTTGTGGTGTTTCTCATACCGTGGTGCATGCTTAGTTCCTGTTACTTATTATTTTCACTCCAAACTGATTAACAACAGAGGTCAGAATGTACAACTGAAGTTTATCTTCCAGAGTCTCAGCAAAACCCAGCTCTATTTCAGATTCTGCCTAAGGTCAGTGAACAGCAAGGGGTTTCTGCTGAAACTGCTGCTGTCTGTATCCCTGTATCAAACACTGAACTTAGTCCCTGTGCATAACACACCAGCCTCATTTCAGTTCCTGTAAAGCTCATGACGCTGTATTTATCGAATTTGAATATTCTGCTGTTGCACAGGAATAAACCTTTGAAGTTAAATAGGTGTGATGCTGAATACAAAGAAAATTGATAAGATAAAAAGAAGATTGAATGCAAGTACCTAATCAGCATTGTTGGAGAACAGGTTTGGATTTTCTATGCAAGGAAATTATGTGGAAGATAATTTTCAGAGGATGTAATTATTTTTACATAAAAATGTGTAATTAAAACTCACTTTACACTTTCATCTGAAACTGTACTGTAGTTATAGGTAAAAGGAAAATAATTTATGTAGCATAGAAACAAACTGTTATTGAATATTTCTGTATCAGAGGTTATGATAATTCAGGAGACGAATCAAGGGAAGAAATCTGAACATTTTTCATTTTTTTCATAGGAAAATGGTAATATGTTGTGGAATACTGGTACCCACTTTCCTTCTCACTGCTTTGGAAATCCTTTTCAGCAAAAGTCATTATTACAAAATGTTAGTGGTTTCCAGCTCTGTTTCTAAATTATTGGTTTTCTAATTATTTTAAATTAATCAAGGATAAAAAGAGTTTGAAGACTTGTTATTGCCTTGAAAATTAATCTACTAGTGATTCAGATAGCACCACACAGGACTCCCTGAGTAAAAGAGCAATGACCATAAAACAGATCTTAGGGGTCACCAAACTCATGCAGGAGGTCAGTGGAGGAGACAAAGAGGTGATCATTTGTTTGTGGATGGCCATCCTTCAAGAGAGAAGAAGCAAATTCTGCAATGAAATCTCCAGTTCTTGCAGTAACAGTTTAAAATCTTAGTAAGAAGAAAGAAGTTGCTCATTAAACCAAGAGAAGCAGTTTGAAAAATGAAGAAAATAATCTTGTATTGATCTGTTGAATCAGTTTACAATTATAAGCTCAATACAGAGTAAAAGTAGTCTTTTCTATTTTTAGCAAGGTACAGGTTTCCCTCTTCCCCCTTCTGTCTTTCTCTTCTCTAAACCTTATCATTTGTGATTACTGAAGATCCAATAGAGCCTTTGTACCTTTTTACAGAACTGCAAGGATTTATTTTTGCTCTTAGGCTCATTTACCAGGATTTCTCTGCTAAGAATCCTCTACATTTCAAATTCTTCTTTGTTCCTTCTTCTGTGTTCCGTTTTCTCATTCTTCTGTGGCACAACGGTGTTTAGTAGCTGCTCTGATCCTCCTTGGAGAGGGGGGCATGTGCCACATAAAACTCTACAGATGTTGGCATATGCCCTGAAGAAGCATCCACATGTGGAAAAGTCTATCTGCTTCAGTCATTGTGTTAGCATGGAGTTCTATACAGACAACACGACTTTCAGAGCACTTTATGAAAAAAATTCAATAGACATAGCAGTTTTCATTTAGATAATACCTTTTTTAGTGAATGTGATTCTGAAAAAATGTACATGTTTTAGGCATGTAACTTACGAGTATTTTGCAATTTTAAGAATATGTAGACTTGATGTAGAAGTGGTAAAGCTGCCTCTCTATTGTACCATTGTTGTGAACAAAAGTTTCCTCTTGCTGCTTCTCCTTTAAATACCAGCACACTTGGAAATTTTGGAAAAGTTATTCTGTGACATAAGTGCTTTTCTGTAACAGATTTATATAGTGTTGAATCCCAGATGGAATCAAAGGAGAAAACCGGTTTAAGCTGTTAACCAGCATGCAAGGGTATTTTAATGAAAATTAGTCTTGACTCTTCCTTTGAAGCTGTGCATGTGCTGAGAAGGAATGCTGCAGATATTCCTTTAGGTAGTGCTAGGGACTTACCTACCATTACTTATGTCAGATTGCTAACTCTTGTGTTTATTCTTAATCAATATTATAGTCAACTGCTGTCTGTTGTATTATAATTTCTTAACCTTATTAACTTAAATATTTCCTATTAATATTTACATCCATGGCTCTCATAATTAGCTAACTGCTGACAAATCTAAATAAATCTAAGCCTATTAACAACATGTCTCCAATCTGTGTTTCAAGATTTGCACAATTGTTTATTTTTAAAGGGTGCAAGAAAAGGAGTTGAAGTAATATTTTGCATTGTTACAGTTATGGTTATTCTGTCATTTGGTACGGATGACTTTAGCTCCAGATCTGGTTACTGGCCTCCTCTGTTCCCTTCCCTGAGTTCTGTGTTCCTGTCCTTGCTTCCAGAACATTGCCCAGCACCATCTCACCAGGACCCTGTTTTCATTTTCTGCTATGGTCCTTTCCCTTTTGCTTTTCTTCCAGCCTTTTTTTCTTTCTCCACTCTCATCTTCTTGTATATATGCCAAATCAGCAGCTCACTTACTAATCCACCAAGTACTGTGCTTTCCCTGGAAATGCATACTTTCTGAAACAACATAATGTTTTGGTTTTATCCAGGTTGAGTCCTTACATGCTGTTCTCTCTCTGTCCAAACTTAACCATAAGCAGCACAGGACAGGAAATGCACCACTTCTATATAAGTTTATATATGATTAAATGTATAACTTGTCCTTGATTTTTTTGAAATGCAAATGACTGTATGCTTTGTGAAGAGAATCTGAGATATTCTTTGCTATTTTATTTCTATTTTAGATGCACTGAATTTGCCAACATCAGGGAATGCAAAGGAAGAAGCAGCTCAGGAAGCACCTGACTGCCTTGTGAAATATTTCAGTGTTGTGTGGTGTAAGGCATCAAAGAAAAAGCACAAGAAGTGGGAAGGAGATGCTATTCTTATTACAAAAGGAAAGTCAGTAATATTGAAAGATATGGAAGGCAAAGACATTGGAAGAGGTACTGTAGATTTGCATACTTGTGTAAGGGAAAGACTGGCCAAAAAATCACTGTCCTTTGAATAACAGAGACCCACCTCTTTAGATAATTTAATTCTCTTTAGATAATTTAGTTGACCTAGAGAATGAAAAATCAGTTGTGTTTTTGTGGTTTTTGTGGGAGGTTTTTTGTGTTTTTTTTTTTTTGTTTGCTTGTGAAGCTTTTTGGTTTAGTTTGGTTTTAGTGGGGGGGGTTTATTTTTTTTTCCTTTCATTTTGTGGGGGTTTTTTGGAAGTTGGATAAAACTGCAGTTTCTTACGTATAAGGCAGATGCATGGGCAAGGCTGGAGCAGACTGAATAACTTTATTCACAGAAACACCAAATGTTAGTCCAAAGAGAGGATCTGGAAATCAATGGCTGTACTAATTCAGCAGAAATGCCAAATGAGGGATGAGTAGTTGATTTTGGTTGCTCTCATAGTGCAGAAGTGAAGGTGTTAAAGTTAGGGGAAAAGACATGATAAAGTAGTTCCTTATAGATATTCCAGTCAGCAGTATGGCAACTGGGAATTTCAGAGCATGGATCTTTACTTTTCAGCCAGTCAAACAGCTAAAAATATTATCTTTACAGGAAAGACAGGCAAACAGCAACATTTTCCAGCCAGGCAAAGTCAACTGTGTAGCAATTTTTAGTCTTGTAGTTTTAGCAGCAGCTGCTGCTGTAAGACATAGTTTGGGTTGATATCAGAGTTAAAAATAAGACTTGCAAACCATAGGCTGCAGTCAACTTGAAGCAGTAATTTTTTACTGAAAGCAAAGCAAGAATTAACTTTGCTTATGGAGCCAAAGATATTTTGTAAGACAGTAGGATTGAAGAATGTTGCTTCAAAACATATTTTGGCTAATTTTATGTATGAGATGGCTTTTCTGCTGTTTTGTTACAATCATGACATCGTGAGCCTTGTTAGGACCAAGCAGTTTTGATTTACAAATCAGTCTGTAACTTGGAAGGTAATTTGAATTTATTTATAGCAGAGCAATATATGTACAGACTTGCTTGTTTTTGTTAAAAGCAGAGAGAAAGACAGTAATGCCTGGAATGCATCAGCCACCACCCTGTTGTTCTTGTGTTTTTTTTCAAGTCCTGTCTTCTTGAATTAGCAGCAAACACAATAGAAAAATGAACATTCCGATTTTCCCTGGTATAAGTCTTTTTGCCGTGTTTGATGGTGTCAGAGAACACAATGGTACCAATGTCATTGGTGCTAAACTTGCCCATTCAAAATTGCTTTCAATGCTTATTGATTCTAAAAAAATCATAAATTGATCAATTTAAGCAGCACAAGTTCTAAATTTCTGCAATTATTTAGCTCACTGATTGAGAAGGTCCAGTAGTGGCGCTTTCTTCCAAAATTGTATTTAGTACTAGGAAGTGAGCATCCAGGTTTATTATTTTTAAATGGAAAGAAAAAGTCAAAGGAAGAATTGTTGTTCTTTCTTAGGCTTGCCAGGGCTGGATCTAAGACAGTGCAAGGGAACCTAAAGCCAGCACAAGTACAGCTTTTTTCTGAGGTAGCAGGATGTCTTGCTGTTCTCCTCAGCAAATGTCCTAATTCCTTAGTAGTGCATTACAAAGAATTTAGGAGGTGATGTCTTGTAAATTGCTGTATGTTACAGAAACAGTTACTTTCTGGCAGCTGCGTCAGCTGCTGAGCTTTGTAGATTTGCTTTTTGCCTTTCCTGTTTCCATCTACCCTCAAAGCCCACCCTGTCTTAGAATTATACTCTTCAGACCAGAATCTGCACAGGGATACACCTGTGTTCAGTATATTCAGCCTGAAGCCATGTAGAGGTAATAACTTGCAGAGGCAGTAAAATGCAGAGCAAAGGAGAGGTCATAATTACCCTCCCCAAGCACCTTGTTTAGGAAAGCATGTGCGTTCTCTTGTGTTTAAACTCTTTCCTGAAAGCAAGAGTTCTTTCAAGAACCAAGCAAAGTTTGCTGTGTGCTTTTTGAATACATTTAGAGGAGAGGAAGAAAAGTATCACCCTTTCCTTTTTGGACAGGCTGTTTTTCAGCACTTGCTTAGACTAGGAAAAACCTCAGTTATTTTTTCCTTTTAAAAGAATTCAAATCCAGACTTTCACCTTCCAACCTTTCACATTCCTAGAAGTGGGAGACCTGAACTTTGCAAACAGCTTCCAGTGGTCTTTATATGTAGTGTTTGTTGGATAAAATATGTGTAAAACCTTGGGAGGCCTTGCCTTGTTCTTCACAGATGAGTGATTTAACTGCTGGTCTACACAGTCATGCTTGGGGTTTTTTTTAATTATTTTGGTCAAACTGAGGAACCAAGCTTGTTTATCCAAAGTCATACAAATTCAATAATTGAGGTAAAGAATTCTGAAGTAATTAACTCTCTGAGTTAAGAAAATCAATTATGTATGTCCTCTGTTTCTTATGTGAGAGCTTCAACCACTAAAATGCTATTTAAAAGAAGGAACCTCCACTCCTTCCTACATTATTATCTTAAAAGAAAATGGCAGCTGTAGCTATATTTTGTAATGAGACTAATAGTATATGTAGCTGCTCTGAGAATGCCCACTGGACTGAGTTCACAAACTATTGAGCTGACTCATAAATCCTGACAATAATCAGAGCATATATGTTTCACAACATGGGAAGAAGTAAAGATTTCAGATGCATCTGAATCTTTAATTGTAAAAAAGCTAATTTACAATTGTTTTAAAAGTAGAATATTCTTTTTAGATCAATAGCAAAAGGGGCTGGGGAGTTCATGTTGGGGCATGAAAGAAAGGAAAAAGGGTGTAGAATGGTCATTAAAGCAAGCTGCTAGATTTTATGATACGGAGCTAGTTTTTAAAAATTCCCTTAAATGCTTATTTGACATTCCGTAGACTTGATTGTGGATAAGGATGACTGAGTATTTGCTCCCATATTCTGCTATCTAATTCTGATTATTAACACTCAAGTCAATCTCTGTTAAGGAGGGAAAGGCTTTATGTGTAACAATCAAGTGTTTCAGAATCAAATATCTTTTTACAATTTTGGTTTTCCTTTCTGCAGATGAGTACTGGCATTAAGGATGCAGTATTTGCTGTGTTGCCCTAATTAATAAATTTTTTATATTCTTTTAGGTACTGGATATAAAGCTAAAGAGCTAGACAGTCTTGATGAAGGTCAAACTCTGATGGTTGGAGGAAAAGAAATTGAAGTGATGGGTGTAATTTCAGCAGATGACTTCAGCAGTGGCAGATGTTTTCAGGCTGGAATAGGGACTCATGACACAGTCCCAACAGCATTATCTCAAACTAATACAAAACCATTCTGTAAACCATTCAAAAATGTCTGTCAACCCAGTACTAAAGAGAATACGTTCAAAGATTCTCAAGGCTGCAAACCTCGCCATGATCCAAATGCTTCAAGTAAGATTCAGATTTTTAAGTAACTTTAAACATCCTCTGGCTCCCAGAAGATTCTGATTGTGTAACCAAAATTTTCATGTTCTCCAATGTATTACTGAAATATTTCTGACATACAATACTAGTGTGTAACCACGTTAGGATTTTGTCATGTATGTTTCTAACAAGTGAAATACTCTGCACTGCATAAAATTACTCATAGTTTTACAGGTGGCTGTGGAAACACATTATAGTGGTTTTTCAGAGTTTTGCCAAGGAAAATGAGTTTACTGATTGGAGAAACAACCTGACACGTTAGGAGTTCTAGATGAGTTCCAGCTTCCTACTGGGGCGGTGAAGCACTGCCGTAACATGGCAGCACAGTAATTGCAGCGGAGGATCGGTAATAGAGAAGTTGAGCCAGATTCAGAGAGTTGCTTCTGACAGTGCTTGATCCTTCACAGCCAGCAAGTGTAACTACACTACTCAAATTCTACCAGATGCATTTTGGAATAAAAGTTCTGATTTATAGTGCTAGAAGTATTGTGTGCTGAAGACCCAGTAGAGTTCACATATTGTATAGAAGCAGGCTGGTTAAGCAGTTGTGTAAGAGGGACCCTGTAAGTATTTGATGGCTGCAGGAAGAGGTGTTGGTTGTCTAAACAGAAATACTCTTTTGTTTATCAATAATAAACCATTTAGGAGCTTTATTCTGCTGGTGGCTGTATCTTTCAGATAGAGGATAAAAATGAGTTTAAAAAATGTTACTAAGCAGAGTAATGTATATTAAAAAAATAGATTTTTTTTTCTACATTCTTACTATAATACCTCTATTCTACTTCTTGCCTCATATCCTGATACTGTGGGACTTTTTGAAGCTGCTTTGTGGCTGCTATGTAAATAAACAATGAAATCTTAATCAAGTGGTAATAAGAGATATTGTTGGCTGTTGTGTAGAGCAGCCTTATTAACACTAGCTTCTGGTCTGACTTTAACTTGATTGTGTTTTATCTAAGAATGTTCCTTCTTGTTTTTTGCAAGTTGGTGCTGCATTAGCCTTCTAACCAAAAATCTGACAAAAAAGCCGATATATTGAACACACAAATTATCATCTTTGCTGTTTCTGCAATAGTCTGTTATAAAATGTTACATCTTATTCTATTTGTCTGCTGTGACTTTTCTTCTGGTGAATTTGAATCCGTCCTATCAGATTTCAAGAGCCCAGAACACATCAATAGGTTGGACTCTCAGTCATTAGATTTGCTTACACAAGCACGTTATTTAATGCCTGATTGCTTAACATCTTTCAGAAGTTTCTGAGATACTTTACAAGACCAAGACCTTGATATTGGAACAGTCAGACCTTTTCATGTTGAAGTCTATGACTACAGTTGATTGAAATGCAGCTTCTTGAAAATGGAAAGTCATTTGCCTCTGTTCTCCGCAGAATAAAGCACAGTGACAAAGATGTTAAGCTACGTCTTCCATATATGATTTCTCAGCTTTTAGTCCGTTGCTCATCCAAGCCTTGTTTCTTCCCCATTTTTATCCAAATTTTTGTCAGAAAAGTTATCTTTAAATATATACACATGCTATATGTCCATCAGAACTCAGCTCTTTGTCGGTAAGAAACATAATCTCCCTGACTAATACAAGCTTTCAACCAGCCTATTCTCATGAAAAAATTATCATTATAGATCTACTCTAGTGACATAAAACTACCAGCAGCCATAAATTGCTTTCTCATTCTGTCCTCTGACAATACAACTTTTCAGTGAAGGTGTTTAGCATCAATGGAAGCAACCCAATATGGAGATTGTCTAGCAAAAGTAGGATCTTAGAGTTTGTAAACAAATTACAGCAAGCAAAACTGCTATTCAGATGTAGCCAGATACTTCATGTTCTTTGCCTTTGTATGTCTTCAAACCTGTCAGTGTCTTTTATTCATGCATTGTGGCAGCCTTTCTCAGCTGATGCTCAGTCCTTCCCTATTTTTCTTTAACAAATCAATGCCTTTTATCTTTGTTTCTCAGGCAGAGAAGTCTTTCTGGGCAACTACAAGAATATCTCCTTGAAATGTAGATCATTGTTTATGTTCTTTTTCTTAAACTTTCAATTCAGAAGTCTTCTGGAACTTCTTCTGACTTAAAACTATGCATTCAAAGTTGTCATGCAACATTTATTAGGTAGGCAGTTTCACCAATCATAGAAAAACCCCCTCAGGTTTTTCAGTATATCACTTTTACCCTCGAGAAAAGTGTGAACTCTTTGTAAAACCTCTGTAAAAGGATTTTTTATTTAGAAGGCAGTTTAGGTACTCTCCAAATTTTCTGTCTGAGAATGGCCAATATATTAAACAGTGCCTTTAACAGTCATTGTATCATTGACTTTATTCTGTAGCTGAGTTAAAGAACAGACTAAAGCATTTTGGTAACAGACTAAAAATTATGTTTTTGTTCAATGCTTACGTTTGCTTTGAACGTCAAGATTCTCTAGTTATGCCGCGACCAAATGCAAGTCATCAGTGGACGTTCAATAAGGCTGGTTTACCAGTGGTGGATGTTGTTGTAGATCCTTACATTGCAAATAATCTCCGACCACATCAGAAAGAAGGAGTTATATTTTTATATGAATGTGTAATGGGAATGAGGTAAGATGATAATTATCCTTTTGGCTTTCAATACCTGCAATATTTTCATGCCATGTTTGAAATGTGACAATTTCAATGGGAAGATTTGAGCAATTGTTCAATTAATTAATATTAGTAGTTTTTTCCTCAATAAAAGCTGCAAAGCTACACAAGTTTTTTCTGACCTGAATGTGGAATCATGCTTGCCATGATGTTCCCAGATGTTGTGAGAAGCTAGTGCACCAGTTCTGTCAGGTCTGCTGCAAAGTACCAAGACTTGTACGCATAGATACAGTCAAACCTATGCTGAAGAACACTGCTTTCTGGAATTTATAAATCATAGAATTCGTAATTATTCATGTAATTTCTAATTTGGACATTAGAATAAACAAGGTATTTTACCAACCTGTTGAAAAATACAGTACTGTTTTCAAAAGTGTTTTCTCAAGTCATAGATTCCTTAAGGTATATGCAACCTTTAAAAATATTGGATAATAATTCTAAAAGTAGATTTAAATTCTTTAGTTTTAAAGGACTAATACATTAATGTAGAAAACAAGGATTTTCACTTTAAAGTCTTCGGCTATAAGTGAATGAAAACCTAGAGTAGAGCATAATAAGTATAAATAGGTTCTTCATACTTCAGAAAACAACAACGGATGCAAATTCCTAAGCCAGTTGTAAATAATTATAGGTATGTCTTTTAAAATATTCCCACCACCTATTTATCTCTTGCAGAGTTAGTGGCAGATTTGGAGCTATTCTTGCTGATGAAATGGGCCTAGGAAAAACACTTCAATGCATTGCTCTTGTCTGGACTCTCCTGCGCCAGGGGGCCTATGGATGCAAACCTGTACTAAAGCGAGCACTAATTGTCACCCCTGGGAGTCTGGTGAAAAACTGGAAAAAAGAATTTCAGAAGTGGTTGGGAAGTGAAAGGATCAAAGTCTTTACTGTTGATCAGGTAAGATTTATTTCCAAAAGGGAATGAGGTCATATTTGGCTCAGAATATAGGAATTGTGATTTTTTTTTTTAACTAGACACCAAACCTAGTAATTAATATTCTGTTAATACTTATTTGTAATACTTTTTTTTCCTTCACATAATTTGTCTATATGGACATTTAGCTATCAGTAACCAGGTCATAACTCAAGCTCACTCACCTGTGTAGCATATATCTGCCTTATCTTTCCTCAGGTTTCACCCATGAAGATGGAAAAGGTGACACACTCCTCCTTGTGCCTCTTCAACTAAAAGAGTTTTCTGTTGTCTGTCAAAGAGCCCACCTTCCCTGCCTGACATACCCCATACTCTGTTTCTTTGGTAGTTGCTTTTATTCTGTACCAAAAGCACTTCTGATTTGTTTTGGCTGTGTGTTTCGGGTCGCTTCAGAAGGTTATTCCCTTTACTGTCACTGCCAAGAATTAGATTTCTGTAGGGATGATTTAAAATCTCATGAGTTACCAAGCCTTTAGTTTCTTGCATATCCTTATTGTCTGTATGGACGAGTGAATATTTCAGATGAAATGGAAGTTTTCAATCTGTTTTTAGACTTCTTGGCAGAGTGTACAAAATTTTGTAACAATTATTTCTTTAAATCTACTCATTGTCGAACTCTTGCTGATCTTCCACTGAAGACAATCCAAATGTAATAGGTGCACTTGGCATCATTTGCTTTTCTTAGAAACTTATTTCAAGATGTGTAAATGAAGCCAACTATCATGTTAGGAACTGTAATGGAATATAGGTTAGGACAAGAAATGTGGAAGTTTATAAAAGAAGTGGATACAAGGCAAAATATAATATTGGAAGTTTTTTATCTGGATGGATAGTTAAAGATAATTGAATGTTTTCTTGCAGCCTTTATGAATAATGTTGGGAGGAGAAAGCCTGAACTTGATGACAGTAACTGTGCCCCAAAGTGATAGTAGCTTTCATTTTCTTTGACTAAATAACTTTAATATTCTTAATTCACTTTGTTGGACCCATTTGATTGAGGACAGTCAGCTTTTAAGATTTTGTTCCCAAATAGCAAGTTTACATTCTCATGCAAAAGGAACACACAATATAACTTGCCTGGGGTATAATGAGGTATTTCAAAATAAATTACTGTCTATCTTCTCTAGAAAAACAGTAATTACCATACTGTTACTTCTCCAGTATAACTTAAAAGGAAGAACTTGTCTCAAACATTTGCTTTATCTTCTCACTTGTGAGGAATACATTCAAAGAGCTGGCAGACATTTTAAAATGTTTTCCTCACTTTCACACTGAAACACCACAACCTGATTCGAACCCCTCAGTAATAGACTTTTCAGAACACCAGACCATTATCTGCTTTCAAAATGTGATTACAGTTTAATGCTGTTAAAATGCAAATGTCATGTAGAGGATATCACTTTTAAAATGAAGGTATCCCCACAAATGTTAATTTTAGGTCTTGTTAATCAGTGTTATCAGCATTTGAGGTGTATTTGAGAGCATAATTCCTTTATGTGTTTGCAGAGTATCACTTCTACTGAGATTGTTTTGATTTAGTTTTTAAGTCAAAATATATGGAGAAATAATTAATAATAGGCTCACAGTGTTTATGTTTCAGTGGTTTTGAATTTACACTTCATGAGCTACATTAGATTTAAACTAGTGCAAAGAAAGGTCTATTCAAAGAGGAAGTCTGGACCATTATGGAACTCTAATATTGGTTGACAGTTGCTCCATACATGGCTCCAGGCAAGTCGCCTAAACTTGTCAAGTCACTTTGGCCAGTTGTGACAATGGAGGCTATAATACAGATATATCTTGCAGCTAGTTAAGAGAATGAATTAATTACTTAAATTAGCTTGTAAATTTATTATAATTTTTAGTCCGTCATCCACTGCTTTTGTTATATGCAGCAGGAAATATATTTGGCTGCAGGGATCTTATAATATGCCAGGACTTTTTTTAAGGGGTTCAAACACTCCAGAAGGGTTGATGATTTACCAGGAGAGGGATTTTGGAGGCTGTTCTCCAGTGCCTTAGCACTTTCCCTGTAATCTCAGCTCATAGCTTGAAAGTGTAAGAAAACAAAGTGATTTCTGAACCCTGAGCATCTTCTGACGCTTGACCATCACAGGAGAAGTTCAGGGAGGCATTGCCTCTGCAGTGTGGACCTGAGTACTGCTCAGGAACAACATTTTGTTTGTCTGTAGGGCTCCTCTGTGTCTCTGTTCCTGTGTTGGGAAATTTTCTGCTCCTGTTTTAAAAATGGCAGTAAAATTATGACTAGGAAACAGACAGTTAACTACAGTCCTGGAAACAACAGGAATTCTCAAGTCCACTCCCATACATCTGGGGACACCAGTGCATGCCCTTTTTACCTGCTCCTCACTATTCCTTGCTTCCTCCAACATATGCTGGGCCTTTCTATGAGCAGCATGTGAGGCACTGATCCACTTCAAGGTACTTTGTGAGATTAATGTGCCAGATTTGTCCCATAGATTCATCTAGTTCACCTGCTAGGAGGCTCTAAAGGTTGTGATAATTAAGTGATGCTGCTTTTACAGTGTATTACACCATCTGGCTCTAGACTTAGTTGTCTGTCTTTGGTAACTGATCTTATTTGGAAATAAAAATGCCTTCTGAGGCTCTAGCTTGATTTGCTTTTGTGATTAAAGAGGCTCTTCAGCTTGTCAGCTACACCCATAGCCTGCTTAGTTAGTGAACACTTATTAGGAAGTAGGAAGAAGCATACAGGAAATGGGCATCTAGAGCCAAGCAGAAAGGTAAGGGATGTGCACACAGTAGATTTTTCTGTTTTTATGCATAACTGCAAGACAGGTAAATGATTTTAGTCCATTCACAAGTCTGCACAGAAACATATCTATTTCTAGGAAATATTTTTTGGAAGAAGCTCACTGTCTCATTACAGCGAGTTTTTACTCAGTAGTGTATTTCCTTCAATAGGCATAAAAAGTCTTTGTGTCTACTGGAGGAAAAGATCTTGAGGGGTATATAAGAGAGGAGATGCTCACAGACATTTTCTGAGCAGTTATACAAGGTTTAGAAATCTACCAGTAGACAGACATATTTTCTGGGGCTGGTTAGGGACTCTGTTTTCTGTGCCCGCCCTTGTTGGCCAACACATCAATGTTAAGGGCTAGTGTATTGGTTTTTCTGT
>VXBA01004784.1:205700-218257 GCA_013399895.1 Serilophus lunatus | reverse complement strand
GTTTAAAAAGTTTGAGGACCTCTTCTCTAATGAATAGTTTATAGGTTCTTGATAAAATGAGTGAATAAGCACAGAGATTACATATGAGTGGGCAACTGGAAGATGGGAGAGCCTGCATCTATTCCAGAGGAGAAAAAGACAAGCATGAAGAAAATCCTGAATTTTATGAGAAAGAGAAAATCCTTACAAATTTTAATCTACATTGAATTATAGTAGTATCAAAAAACATGTTCCATATTAATCCCTATAAAGATTATTCATGGAGAAGTTTGTGTGCTATTGCTGGAATACAATCTCATTGGTATTACAGAGGTATATTGGGACCACACTTCAAGGGATGTATACAATCCAGGAAGGTGAAGAGAGGTAACTGCTCTTTACGTTAGAAAGCAGTGGGAATGCTGCCTTGGGGTGTGCCTTGGGATGGATGATGAGGGAGATGAAAATTTATGCATTAGGATTAGACAACCAACCAATATTACAACATCACGGTGGATGTCTGTTCCAGATTACTCAATCAGGAAAAAAAGAAACCTTTTTCAGAAATGT
Organism: Serilophus lunatus; assembly: GCA_013399895.1. Taxonomy (NCBI): domain Eukaryota; kingdom Metazoa; phylum Chordata; class Aves; order Passeriformes; family Eurylaimidae; genus Serilophus; species Serilophus lunatus. The sequence goes on along the minus strand of VXBA01004784.1, from coordinate 217,708 downwards.
AAAGAAGCCTCAAATTAACAGAACCTTGTCTTCCAGAACAACCTCTTCAATAGCAACTGTAGGGACTGCACAGCATAGCATACATGACCTGGGAATTTTCTGCTTCATTGATGATTACTTTTTACACAGGGAATCAATGAGCTGATGGGAGCAGGCACTCTGCTGGATCTGATGTTCACAAGAAAGTAAGGACTGTGAAGGCCAGGGCTATAAAGATGAGGGGCAACCTTGGCTGCAGTGGCCATGAGATGCTGGAGTTCAGGATCCTGAGCAGAAGGAACAATGCAAAATACAGAATCATGACCCTTGATTTTAGGACAGCAAATGCAGGCTTGTTCAGCCAACTTCCTGAATGGAATATCAGCAGCAAAATGAACACTAGGGGAAAAATGGTCCTGCTGCTGAATGGGACAGGAAACTTGGTAATATGTGACATAGAGAAAGCCAAGGTATTCAACAACTTCTTTGCTTCGGTTCTTGCTGTTAAGATTAGTCTTTGGGAAACTGAGGCCCTTGAAAAGCCTGAAAGTGATTAAAACACTGAAGCATCTTTTATATAAAGAGAAGCTGAGAGAGCAGAAAAAGAGAAGACTCAGGATGATACCTGATAGTGGGAGAGAAAGAAGATGGCTCATTTCAGCAATTTCTAGTGAACAGGATAGGATACAATGTACACAAATCAAAATAAAGGAAATTCTATTTAAATGAGGAAAAACTTTTCTATTGTAAGGAGGGTCAGACACTGGAAGAACATGCCCAGAGACATTGTGGAGTGTCCATCCTTGGAGATATTAAAAATCAATCTCAATAATGCCCTGAGCTGTGACTGACCCTGCTTTGAACTGGAGGTTTGGACTAGAAGATCTCCAGAGGCATCTTCTAGCCTCAACTACTGTCTAATTCTGCACAACTCTGTGATATATGTTTTATTTTGTTGAACAGGAAAGAGAGGTAGCAGAAATCAATTAAGCTCTAGTACATACACAAACTCATGAAATCAGGGAGTTATAGCCATTAATATTTCTTCTTTTATTTATAGGTGATTGAAGTTTGTATCATGCCATTGCCCATCTCTTTCTTTTTTAATGTCTGCACTGAATGATAGGAGTAGAAGGCTTGAGGCAAGATTTTTAGAGAAAAGAGCTAAGTCAATTGAAAGCAATTTCTGAGGGGAATAACATCAAAAACAAGGAGGAGAAATATTTGAAAAAGAGGAAAAGGATTGAAGGATATTGAAGATATTATGTTTATGTGGCATTCTGGCACTTCTGAATGTCCTAAAAAAGAATTACACCAACAGTAAGTTAGTGGATAAAGAGAAAATTTTGAGGAGAGGCATAGAGGAAAACTAATAGAACATAAAGAGCGTTTGAACTGCTAGGAGGCATTTTCCTTGTGGAAAATATCTGAAAATCCCTAAGAGAGCTCATGAAGGTTCATTTAAATAGCTGAGCAGCTCATTTAAGCAGTCAGCCAAATACAGCTTTACAAAATCAGGCTGTTGCTGTGAACTGGTGGCACAAAAGAGAAAAGAAAAATGCATCATCTGTCCTGACACTGCACTTTGTCAGAAATTGCTGATAACTGGTTTAAAAGATGCACTGAATTAGGCTCCACAAAATACTTCCAGTGCCCTATGTGCTAGGGGTTAAAGAACACATAAAGCCTAGACACAGTATTTAAAAATGATAAAATGAAGGTTCTTTAGGAATGTACTTCTGTTCTTGAACACTAAAGCAAGACAGAAAACTAGAACTTCTGGTAATTCTGCAAACTGCAGAAGCCAAGTTGCAGTGGGTTAGGGAAGCAGTTTTGTCTTGTGGGGAGGGGGAAGGTTGTTTTCTTTAAACTTGGTGTTTTTTCCTTAAGAAAGGAAACAGCCAGCTTGCATGGTGAAACCCCTCCCCAGGTGGTTGCGGGGAGTGACTGTGGGACCGTGTCTCATCAGAGGCGTGTGGGGGGGGTGCCCTTCGCGGTAACCGTGCCATGCCTGGCCGTAGGGCCCACGTGGTGGGGGGAGCCGGGTGGGGCTTCCCCCCAGATCCCTGCTTCTAGGTACCTGCAGGGCTGGTCTGAGCTGGGCCCGTGCCTGGCTGCGAGATCCCCTGGGGCTGCGCTGGGACCGTCCCTGAATGCCAGCAGGGACTGGCCTGGCGCAACCCATGCCTGGATTCAGACCACTCCCAGGACCATCCTGAGACTGTCCCAAGGTGCCACGGAGTGACGGCCTGGCCCTGGCCTCTCCCAACAGGGGTGGGGGCTGTCCTGCCACCCTGCTAGGGGGTGGGGGCCCCCAGTCCCTGGCAGCCCCTGGTCACCCCTCCTGGGGTTCCCAGAACCCGGCAGCCATGCTAACAGCAGGGGTATTGCCCTGGTGGCAGCTGGCCCTGCGGCCAAGCTGATGGCCATGGTGGGCAGGCCGTGGCATGGTGGGACGGCCATGGCATGATGCCCCTACCCCTGGTGGCATCAGCCAATCCTGGGGTGGTCCCACCTCCCCTTCTGAGGTGTCTGGAGTGGACGGCCCCACAGCAGCCACTCCAGCTGGCCCGCGAGTGGCACTGCCGGCCCCGGGGACCCCTCTTGGCGGTCCCTGCGAGCAGCAAATGTCCGCGGGTGGTGACAATGGCAGCCGCTGGGCCCCAGAGCCCGGCCACATGGCAATTTCAGTGGGAACTGCCACCTTGCCTTATGGGGAATTCTTAGACAGAGGGTGGTGCCCAATGCAGCCATCCAATCGGAGTGCACTCCAGCAGGGAAGAGGACCCCTGAGTTCTTGCGGTATTGCCAGCACATAAAAGCCAGAACCCCAGAAGTCATATCCCTTTTGTCACCTCGTCATGGTTGAGATAACATCTACTGCTGCTCCTCCTGGTCCTTCCCGGTTCCCTTCATCCCGGAGCTGAATTAGACCCCTGACAGTGGCATTCCTGGACCACCCAGCTGCAACAACTGCAACAGCTGCAACAACTTCCACTTGAGTTCCTGGAGGGAGGGTGCTTCTCACTGTTTCGTCTTTCATGGGCTCAGAGACCAGCAGATACCATCTTGGAGGTGGCTTTCCCTTCCTTCCCTCAGCCCACCAGTCAGCTTGGAGGAGCAGATTGTCATTTTGATTTTTTTTTATTATTGCGTGACATTGTCAGGTGGTTATTTGTTGTATCTGTTTAGTGTCTGGTGGGATTCTATAAGGTCTCTAGAGCCTCATAGAAAATAAACCTTTGTTTGCTGTTGTGCTTCTATTACGTCCTTCATCACTGTTGTGCCCCCTTGTGGTAAAACCACAACACAAGTGTAACAGTTTTTCTCATATATCTTCAAGTAAGGAATTTGAAGATGCATGCTTAAGAGGAGGAAACAGAAAGGTTTCAATATTAACCATGAGAGTAGAACATAAAATCACAGTTCATTTTGTGTTTGAGCGAAGAGTCACAGTGTAAAACCAGAAGAAGTGACAGATCAACCTTTCTAACCTTTATTTTAGGGAAGTTTACACCAGAATACAAGCTCAAGATGATTTTTTTTTTTTTGTGAATGATCTAGTCTTCAAAATGAAGAGATTACATATGCCATGGCCTCCATAGTTGTTAGTTATTACATGACAAACATGATAAAAAAATCACAGTCTGAGAATTAAAATCAGACATTTGTCTTAATACTGTAAATATTCTTTATGTCTCTTGTATATCTCCAAAAAAAACCCCTGGATTTTAGAAACCAAAATGTAATATTGTCTTTGCCATTATAAAAAAAAAATAAAAATAAAAGCATAGAATTTTACTTATGTATCATGTAAAATATGTAACATAATAATATTATATGATAGAAATAATTATATCGTGAAATGTTCACTTATTACTGTAATTCAGTTTCTGAATTTTGAGTTGTTTTTCTCCCACATGACACTGAATTTGTCCCACACATTTGGAGATAAGAAGTGAGTGAGGATCTGCTGAAAGGAGAAGATTGCATCTGACTCTTCTAACTCAGCTAAGAATTGATACTACTTTAGTGAAAAATATCCAATACTAGGTTTTGATGCTTCAGTTTTCATTCTTTGTAAACAGGCAGTAAAACATATTGTACTGGAATTCTTCATGAAAGTAATGAACCACTGAAGAAACCTCTTATGCTTGGCTGGCATTAGATGTGGATAATTCTCAAGAAAGCAGAGAAATATTTGATTCATCAAAAAAACCCTACCAATAATTTTCTGTATTTAAATTTAAAACTTGAGTGTGAAATGTAAAATAGATGCTGGTTATGTCTGTTCTTCTTACAGAACAAGTTAAAAAAAATTGTGATTGAATTTTCTGAATTAAAATGAAGAAGTAGTTTTCCTTGTGTTTTACAATAAGATTTTAAAATGCCAAAATATTATCCTGATGACAAAAATGGAAGGAAGATAGGGAGGGGAAGGGACAGTGACTTCAGGAATGGCTCCTGTAAGAAGATCAGTAGATGGCCTCCAGTACTGTAGAGCCAGCTGGCTCAAAGACAGACATGCCACTGGCCAAAGCTGATCCCATCAGCATTGCTCTTTGATAATATATGTAAGAAGGGGTAAAAATGCTGCAGAACAGCAGCTGGGAGAGAAGTTTGAGAATATGTGAGAAAAAAACTCTACAGACACCCAGGTCAGTGCAGAAGGAAGGTTAGGAAGTGCTCGAGGAGCTGCAGCAGAGACTCTCCTGCAGCCTGTAGTGTAGACCATAGTGAGGGCAGGCTGTCCTGATGCAGTCTGAGATGTGTATGAGTGTGTATGGTATCATTTCTACCCACTGGCACCAGACAAAAAGCTGATGTGTTGACAATACTTTATGCCTTACTCCAAATGCAAAATGTAGCAATGACTGCATTCCTATGGGATGGAATCTTTGAGGACTTTGAGGTAATACTACTGTGTATTCAAAGCCCTAAAAGTATCTTCAGGTGAGTTATTTGACTAGCCTGCAGGCAAGCTGTTGTATCAGCTCCTAAAATGTTGATACTTGCTCCCTCTAGCAAGTATTAGAATTGTTCCCATGTTGTCTCAGTAGCATTGTGTCTTCCAGTCACTAAAGCAAGTTCTTCAGGTCATTGGCAGAGCATTAGAAAAAGATTTATGGTGATTTTACATCCAACATAACAACAGATAATCAGCAAAGGTAAATGAATTTAGTAGTAGAGCTTTTTCAAACTAACAGGAAGCATATCTTATGTGTATTCTCTGGAATATGAGTATCTATAGATTTTACAGAAGAGGATTTTCAAGTTGTACATCCTTTCTTAGACTCTTTTGGCTGAGATATTAAGCCCCATTTAGAACAGAATTTTAAATGGGAAGAATGGATGTCGTAAAATAAAAATCCTGCCATGACATTAAAGAAACTTCTAATCACCAACCTGTCCCATCCTAGATGAAAGTAGAAACTCAAAATCCAGGCTTTTCTTCATCACATTAGCACACTGCAAGAAGAGATAATATGAATCATTGTGTACAGATGAGAATCTGAGACCAGTGAGTAAATACTAAAGGAATATATAACAAGTTATGAAAGACTTGTGATCATCAAGGGTAAGGAATTACATTTGTATTCTACAAATTGATTAAATATGTGTGATACATGCTGATTGCAAATATTTGTCAACTGAGGTATAAAAACCAGAGATGTGTAACAAATGCTTCCATATTTTAAAAAATAAAAATCATATTTTATGGTGCTAATGAAATGTTTAGTATCTATTGCTATATAAGGAAGATTGTTACACAATTATTCAGTTTAAATACCTCAGTTACAAAATACAGAGATTTTTTTTTTTCCTATATTCAAAGAATTAACCATGAAACTTGCTGGGTGAATTATGCTGATTTCTGACAAACATAAGTATAGCAGCCATATTCAAGAGGCTGAAAAGTTTGCCATGACAAGGTCGAAAAAGATAAGTGGAATGCTCAGGAGAGTAAAAGCTGGCTAAGCAGTCAGTGGGACACATGCAGAAGACTGATGGATCCCTTCCTACCCAGTATTTCTATGGTTCTATGAATTTTTTTGTGAGAAACACAAAATACATACTATTTAGGCAGACATTTTTTGTAGTTGATATTTAATCACCATTATCACTGAATTGTTTTTACAGTTATATTGTGTAGCCATTTTCTAGAATGGATTGCTAGAAAGATTATTCTCAGCACCGTCCTTTGATTTTATTGATGTGAAATGTGGTGTCACTCTTTTTCAATACTGGACACTGGTACAGTGACTTACAGAATGGTAATGTGTAATTTTGGAATTGATTAAAATTTGGTTTAGTTCCTTTGGCAAAAGTATATTGTCTTTGTGTTGGGATTCTCTCTTATGAACTGTATATGAAGTTTACTAGATACTATCATTTTTTTTATTCTGTATTGCAACAGTTGACTGTACTCTTAACATGGGCCAAATTGTTATTTTTGCTTTATCTTGGAGATTTTAATAGAAAGGCATTCGCTGTAGAACAATATGGAACAACTTGAGGGACAGAATTCATCAAAGCCTAAGGAAGATCAGCTGATTCCAAATGTTCTGCAGATATCTGGGGCCAAAGGAGAAAAAAGAAAAATACTTGAAAGAAAATACTGTAAAGCAAAGTGTCAAACTGAAGAACCACATGAAGAAAAAAAGTATGACTGGTATACACCTGACCTGACTTCAGCTATCTACAAAGGAAACATGTATATCTTAGCTGGTCTCCACAGGTTTACTTTAAAGTCGATAGAGGCTTAGCAAGGGTCCACATGTAGGCACTTGGTTTAGGATTAAATTAATTCCCCCACTGATTATACTGCCTGGAGATATGCTAAATACAAAAGGAATCCCAGATAGCTAGCCTACATTTCTTATTTGTCAGAAACTATAGGTAATTGAATGAATTCTATTTTAACTTTACAGAGAAAGAAAGATCATCTGAAGAAATATTCTGGATGCCTTAGAGAATTCTAACCAAAGACAGGTTTACTGGGCTTAGCAGGCTGAAAAACTCAGGATTTGCTGTTATGGTTCATAGTTTGTTAAAGCTGCATGGTTGGGGGATTGCTGAGGAAGCCAGTAAAGGTTTTCAGCAATGTTTAAAACACCTGTAGTATGAATATATCTTATGTCCTTGAAAAAAGCTGTCAGTGCAAAGCACTGTGTAGGTAAAGCTCTGCAAAAGGGTATGGGACCTGAGTCGTCAGTACAGGTTGCAAAAGGAAAACAGGGAAATTGCCTGTGAAATGGACAAGATGTGTCCAGTTAAAGTCTGTGCTGCAGCACACAAAGCCAAAAGAAATGCAGCACAACAATACTCTTCTTGGGACATAGGTAAAGCAGCCCAGTGAGCTTCCAAGGAGAGCTCAGAAGGAGAAGTATTTTCGAGGAATACAGCAATTGAGAGTCTCCATTAGAAACATAATGCTGACTACTCCTATTTGTTCTGGGCCACTCTCTGAAGTTCCATCTGAGGGACCACATGTTGCTCCATCCCAACAAAGTAAACTCTCTTTTCATCATCCAAAGAGTGAAACTCAGCTAGTCCTACCCTGCTCATTTGCTGTATAAGCAGCCATCCATTTATTTAGTGATGAAACTTTACTTTCCAAGATGAATCAAACCTCCTGACAGGCACATTTCACTGTATTGAATGCAAGCCCTGAAAAAGCCAAAACTGACATGGTTGCCTATTGTCTGTTCAACTGTCAAGGAGCAACAGGATGACTAGAGGCAATCTGCATTATTTATTAGACAATACCATTAAGGCAAACCATTTTCCTTTTCAGAGAGGAAATATATGTTAATTCATGCACACAAGAAGTCTTACATTTTTCTAGTACCTGTAGGTAGAAGTAAACAATGTGCATTCCTCTAACTACATATTTCTTACAGATTAGATTTGCCAAGCAATCCAGGTTCCTTTATTAAAAAAAAAACAAAACAAAACAAAACAAAAAAACACGCATTAAAAAGAAAGTAGTTTGGTCTTGCTACTTTTTCCCCTCCAGTAAGCAATTAACAAATAAGTTTCTTTTTGCCTTGAAGTGATCAGTGTTCAGAAGACTGCTAAGATGGCTCTTTAATAGGCTGCTGGATGGCTGCAGGTCTTTTGAATGGGCTGTGCTCACTGAAAAATGACCAACAAACTTTATTATTCTTGCTAATTGAGTTGCTGCCTGCCTCCAAGAGCATTTCAGATGGCAAAGCCAGTTATTTCATTTAGCAAACAGGAAATGAATATAAATTAACTGAGAAAGCATCACCTTTCATATACTGACAATGGAAACCTGACTGCAATAAAATATATATTGAAAGACATTTTCAGTACTAAAGAAAATAAATTTTCGATACCTTCAGATGGTGATCTACTCCAAATATTCAAGTCCCTCAATATTACAGATCCATGTCATGGAAATAATATATTGCTTATTAACTAATCTATTTTTTTATTAGAAATAAGAGCGATTGAAAATATATTCCCCCATAATAATCATAGGGTTTCTATTAGACTCGCTTTTGGTTTTAGTGCTCTTTTCTGCATTTATTTTTCACAAATTTTTAAGTGATCTTATTCTGCTGACATTAAGTGTGCAATGGAGGAAGATTCCAAGGCCACAGTTGTGAATATATGTGCTGGAAATACTTTTGCTGGCATCAGAAAAACAAAAAGAGCAATAAAATGGTGTGAATTATATCATTAGTCATTGCCAAGAAGTGCATCTCAAGTACCAGGTTAGAAAATTCTTGATCCACCCAGAATTTAAAAAACAATAAAAAAGTCATCAAAAAAAAAAAGCATAGACAATTGTTTAGGAGAGAGTAGGATCTATTCATTAAAATATTATATATGAGGAAAACAAATAACATTCTGTGATTTAAATAGCTATCTCTATGGGATGTTTTTCTTTTTCTTAGTGATAAGTAGTTGCAAAAATCATATTAATTTCCATTATATAAAGCCTTAGCCCCTTCATATTCTTGGTGATAATGAAATTTCATTGGTTGACAATATAATTTCTAAATGTGTTGCTTCATTTATTCATCAAAGCAGGAGATAAAAGCAACTATATGACTGCACAGCCCAGTCTCCCAACACCACTGTCACCAATACATAACACCCTGAATCCCTGACATGCCCTCAAAAAAAGGAAAAGCATCACTTGGCCTGAATCAAACACGCTGCTTCTTAAAAATTCTGTCTTCTACCATCCTTCCTTCATTTTCAGGTTGTCTTGCAGATAGACAGCTAAAAGGACCAGCTAAAAGGGTTTTCACCTTAATTTCTGACAGGTTTCAGAACAAAAATGATTAACGGGCTTGATCTGCACAACAGATGCTCAGAGCCATTACAGAGTGGCATACCAAGTGATATATGAAAACTGCTTTAATGAAAGACAATACAATAACACCACATTCCCATGGAGATTTTTTCATCTGGGCAGCTCGCTTGCTTTTTTCAGTGGAGGCTTCTGTCTTCATACAACCAGAACTGCTCTGTGGAATGTCCCTGTCCCTCTAGCACACAAGGGTAGAGGTAGAAAAGTCCATCTCTCAGAAACCATTTCCTCAGGAGTTGAAGATGATCCTTCAGTTTCCAACACTGAACTTATGCAAAGTAAACAGATATCTAAAAGTCCAGGGAATCTCCAGATTTTTTATGGATATCTACATACTGATGTGGAGAAAGGGAGAATTTCCTGAGCTACAGCTTCAACTTCACTTGATTCATGCAGCCAGACTTATACAACTTAATAAATGAAGACAAGAACAGGGCCATAAGTTAATTTCTGAAGATTAGAAATTAAATCGCTCATCATTATGGGACTCTATGACTCGTCTTCTTTCTCTTTATCTTTCTACTATTTAAATATTTAAAATAAGCATTTTAAGCTTAAAATTATTTCAAACTGTCCTTGTGTGGCTTAGATTTTTGATTCTTTGGAGCTAACTGGAATGTTAGATTTTACTGTTCCTCATAAGGACTAATCAAAATAAGTGTGAATGTACTGAGCAGCCATTTCTTATCCTAGAGGTTGTTTTCCCTAACATCAGTCATAGAATCAATGTATTGGAGAAATTTGCTTCTCAGTGTAAGTGTAATGCGCCAGTTTTTTACCTGTACATCTAAGCTAAGTGATGAAGAGACTTCTTTCCCCTAAAAAATATTGTGTTGTCAAGCTTACTAAGTACCATCTTCATCTGTTCTATTACTGAAATGGTTGAAAAGTAGTCACAAGAAAATTTTAAGTTTTCTATTTGTTTTTTGTGTGACAGGAAAAATACTAGAGGGCTTTAGATTTAGGTGAGGGTTTTTAAATCTAAAATATTGTGATTTATGAAACTTCAAAAACATTTTTTTTAAAAAAAGTGCCATCGTCAGAATGTTTTCCCATCTATACTTGAGGTCTCTTATTTTCCATTTTCTTATGAATATGATGCAATGAATAATCTCGAGTTTTTATCCAACACCTACCTTTCTCCATCCTTCCTCCCATTTTTTTCCTTTCTACATAGTTAAACTTCTGCTGAATATTTTAGAAGAGCAATGTTGCAGCACTTCACATTTCTGTTGACTATTTTAAGTTTTTTCTGATAGTCACAGCACTCTTAAAACATAAAGCACTGATTTAGTGAAGTGAACTGGGACAGAAAGGCAATAACTGATATTAAACTAAATAGCCTAAAAAATTCAACTGGAAAACAAAAAAATGTAAAAATAAAATGTGAAAATAGTCATTAAAAATAAATATTTAATTAAAAATAATAACACCATTTTCCTATTTAAATAATTGGAGTGGACTCCAGCACATTTTGATTTTTTATAAAATGGTTAAAATTTTTAACCCAGCACAATTCTCGTCCAGATTTAGAAAGTGGCCAACAAATTACTGAGGATATGTAAATGAAAAATGAGTAGCCGACCTGTTAGCATTTTTTCTCTCAATGAAACAGAAGTCATCCCACTTGACACATACCAAAATTGAGCGTCCCCTTAGCAAACTCATGGATGACATGAGTGATGGAGTCAGTCTGCTTGAGGGAAGGGAGAGCATCCTGAGGGACTTTGATGCTCTTGAGGGGTGTTCTCACTTGGACTTCGTGAAGTTCAAGAAGGTCAAGTGCAAGGTCCTGCACCTGGATCAGGGCAATCTCCTGCATCAGTACAGACTAGGTGACTGAGAATAGCCCTGAGAACGAGGAGGACATGGGGGTACTGGTGGATGAAAAATTCAATATGATTCTGGGGTCTTAAACAGCAATTGTACTATTCTAGATGTTGATCTGTGGATATATACACACATGAATTTCCATTTACAATATTTCACACCCATTTTTAAATATCTTGTGTTCCTATATATATGAAACAGCTACTAAGAAACCCCAAAATTTTGTTATAAAGCCAGAATCTGTGATGTTGTGTGGAATTAGATTTTGGTGGCTTTACTACAGCAGAATTAGAAATTGATGTTCAGCTTTTAGTATTCGAGTTTAATCATTCTTCCTTTTCAAATAAAGAATTTCCAGGACTTAATAATTCCACTTGGTAACATGCATAAACAGAGAATCATTTAGGCTCAATAAGATTCAGAAGTAGACTAATGGGGAAGTTACACAGCACAGTCTCCTCCACGGGCAATAAATTACAGATCACAAATTGTGTACAGGTTTGATACAAAGTACTTGTATCTCCTTGTCTCTTTCCATTCTCAAGTGTCTTTATTATTCCTTTCCTTATATCTGCACTCTCAGTTCTTGCTGTGGATGTTTGATTTGTAGTAGCAAGCACTGGTCTTTGCTGTTAAGGTGTATTAAAAAGAGGCTGTGTGTGAAAAGTTTGCTGTTATGAAAACATGCCCATGGTTAGTAGTTGTAAGATGCATGTGATATGAGTGAAAATGCAGTAAAGACATGCCTTGAGCCATATGTCAAAAGGACAAGTTTATCTATGGCTGCCAGGATTTTTTAAAAAGAAAAAATAGTTATGAAAACGTGCTTTTTCATCATATCTGCTTGATA
>VXBA01004784.1:194967-205643 GCA_013399895.1 Serilophus lunatus | reverse complement strand
AAAAAAAAAAAAGACAAAGCCTGTTGGGAAAAAAAATTGAAAAGAATTGAAAATGAATGTTGCTGACTATTTCTAAAGAAAAAATGATGTGCTTAAATAAAAGATAATTGTATTATTTAAAACTATTATGTATGTTTCCAAAAAGCAAAGAAATTAAATAAGGATTGAACAAATACTGTCACTGATGAGGTACAGCCCACAGACCCCCAGGAAAGAGAGCAGAGCAGATCTCATGATGGTAACTAGCATCAGACATAGTCCAGGGATCACCAGACAAATCTGTGCTCGTGAGGTAGGCATAAGCCCAAACCAGGAACCCATGGCAGTTAGACATGGTGAGGGTCAGTGAGGTATTTGGGTGAGAGGCACAGCTGATCTGAGTTAGCACTGCAGATATCCTAACATGAGTGGAAAGTTGGACTGGCTGGCCTGTGGAAACACCAACAAACCAACATTTCCATGAAACTCTAAATCTGTTAATTCCTCCATCTGGAATGGGCAAAATGGAAACAGAACACAAAAACTGCAGTGGTCAGAAGCCTGTTTTAAAAACACCACAATGATTTGAATCTTAAGTTCTGCTCCTAATGACTCAGGTCTTGTGACATTTGACGGCTGTATATCCAAGCAGCACACAAAATTTTACTGTATTTCAGTTCATAATGTCTTTGTGACATTTCAAGATTGCAGTAAATAAAAAGAAGAGCAGTTATGGATTAACAATCTTTCTGTGTTGGAGTAGATAACCAAGGTTCTACTGGAAAACACAATGGCTATTTATGAAGTGATAAATAAAAGGGGCCAGCAACTATTGTCTTGCTGAAACCAAGTGGCATGCCTTGGGTTGTGTTCATACGAGTAAAGTACTCTAATAAAATCAGTAGAGACTCCTTAAACAGGCTACATACAGAGAATTGTTCATGGATCACTTTGTACTTTAAACTATGGCAAAACATTATCCGAGGGAATGTTTGAAATAGTCCAAAACTATGCCAGGAACTGAGATAACAATTACACTTCCAGAAGGAGTGTGTGACAGTGCTTGATCTCAAATCCTGGCCCTGTTATTTGCATATATAAACACAAAAGAAATGTACACATTACCTAATGATTAATGGAAAAGTTATATTAAAAGTTTACACATAGTGGGATGTGCTTGGGTAACAGATATTAAGATTATTAACTCACATTAGGGCCAGAAAAATCTAGAATAGTGGAAAATTTCTGCTAAGCCATTGAATCCCTCCCAGGTGTACATAACAAAGACATACAATTAGTAATTCAGGCCATATTTTAATGCATATGTTCTCTTAAGGCTCCCTGGATATGAATTTTTCCATCCCTATTTTTCATAAAGGAAAGTGAAACACAGATCACTAAAGAAGTACAAAGTGCCATATTCATATTGTTTCAATCTAAATGAAATGAGAAATAATCAATTAAGTACCCTGGGGGTCAGGATCTAGGTCTTCTACCTGCTGTCACATAAAAAGTCTCTCAAAATACACTAAAGTTGGATTTTCTTTAGCTCTTAATGAGCCTTAATGAATCCTTAGAATAAAGGATCACCTTTCAGAAAGTGGGAAATGTTAAGAGGATTTTGGTATATTTGTTGAGCATACTAACACCTAGATGCTCTTTATAGTTTTATTGCTTATATTTTTTAAAGTATGGTATTACCAGTTTTTTAGGTACTATGGGAACAGTTAAAGTTACAATAAATGGGCATTTCAAAAGCCAATTACATTTTGAATAATTGTTCCAATCCATCTTAGCAAGATTAATTTATTATATACTTTGGAAAATGTCTAGCTGTTTACTGTTTTACATGTGTAAGTTTGAAAGTACTGACCCAAGGATGTAGCACCAAGTTTTTCAGGAGAAAAACTGGCCCCTATTCACAGGCCCAACTACTTAGTATCACAAGTAAGCACATTTTAGTAGGTGCGTGAATTTATGGGAAGTGCTTATCCAGAAGCTACTGAAGCCATTATTGATCTTCCCACCATTTGCTGTTGAAAACACAATTTGTTTGAAATCTTGTAGTCTTTCTGGTCTGGGATTTTTTGGTTTTTGGTTTTAATTATCTTCATATTTTTAGTGCAGCTTTGTTCTACCCATGCAGCCAGATGGGGCTTCCCAATTAAATTGTATTGGTATTTTTCCACTCCTGCAAATCAGTTTATTTGCCTTGGAAGAGTAAAAGAGGTTTTCTGCTTTAAAATTAATTTTACTATTCATGTATATATACATATATATATGTAAAATATTTATATACAATACATATACATATAGATTTTATATACATACTACAGCATACATATATAATGAACATACATATATAATAATACAATTATTCCAAGCATGCACATGTATATATTTCTTTTCCTGTGTAAGAGGAAATACAGTCACAAGGGTTAGTAATCTTCCAATATTACCTTTATACATTTACCCTTTGATAGTTAGGTCATGCTGTTATCTGAGTATCTAAAAAAAGTTAAAATGTTTCCTGAAAGACCTTTGTTTCAGTTAAGAAAGAGAAAACCTAGAGTCAAATCATTACAGGTACTTAGATGCTCGCTGAATACATTGAAGAATGCTTTAACCCCTGCCCTAAGTCTTACCCATCAATGGCAATAATTGTATCACATCCTAGCATGGAATATTTCTAAGGATTCTAAATGATCTTAGCTGGAAGATATCTTCAAACAGAAGAGAGGCCCCTAGGTCTGGTCAGTGACATTATAGCAAAAGACAGAGATAAAGACTGCCAGCAGGTCCCACTCCATCAGGTGATAGGATAGACTTGCCTGCACATCCACCTAAATAGGAAGCTTGGAGAAGAATGCTAGCCTGAACAGCTGAGTTGTTTTGTGTATATTTGGAGACATAAGAATCAAGTGTAAAACTCTGGACAGTGCTTTCTGATTTCATGTGTCCTTTCTTGTTATTGGAAGAGAAGCTGAAAGGGTGGAAATATCTCACAATAGCAGCAATCCTCGATTGTACCTATTGAACACATTCTTCATCTCAAGTCTGAGGGCCTTCCTACTTTCCAGAAGATTGACACTCTGTCACATAAAAGCGGCAGAAAGGATGGTTTTCACCCAAGCTTTCAAAAGAGGAGATTTACTCTACTACTAGCAATTTGTTTTACTGTCAGGGCCCCCAGGAAATTGAAACCCTTATGTTTGATCAGTCTGTCGGGTTCCTGTCAAGGGGGAAGACCTTCACAAAACAGATTCACCAACTGAAGGGTGCATTAAATTTCCCTTCCAGGAGGTGCCTGCACCAACAGAGGAGAGAGACTCCACAGCAAGTCTTCACAACGTGTTGTCACCGGCAATTCTAAGCACTTTATTAGGAATAACTCTAACAGTGTACAAAATAACACTTTTTAAATAATACAAATTGTGACAAGAGAGTGAAGGTTCATGGTGGCTGGTGATAGGGTCCATCTGCAAAAACACATTTAAAACCATGTAATAACAATATAAGGCAAGGCATAAGCACAAGTTCTAAAGCAAAAATGAAAGTGTACATGCACAAGTAAAGCAGAAAATAACAAGGTTTATTCTCTACTTTCCATTAGCAAGAGATGTCCCCTTTCTGGGAAAAAGGGTGTCAGTACACTCTATGGCTTCTCAGCAGGTAGTCATTCCAGACAATTGAAGAACCTCTTCCTCTTCCTTCCCTTAGCTTTTTTATCCGAGCTGTTGTCATATGGTATGTAGTATCTCTTTGGTCAGTTTGGGTTAGCTGGCCTACTTGTGTCCCCTCCCAGGATCTTGTCCTTAACTGGGGAAGCAATGTTATAGTGTTGATGCCGTGCTCAGCAGTAGCGAAAACTGGTGAGTTATCAACACCTTTTTAGTTACCAACGAAAAGCACAGCACTGTAAAGGCTGCTATGAGGAAATGAACTCTATCTCAGCCACATGTGATACACCCTCCCATCTCTCATTGGTCAGATGGCTGTACTTTTTGGTCTGCTGTCAGAATATATCATATAAATCTAAATTATCTGGTACCAGTTATCTCTCATTTGTATCTCAGGCTCATAAAATACGTGCACTGTTGCCCTGACTTCCCTCTGTATTCAATGGATAAGGACAGTGAATTTTGGATAGTGACACAGAATATTTGTGGCCTGAATCAGTTAAAATGGAGTCTCTCCAGGCTTGACTATGACTGTACTAAATCTGTGAGAGCAATATGAATTTTCATGTACTTGAGGAGAAGGAACTAAAACTTGCAAGTCAGTGCCTGAGGCTACTAGTCACTTCTTGTGACTTCATTCTTTCCCCCAAAATTCGAACTCACACAGGCACTTTTTTACTTTTCATTTTATGAGAAATGAAGGTGGAAGTGCCATTTTACAGCAGATTATCAATGTTTTGGCTGTAATTGGACAAAACTGCAAATTCTCTTGGGTATTTTAAAATAATTACCAAATATAGAGCCCAGAGATTTGTAGACCTCAGTAAGCAGTAGTTGATTCACTTTTAAGGTCTCTTATCACTTGAAGTCTTTAAAAAGCATATTTCAGATGCTAAGTTTTTATTAATGATTTCAGGCTTGGAACATTTGAAATAAGTGTAGAATAATAAAGTGTTTCATAGGAAATATTCTGTGACCTACTTTCTCAGTCCTCTCTGTTTATGAGCTAGTGGAAGTAGAAAATGGAAAAATAACACAAAAGAACGGTGATTTAGATTACCCAGATAAACAAAGTTAAATATTGCTTCATTTGTTATATCTGAAAGAACGTTGTGTTTGAAATAGTGTATGAACATTTGTCTCTCCACGGTAGGATGAGCTACACTTTAGGAGTGTCTTTCATGCCTGGTTCATGGAAGAGAACTTATGGCATGTTCAAATGTTTCTCAGAGGGATCTTATACCCCTGTGGCTTGAGGACTGTAATTTAGCTTATGTCACTTGCCTATATGCTTGCCTATGACACAGTTCTGCATGTTCATGGTGACTCACTATATGAAAAATCCATTAGGGTAAACATTTTGTTAGAATAACAAGGTCTTCCTTGCTACATAGGATAGCTAACATAAATTATTTTATAATTTATACTTTATAAGTAGAATATATTAATGAAATAGCAATAGTAAATAGCAGTGAAAGCAGATGGTGGTTCAAGAAAGGATTAATTATAAGAGCAACTGCCCAACTGGAAAAAAGGTGACAAAATTAGGCCTCATAAAATCGATGGCACAGTGTACCAGAGTGTATTTGATTTACAGGAACTCCACAGGTATAAATATATTTATTTGAATTTAGAAAGGTATTGTTATGACACTATACTAACAGAAGCGATCAGTGTACGAGAGAAAAATTCTGAAGTATCAGTCTCTGATTTCTTTGACTGTGATATCTGATCACGGGCATATATACAGATATAGACATATGAACATACCTACTTGTTTATAGAAATGTCTCATTGATCTTAAGTATTTTTAAGTGGTTCATGTATTTTTGGATGAGTTTTGGCTGAAGGCTTTTATTAACTCATGAAAGAAGGGCCATAATGGTGAGGCAGAAATTGTCAGGTAGCAGTTCTGTGTTCCCAAGTCTAGAAACATTTCTGTATTGTATGGGTTCTGCCATACAAGAACTCTGGGGAACTTATAGAACACACAGATATAACTCTTTTTCATTATATTTTTATTATACTGAAAAATTACTCAGATTGTCCCCACCACCACCTCCCAGTACAGCTCTTATGAATCAGTTTGGAACAGAAATGCTGCTTAGAAATTTTGTGTCAAATATGCTCGAATCTGTGCTTTTAGCAGATATCTGGTTCTCCTCATACTCCTTCTTCTCCCCATTTTGGTCTGCATATAAGAAAAGAATGAAAACAGAAAATGCCATAGCTGAATTTTCTTTTTTCTCTCTGCTGTTGTGCAAGGACAAAGCAACATAATTCTTCCTTTTTTAAGCTCTCTGTGGTCTGATTTCAAATCCATTTCAAGTCTTTTTAATTTCTTTGGAATTGTGAAAGTATATTGGTGAAATTAAAGAAATTGAAGGCGTTGGGAACCTAGTCAGGGCCCTGAACCGGGGATTAAAATCCTGGATTACTTTGCTGTATCTTTGCTTCTCCAAGACCTCAGAGGTGGTCCTTCATCCAGCTAGTCCTACTGAACATCAAATATATGCACCTCAGGAAAATGATGGAATTAAGTGGCAATTTAGGAGCCTAAATGTGGTTAGTATAATCATATAATATCCTTTTATGAAAACTGAAGAGGATGAAAACATTGTTATAAGATGTACTTGTGGGCTGGAAAAAACACATTTCAGAAGCTAAATTTCTCAGAAGAACATCTCTTTCACAATAGATGACTTAGATTCTTGACTTCCTACTATATAAATATGGGGGACATATGAACTATGAAAAACTAAACAGGGTTTAAGTGTCAGCAGAAGTGTAGCAAAATCTTGTGACAGGTAAGACAATGCCAGGAAAAGTTTACAAGGCAGAAAAATATAGAAACTTGTGAGTGATTAACCACTGAATCCATGTCCCGAGAGAGTTCATAAAGAGCACAAGATGTTTTCCAGTAAATGCATCTTAACAGAGACAAATTGATGGATCCAAGGGTAACTGGAAGAAATGTAATTACTTTTTATATGCAGAAGATAACACAAAGTGGTCTAATTGACTTATTTGTTCCTATTCCACCTTCTCCTAATTCTGCAACAAGAAATGTAGGTGATACAAAGGAGACTTGAGCCATAATGAAACTTTGGAAATGTTAGGCTACATTGCAGATTGGGGGTTTTTTTTAAGAGAAAGAAAATGCTCAACACACTTTTATCAACAAGCATCCAAGAGTGAACAGACAAAACAGACATGAAAATTTTCAAAGAAAATATATATTACCATTAGATCAACAATTATTTTTAATAAATACATCATAGTAAATCTTTTTCTGTAAATCCATTATGATAAAATGCAATCACTTAGGCATTTATTATTTTAAAAATATTCTCTTTCAAAATTATTCATTAAGACATTAGTTGTAGTTTAATCTGATGAGCCAACAACATCTGCTTCTTTCACAACTGCATTAATAATAAGACAAAAATGATTTTCTTTTTCTTTCCTTAGAGGTCTAAAAAGATATATATAGATAGATATACATACATATATATAGTTATATAAAGAAAACAGCCAAGAGTACTTTTGATTCAGCTGTGCTGTGCATATACCTTTGCTACTGCTTGTTTTAAAGTAGTCAATAGGAAATCAATAAGAATTTAGGGTTCTAAATAGAAGCTAAAAGCCCGGATAAATTCTTGAATCTTGGCCAAAAAGATTAAATGGCTTGTCAAAGATTGGCAGGAGACTCAGGGTCTAGATCCAGATTTTCTGATACCTTCTATTATACTGCACGTATAAGGCCATCAGTTTCCAGATGTTTTTTACTGTGATGCTTGTCATCCCTAACAAACAAAGCTGTGTTTCAGTCCTTTTTTGCACTTCACGCAGAGGAACGCTGTGTGCATTTTGGGGTAGGATTTGCTCTGGCACTGGCAACAGCCTCACTTATTTATGGTTGCTGTCAAAACAACTTACTACTATTAATTGTTTGATCATCCTTAGGAAAAGGCTAACGAAGCTTCAACTATACATCTCTCAGAAGTGTACAAAAGTTATTTAAATATTAAAAGCCTTCAGATAGGGTGAACTTAGGGAAAGGTTACAGAATGAGAGAAAAAACAGTCCCCAGAGATGTTTTTTTCAGATGATTTCATGGCAGTTGACATCACTGAGATGGCTGCCAAGGCAAATCAGCTGCAATATTTAAACAATGTCATATAAAAAAATGGGACTTTCACACAGGCCACATGACAGCTGGATGTCAAAGGTGCTGAATTTTGCAGGATGTTGTCCACTTGATAAGGTCTAATTCTGCTGCAATTTCTTAATTTTATTTTCCCTTGCTTTCTTGCACAAAATTTTCATTTCAGCTGCGTCTCTAGACACCCATGCCATCGCAGTTCTTGACCCAAAAGCTGAAAATCCAGGTGGGAGAAAGAGTCAGAAGGTTGAAGCAAAAAAAATATCAAGTTACAGGCTCTGCCTCTGCATCCCCTTATGCATCTTGTAGTGTTCCTCGCCCATATCTTTGAGACCACATCTCTTTGGAAGCTTGTGGCTCAGATGGGAGCTGACCCGAACTTCTCAATTTTTATACTTTATCATTGCCTAAAACATTTGTGACAAAAACTGCACCAAATTTAGGAAACTATAGGACCATGCAGCTAAAAGGATCTATGTAAAATTAAAAGAAATTAAATCAGACTTATCTGGAAACTTAATCCCACAAAACTCTGGCTAGTCAAAGTGCCCCCTCAACACATACAGCCAGACGGTTTTGAGTGGAAAGGAAACAAAAGATGCTGCCTTTTTACTGTTGCAGTAGTTCACAAGTCTATAGAGTTGTTTGCATGTTTCTTAGCTGAGGCATTATCTCTGAAAGATTTGTTTTCATTATTGGCTTTTTGTCATTTATGAACTACAGACTCATACTCTCAAGTCACAAAATTTTAGTTATAGTCCCTGATTAGACTACTGAAATTTTTAAAACAAAGGTAGAATTAATAAATAATGCGTATCATTCTGTGTGGCATGAGATTGCAGATAAATAATCCTTTGTCCTAAAATATAGGAAAGTTTTGATCTTCATCCACTTCTTCACAAATGTTCTGTCATTTGTCAAATAATTTCGGATAACCCTGTCTCCTGAAATTCAAATATATATCATAAAGCAACATATTTTATTGTTATAGATTCCTCTTTTGCCTAAATTATATTCCTATTACTTAGGACAAGAAGAGATTGCGAAAATCCCAAGATGCAAACTGAAACTATCAGTAGGAGATGGCATTCTGTTTAAATTTGAAGCTGGAATCCTCAAGATATTCATAATCAACTAGGCTTAGGGATTTATTTTCAGCATGTTCACATTCATTGCATGCATATCTTCAAAAAATGTTCGTGTCTGTATTCAAACTGTCTGACATGGGACATATTATAGGATGTGTTTTATAGGATGTGTAGGAATGTGCACTATCTGTCTAGTATCAAGCAGATTCATTTATTTTTCCTTGTACTAAACGTTCTCCTTAACCAAAACTTAAGTTATACAGTTACTTAAAAATAAACCCAAATAATATTTGAAACCCACCATAGTGTATATCACAATCTAGTAGTCTTTCTACTCTCTGATATTATGGTTATGTGGTAGTAAAAATAGGTAGATAGTAAAATGAGAGATGAGACAGGCTGGTGTTGTCTCTATGTAAATAGCTTTATGATTTAAACATAAGAAACGACATACTTTCACATTATTTGTTATAAACTATTTAAGGAATTTTTTTCCTAGACATAAAAAGTTTTTACTCTTTGCAGAACATAAAACATTATGTTCATTAGTGCTGACAGCCTAATCATAGCTGTTGGCCAACTTATTTGGTTTAAGAAATGACAGTGGACTTTATTTACTGAGCATCCACTGGAGTAAGTATTAGGAAACAGGTGATCAAACCAATGGAAAAATAAATATAATAATTAATAGCTTTTAAATGGTATGATTACTCTCCACTAAAAAGGCAACATCTGAAGAAGAATCTCTTTTTGAAAGCACTTTTAATATGTAGTTTATCAGTGTAATACTTTTCAAACAAAAGAGCTGATATTCAAAGATATTCTGTGTGTCAGTTAAAAAAGTTCCCTTTTATCCTCTGAATAGCTGTAACTGTCAACTGTGTTATTTAGTAGGCCTCACACATTGTTGAATTTCCATTTACCTTAGCATATTAGTGATACTTTTTCCTCCTTTTCACTTTGCTTAGTTTTTCTCATTTGGCCTCCATTCAGGGAGATATTCAAGCTCATAGAGTTCCACTGGGACTCATGCCTGCACTTAAGTACTGCACTGCATCATGATGCTTTCCAAAAATAGGGTCCTTCTGCTCTGCCAATAAAATATCTTAAAGTAATGCACAATGGATTGGAGAAAAGTCAAATAGAAGCAAAAGGGAAAGTGATCCCTCTGCATATCCAACACCTGCATGTCCAACACCTGGAAATGATCACGAGGAGAAAGACTGAACAAAAGAGTTGTGCTGTGAGTCAATGGGAAGCCTGAGTGAAGAACCTGGAAGAGACATTAGCAGTTCAAATCTAGATTTGTAGTTATTTATGTGTTGAAAAAGACTATGGCTGGGATAGATTAAGGAAAGTAAATTATTTGATTTTAAATATAGGAAAAGAAAGAAGCAAATGTGTTTTTAACCTCTCACTGCAACTTCTTATTTCAAAGACTTGGAAACCAATTTCTCTAAGTCATGGAAGCCTTTTAAAAATTTCTAAAAGCTCAGAGCTCATTTTAAGTAAAAAAGATAAGCAGTTATTGGAATGAAAATATTGTATGACAGATGTCTGCAGAAAAGATTGTCATCAGAATTTCTTAGGTGAAGAAAATCACATTAAATTTTTGTTCAGATGTAAAGAAAAAAATATTTTTCTTTCAAATCTTCAGTGAGGTTTTAGACGTTTTCTGGATTTACCCAAAAGAAAGGAAGAGAAAAAAGAGAGAAAAAAAATGGGAGGGAGGGAGGGAGGGAAGGAGGGAAGGAGGGAAGGAGG
>VXBA01004784.1:158287-194668 GCA_013399895.1 Serilophus lunatus | reverse complement strand
GGAAGGAAGGAAGGAAGGAAGGAAGGAAGGAAGGAAGGAAGGAAGGAAATGAAAGATCCTCCAGGCTATCTTTATAGAAAGAGTGATAAGAAATAATAAATTTTACATTGCCTGAATCTTTTTCATAATTTCATTTTTTCTTTTCACATGAAATTATACAATATCAGGTTTTCCTTTGTTTTTTTAAGAGCACAAAATTAAATATTTTAGAATTTGTCAAAACCAAGCAATATGGTTCTTGACTTTTTTAATCTAAATTTGTTCTTTAGAGGGCCAAGTAGAGGCTATGATAATATACCAGTTTAAATCTCTCATATTTTTATTAGTTTTCCAGAATGTTAGGCTGGAAGTATCTTATAGCCCATGAAAAAGTCTGTTGCTAATTTGCATTGAACGAGGCAAGATTTACATGCATAAATCATAGAAAAGTCACATTTCTTTCCAAATGACACAATGCCCCTGGACTTTCAAAAATTCATCTGCTAAGAAACAAAGATGAATCTAAAATTAAAAGGAAAACTGAAGAGTTAATTCATCCCAAATGAAATTGTTTAACAGGTTTTATGAAGCTTATGTGAGCTGAAATTACTAACATTTAGTTCCTGTTCCATGTGCTTATCTGCAGAGCTCATTGCCCCCAGAATGTTCAAGGAAGTGTAACTCCATGACTAAATGGTTGTTTAGTAAAGGAGTTTAATAAGAAGCAACAGAAGATCCATTTCTTGAGGAAGAAATGCATGCTAATTTATGGGATGGTTTAATAATTTTTCAAGTTCACTTTCAATGTTATTTTCAATGCTATTATTTCCTTCTGCTTTGGTTTCAGATCTGTTTTTACAAGTGTACTGGACTCTGAAGCCAGTCCGCCTATTTGAAGTTTTTAACTTTGTTTACTGATTAACAATGCCAGAAGCTGCAGTTGAAATTTTACTCATTTTAATTAGCTTTCTTCACCCACTGCACAAATGAAGTATGAGTTTATTTAATGCGACATTGTGTGTACAGAGCCAGTGATTTGACTTTTGTTTTTTTATACATTCCTTCAAATTGCTGTACTTGGTGATTCATTTACATCAGTAAGTGAAAAGTCATCAATCTCATCTTCATTTGAGAGCCTTGCCATACTTGCTGATGATATGCATGATTGGTCATCACAATAGGAATGTACCATAATTAAAAATAAATGTTACATTCTGTGAATTAATCAATATAAACAGCAATGATAGCATTTTAAAACAACCCTTTTTAATCTATTGCAATTTTTTCCCACTGGCAGTAAGACTGTACCTTCCCCTTTCTCTCGTTTCAAAGACTAAAAAGTCTTGCTGATATTTGCCTTAATAATATTAAGACAGAATGACAGCGAAGCACTCTATTAAACTTGGATAAATCTTGAATCTCATTCTCTAGAGTGAGGGTCACCATTTGACATTATAAAGCACAGTAGAAACTACTAGATTCCTTTCATATACGGTACTGCAGTATACAAAAAATATTTAAAATATAATAATAATAAAATAATAACTCAAGCCTAGTTAAACATGCAATATTTTGTTTCATACATGAGTAAACTGAAGGTCAGGGGTTCAAAGATGTAACCAATTGTAGAATATATCTCTCAAACCTTGATACCCATTTCCTCCAGTAAACAATGTTGCATCATTTACCCTAAGGGAAATCATCACATTGTCATAGATTGTAAACTACTATTAATGCCTAGTTCAAAGCTCAGTATATGCAATATTTTGTTACAGAAATGAAATTTATAAAATTAAGGAAAGATACCTTTTGGCTTCATTAATTAGTTTGTCTGAGCTACAGAGAGATGAGGAACTGTATCTGAAAGCTACAAAGATAGATCCACCAGAGTGCAATAACTTGCTGCCTTTATAAATTTAACTAAGTAAATATTAAGTATCTTATGTGTCAGTTGTATGCTCATGCTAAGGAAGAAGGCAAGAAGCACAGCCAAGTGGGCACTGCAATACAAAAAGAAATTAAAAAAATAGAGACAACCCAAAGGAGAGCCACGAGGATGATAAAGGTCTGGAGGGGAAGCCTCATGAGGGAGGAGCAGATGAGACCACTTGGTTTGTTTAGCCTGGAAAAGAGGAGACTTCCTCACAAGGGGAAGTAGAGGGGCAGACACTGATCTCCTGTCTGTAGTAATCAGTGACAGGACTCGAGGGAATAGGCTGAAATTGTGTCAGTAGAGGTTTAAGTTGTATATCAGGGCATCAGGAAAAGAATTTTCACCCAGAGGATGATTGAGCACTGGAACAAGCTCCCCAGAGAAGTCATCACAGCACTAAGCCTGGCAGAGTTCAAAAAGTGTTTGGACAATACTCTCATGCACATGATGTGATGTGAAAAAGGTCTTTGTCATGTCCAATCTAAATCTACCCTTTTTAAGTTTTAGACTACTGTTACTTGCCTTGTCACTATAGACCTTGGCAAAAAGTCTTTGCTTTTCCTAGAAATCCCCTTTAAATGCTGAAAGGCTGCAATAAGGTCTCCCCAGAGCCTTCTCTTCTCCAGGCTGTCCAACCAACTCTTTCAACCTTTCTTCAGAGAAATGTACCAGTTTTTGTGGCCTTCTTTCTGGACTCACTCCAACTGGTCCACTTCTTTCTTGTACCAGAGACCCCAGAGCTCAATGCAGGACTCCGGGTAGGGTCTCACAAGAGGAGAGTAGAGGGGGAAAGTACCCTCCCTCAACCTGCTGGCCATACTTCCATTTATGTCTGCATCCATGCAGACACATTATTAAGGTAGACATTTTCGTTGTGTACTACATGTTTTGCAAAATTTTTTGCAAACCACAGATGCAGCAAATATTTTTGGACTATAAAAGAGGACTGGAGGAAAAGACCCACCCTCAATCAGCATAGAGCATATAACTGGGGATTTTTAAATGCTTCTTTTTTTCAAAACAGATCTAAGGTTTCACTATTTCAAAAATCATTGCACTGCAGCTCTAAGAAATTAAAACTTTGGGGTTTTGGAGCGTTTATTTAAGGAAAAGGTACAGGCAGGTCCATACAAAACTCTTGACAATTTTAGATCTGTCACATGACACTTGAGAGAGTGTATTCACTGATGAATGACCTTGTGGCTGTCCTCAGCCAGCTGGAACCATGCTTTCCCATCCATGACATGTATTAGAGTGCGCACCACAGCTGTTGCCCATCAGAAACTAAGTGCAATCCTTTCAGAAAGCTGTTGGCAATTAATTGTCTTCTTTCTAAATTTGTCTCTATTTATGGGTTTTATAGAGAAGAAAAGGCTGCAGCAGAGAGCTAGAAGTAGAGAATCTGAGGACTTTTGTTGATGTTCACAGGCTGCAGATGGATAAACACTGCTGAAAGCAGAAAGGAATAAAAAAATGCAGGACCAAGGTCAAGTAATATCTCAGCATTTAATAGAATTTCCAAGCCTGAGTGCTGTATATTGTAATACAGTAATTCAGTTAGGTGTTGTTAATTTGTAAACTGAGCCCTCAGTATAAGTACATGCAGGTACTGAGGTACATCTAGATATTGGAGTATTTTGCCCTTTGGTACACCTGAAAAATGCTTGCCAGAGTCAGAAAATCAACTTTCTTCTTCTAGGTACTGGCCGTATTCAGCTGCTTGTACCTATTTGTGCCTGAAGTTGAGCAAGTACCACAGCTCTGGAATTCCTCTGTCTGTTTTGTTTATGGGACTCCACATAGGAATATACATTAAATTTCCCTTGCAATAAATTTCCCTTGTAATAAAAGGGAAAATGTGTTTGTCCAGGTATTAGGTCATTCATCTAAGCTATGAGAAATGTGCCTTCAAGTTCCTTCTAGGCTGGACTGGACTTCACTCAACTACTCCCTCTCCCAGAAACGTTACTGAACCATTCCTTTTTGCAGGCTATGTCTGTTTAACCTCCCCTGCTCAGGCTGTTTCACGTTATGCAAGCAAAGAGGTATGCACCAAAAAGAGATTGGGAACTTGCCTTTTTTTTCACAAATGCCTTAAATACTGAATTGCTGAATTTTTGCAGGTGTTTTCTCTCCCTCCAGTGAGTCTCTAATTACTCAGTACAGAGTGAGATAGGTTCACAGGGATAAATATTGAGCCCGTGTATAGAGCAGCCCATGGGTACTTTATGTGAAAGTTGTTAAAGCTAGAGTTAAAACCTCTGAGCCAAGGATGAATGAGAGTCTGAACTCAGTTTGCACAGACCAGCATAAGTGGTCTACAAGGTCTAAGCCTTGTGTGTCCTTCATCTCTGCTACTTTGCAGATGCAGAATAATTTAGGTGCCAGAAGTCTAATGGCTCTAAATACAAGGAGATACGTTCCTGAAGCTCTCCTCTCACTAAGAGTGACTTTAAACACTTAATTTGGGACTATGTATTCTGGGAATGACAGAGTGGTTAAATACATCTCATTACAATTCTGATCCTGAGTTCTTTTGTTCGTCAAGCCCTAAGAACTCCTGCTAAGACTAATTTAGTGTAACTCTTATTTGTATGGTCAGGAGAGGACATCTTTTGGGCTTACTTACTCTCCCATACGCTGCAAGGCAGAGCAAAAGCTTTCACAGACTCCAAAGACAGGCAACTCAGTCTTAGGATAGAACTCTATTAATAAAGTTGATTAATTGCAAAACTTAAAACTTCTTTTGAATATTAAATATTTAATTTTTTTATTAATAAGCTTAAAATATATGAAGAAAATATAGTAATGAAAATCTTAGAATAATTTTATAAATAAAGGTTTGTCTTCATGTGCTATATTAGTTTTGGAAACATCTCAAGACTGTGTGCTTTAACTGCAAAAGATTCAGACATGGTAATTAATGAAAATAATTAGCTGTGGATGGGGTACTCACCCAGGAAAAAAAAATGCATTTATTGATCATGTTTTCATTTTAGTAAGGGTTGAATAAGGGATACATTTTGACTTTATAGTGCCATAAAAAACACAGAAGGGTTGAATTCAGTATGTCTGTTTATTCTGACCTTGTTTTCCAAGACTGCAGGGATGTATAAGAAGACTGAATGATAAAAAAATTTGAAGCAGAATCCTCTAAATAAAACAAACTCAGACAACACATAGCTGCATAATGCCAGAAGAACTAAAAGCAAAACAGATAATCAATAAAGGATTAAGAAAATATGTGGGTAGTACATCAAAGTTATGACAAATAGTAGGCAAAAATGTGAAACAAAGTGAATGAACACTGCTGGTCTTTTATTTAAATATAATGGTGACTGAAAAGAATGAAGGACACTCATTACACACAGGCTCCATAATTGATCTCTACAGTATACTAGTCATTTCTAACCACAGCATGGAAATTTCTGGGCTTTTACAAGGATTGCTCAGCTGTGACAGTCTACCTGACATATCCAGCTATGTTAACATAAAGTACCTCATTGAGCCTATAACTAGCACCGACTTAGGAAAGAAATGGGAAACACAGGATGTGTAAAATTATACTGCTTCTGATTTCCTAGCATATTCTTATAATTCCCTGTACTTGTAGCTACTATATACAATAGTGGACATATATGGATCAAGATGCTGCAGTGCCCCAAGATGGGGTCATCATGTCATTTAAGCTTGTAAAATCAGGGAGGGAGGAAGGTCTTTTCAAAAGCCCTAAATCTTTCTTTCCAAATCCTCCTTAGGTGAATTCAGTCTATGTGACGTTCTTCATCTACTGATGAACAGAGTTTTCCATTGAAAAGCAGAGCTGGAAAGAGTCAAAAGAGACATCTAATCTTTTTATCCTCTTCTTCCAACCCTGGCAATGAGACAACGTCCTCTATATGTACACCATGCTTAGCTGTTCTTAAAAACCTCCACTGGCAGATTCGAAAAGGGTCACTGGCTTACCAATTTCAGTATTTAACTGTCTTTACAGTAAAAAGGATTTTTTAAATATTTGATCTGTATCTTAGTTACAAATTGTGCTGATTACCCCGTCAATACTAA
Organism: Serilophus lunatus; assembly: GCA_013399895.1. Classification (NCBI taxonomy): domain Eukaryota; kingdom Metazoa; phylum Chordata; class Aves; order Passeriformes; family Eurylaimidae; genus Serilophus; species Serilophus lunatus. The sequence goes on along the minus strand of VXBA01004784.1, from coordinate 188,691 downwards.
CAGCAATCAACCACTATCCAGTTATCCTTTGGTCTTTTACATATATGATAACCTGGGCAGGAATAAATTGAGAAAAGTCTCTTTGTCTGGATAATATAGGAAACAGACCAGGTAATCACAACAATTCCTTCTGGATTTATAACTTGCAAATGTATGAATCATATATCTCTCCTGAGCAAAAATATCAAGTCATTCTGCTTTTTTTTTTGGAGAAGAATACTGCAGTGTTTCATTTGACAGAAATATCCCATTCTTCTCTGCACTTACGCATTCTGGGAACATTCCCATTATATTTGCAGAAAATTGCAAATTTGTTTTCAGTATGAATGACAAGTAATAAAATTAAACTGTATTGTACTGTACTAGGTCACACATGGGAGCTGGAGTTTGTTTATTACCAGCTCCTCTGTTTTTCCCTTTCTTAGCAGATAGCTCATTATTTCCTACAAGATCGGTTATTTGAAATCTATAGAGCAGGCTGTAAGCGTGTGCTGTTTGCCATTCTACACATAAGTCCCTTTCCTCCCTTTCCAAATATATAATTACATTTTTTATAGAAGCTTCACTACACTTTTAAAAGGCATATTTTTTTAGAGAGACTCTTAGAAACGAAGTGGGACACTCTGATGTTCATTTGCACACCAATACCCAAAATGACTGAAGTTTTGTTGTAGAGGTTTTTTGCTTTGTTTTTGTCTTTTTTGTTTATTTTTTTTTATCTGCTTTTGTTTTCTCAACTCTGGAAAAAAATGAAACGATTGGAGACTAAACGCTGCTGCAATTAACTCTTTTCTGAAGATATTCTGAAAATTGAAAATCTCAGAGGAGCATAGAGGATCTTTGCTACCTTACCTTTGTTCTCTGGATAGTCTGGGTATTGTCTTAAATCAGAAATAATGCAGCCCCTAGGCCAGTCTGGAGTATCTGTAAACATGGTTCTAATATAGGCTTCCTCTCTGAGTTGCACGGACTTATCATAGTCCCATAAGGACGGTGATGCAGAGGTTTGTACTCTAAATGATCTGCTGCTTTTTCTTGGATGTCCAGCATGACAGTGAAATACTTTCATTTTCCAGATGAGGAGCACAAATAGTCCTGGTTGGAACTCAGGTCATTCACCAGCCCAAACATTAACCCGGTTTGTAATGGGTCATCTGGCACAATCTGGAAGTTATCCTAATACAGCACTCTCATCTTAAGATTTTTATCCTTTATATTCTGTCCTAACAGAAAAATTAGCTTAGATTATACATTTCTAATGAAAATAGCAGCAACTATTCACTTTATATTGTTTGTTTTCTATGTAATTACACCCACACTTTTTTAATGATCTCAAAATATTGTCAAACATGACTTTTCTATTGTAAAATATACCTGTCCTCATTTCTATGTCAAAAGAGAAAATATTTTCTTTTACATTTCTACATATTTTTGTTTCTTTGCAGTGTGGTTTCTTTTGTTTTATTTTTGTTTTTTATTTTCCAAATTCTGCTTTTTTATATGCCTAAGGACTTTGCTGTGATATGAGCAGCTTCAGGGAACTGCTGAAAAGAAAATAGAATAAAACCAGCTTGGATTCTTTCTGTAGTTTTGGATTCTCTTTAGAGATAATAAGATACACATTTCAGTTGCTGATGTTAGCACAGCAATGTTGATGAACTCTAAGTAAGTTGAAGTGAATTATGCTCTCAATGGTCTAAGAGGGTAATCAAAATTCCCAAAATGGCAGGAAAATAGACCAACAAAATAACTTTTCCGTCTTTAGTGTTTTTGTATTATGTTTCATAAAGCACAGCTATGCGGAAAATTAAGAAAACTAAATAAAACAATAATTTGCAGTAGATCATGAGCTACTGTCCTCTTCTCCTTCCAAAAATATCAGTTTAAAATCCTTGCCTGAATAAAATTAAAATATGGCAAGGATTACAAAAATTCTCATGGCTATGGCTATTTTTTTCTTCCTGAACTATTTCCTGTTGTTGCTAAATGTTTCAAAAGGTAAGGAGGTAAAAATTAGTTTACTGCAGGAGCTGCAAGTACTTCCAATTTGATTGAAAACCCTTGTACTTCAGAACCAGGCAAAGTATGTTGTTCCTCTATAATTATTGTGGAAACCAAAACATTTTTCCCCTTCAAGGAAAAATAATTATGAGCTGCAATAAAATGGTTAATTATAACATATCTTTTCCTTGAGGTGAGTTTTTAAGCTGCTAAAGCAATACAACTTTCAATAACTAAATTTTGCTGGCAGCCATAGAAATGAGGTTATTTGGCTATCAGTAAACTATTGTTCTTAAACTCAATGAGTTTCCTATTACTTATTAAGAGGCACTGATGCAAACTCCTTGTGGGAGAAAATTATGGTACAGTTTATGTTAAGGATAAAGACCTTCATGAGGTAACAGAGACTTTAGTTTGGGGTTTTTTTGTTCATATTCCAGATAAAGTTTATTGTCTCACACAATTAAAGAACCATACAGAGGGAACTTACTGAAGAATTGAATTTTGTGCATAATTCTAAAAGAATAGTCTTTGGGTTTTTTTTCTAAAAAAATTGAAATAAAACATATCCCTTAGTTTTATGCACAATTTCAGATTTTTTTTAAGCTTTCAGTGATTTCTTACTTTTTTCTTATTTCTGAATTTTACGGAGTGGTCCCCTAATAACAATGTTATATTGTGGCTCACCTCCCATGGACAATCTATATCAATGTTTGTTAAGGATGATTGTCCAAGGTTAGACAGGTTGCTGTTATCTTGGAAGAAGTCCATTCTTCTCTTTAAACCTTAGTTCTTTATTTTAAATATTGCTTTCCAAGAATTCCTACATTTCTGCTGCACAATCTGGGAAACAGTCCTTGTTTCAGACTCCAAAAATATTAATAGAAGTATTTTCCTTGCTAAAATTTACACAAAGTGATATGTGTAGCACATTAGAAGGTGACATGATACTTTCCTGCAAAATAAAATGGAGAAAATTACTCCAATTAAAAATTACTCTTTAGCTATTGTTGAATATTTCAGTGTCAGCCCCCCAAAAGGCAGAAATCCTATTAAAAAAAAAAAAAAAAAAAAAAAAACCCATTTGGATTTTAAAGAGAAAATGTTGTTATGATATTTAGGTCTATAGTTCATTGGTCTTCCTGTGTGTGGATAGCATTTCAATATAAAATCTAATTTCTCATGAGAATCAGTGATTTAAAATCTTAAAAGAGTTGAAGGACTTTGATGATATGTTAGGGAAAAGTGAAAAGCCTACAATTTTATTCTAACAGTTCTTACTTTTCAGCTAAAATAAAATCTGGTCACCTTCCAGTTTGGAGCAGCTGAGACCCATCAAACAACTGAAAACAATTTGTTCAGAGCTGGAGCTGTCATAGTCTATTAACGTAAAAAACAAATGAAGTACTGCTTCTGTCTTCAGCTCACCACTTCATATGAGCACTCTTCCATTTCACTTGACAGTTGTGGACATTGAAATAATACAAAACATAACCCAATCAACAGACTGTGAAGAATATGAAAGCTAAAGACAGATGTTCAAAAGCTATCATCACCTTTCAGCTTTAATTATATTGACATGGCACAAACAAGTGATAAATCAGCTATTTTAGAGTGTAATAAGCCTTATTCTACCTGTTAACCTGATGCCTCTTTGGGTGGTATATTCCAGGTACATGGAAGACCATGGAGTGTTCTGTATGCAAACAGTCACAGAAACTAATTGTGTACTGAAACAATATTGAAATGTTCCTGGTTTTGAAGATGAATATTATAGTCAAGAGGCTTTTCTTGGATTTTCTTCCTACACTCCATCTACCTGCTATAACTTTGATGCCCTTCTTATGTCGTTCAGAATAAGTCCTGCAGTAATTTCTAACACCCTAAAGAAAAACAAAGTGGATGAACATTTGTGAATTATTTACTTTATTTTTCAATTCTATTGACGATGATTGGTAACTATCCAACATGATTTATGACAACCCATTATGCACTGGGCCAGCTCATAAAGATGGCACAGGGTATATAGCAAGGTGTTGAACTCAAGGACCTATTTTATCTCTAGAGCTGAAAAAGACTCTTAACACTTAAGAAATACAGTTCCTTGATTTCACTGTGATTTATAATGGCAAAATTTTCCAATGATATTCAGTACAGGAGATAAAGGACTGAAGGTTGGACTTGATGGTCTTGGAGGTCTTTTCCAACCTTAATGATTCTATGAATGAACATACTTATAGAGTTTGCCCACAGCCTCTGAATCTCATCGGTCAGACCAAGACACAGCGATTTCAGAGCTTTATGTTTGCTCTATTAGCAGCTTACTATGAAATGCAAGCAATGGAAAGATGTACATAGGCAGCAGATTTACACTAACTTTTAATGTTTGTAGACTTAGATGACTTTTATGATAATGTTTCTCTGGTTTGGGAGCTTTTGTGTATTGAATATTTAATGGTATTTTAATTGTTGTTGATTGTTCTGATTAGAGTTAATCCATGTGGCACCTACAGCGTGCTGGCAGGGGGCGCTTTACAAATTAAAATGGTCATTATTTCTTACTGTAAAATACTGAATCACTTACATTTAGGGAAATAGATGGAAATTTTACAGATGGGTGGTTTTATGAGTTCAGAAGAAAAAAATAATACATTTAGATTGTTAGGCAATACTGCAAAAAGTAACTGTCTCCTTTGTCATATGGCTTTTCCTCAACTGAGTAGACTTCATCTGGAAAATTTAGAGCTTGTAGAGCCAAGACACAGATGTAAAGGTAATACTATTTGACCCCCACTAAGTGGAGTCAAAAGTAATTTTCTTATAACTGCTTGGTCTTGTGGAGAGAAATAGCATTGTTCTTTGCTGCTACACAAATACTCTAGGGATTGCTGCTGCCTTTCAGACCACCTCCAACACCTTCAAAACTGTGTATGAAGTCCATGGTGTATAGATGTATTGAATCTACTGCACCACATCCAGGTACTGTGCCATGTCCAGGACTCTCTGATTTGGCAAATTTTCCTATTTGTTCCATTAGAGCAGGATTATCACTGTTTTGGGGGGTTTTTTTACACAGGTTTGGGCTCCTGTAGAGACAACTGTATTTCAGTGTGACTATAGGACAGCGCATGTATCTTCATATCTGGTTTATTATGTAGTAACATGACATCAAGAACATTCAAGATACTACCAAATAACATCTCCCTAAATTCTGACAAATATTATTGATGTTGAGGCAGTACTGAATTTTTGAGCCAACGCTAAATTATTTCATGTTCCTAATAAGCATTTTCTTCTACAACAAGAAAATCCCTGCAGAAAACCATCTACTCAGAGTGCACCTACAGCTACTGTGAAATGCTAGACTGAAAAGGATGTAAATAAACAGGCTGTCCTTATCCTCAGACCAGCTGTTAGAGGAATCAATCAGCCCACGCTTATTTAATTTGTCCTACTCTTGTGCCTTGAGACTGACCTTCAAGAAGTGCAGCCTAGGAGAAGCAGGATTTGATGAATTCCCAGAGGTTTGAAATACTTTGCCTCTGGACTAAATCGGCTGAGAATGACACTATCTGGCCAGTATTCAGCCATCTCTGATGTAAAAGGGAGACATATAGGTGAAAAGCTCAGTGTTGAAGAGATCAGAAATTTTTAGGTTATAAAAGATTGGTCTGAAGTTGAATATTTCTGATGTATCTCATCAGTTGACAGTTTCATCAAGAGAGGAAAATCTGTTAAACTACTGAGTGTCTTCACACCTGGGTCACTCTCAAAATGTTTATAGATTCATTCTGAAGTCCTTGCTACATCTTAATCACATTGATGATGCTCTTAATTCATAGAAGCATGACCTTATATTACATATCTTAAATTTTAGGCTAACTTACTACCCAAAAAGCCTCCAGCTGCAAGGAGTTATTGGCAAAGTTGTGTCTAAAATGATCTGAAATCTTCTGAGTCACTAAAATTTCAGATTTCCCATCCACCATTTGAAAGACTGAAATCCATATCTAGTGTAAAATGTCATAGTGACTTTGAAAACTACTACATCTCCAAATGCTCAGTCATAATTTTAAAAACCTATTGCTAACTGAGCAACATCTTTTTCTTTTTTCCTCCTCCTATCCACTCTTTTTCTCCTTTAAAATAAGCTATTGCATCCACATTCTTTAATATGAATCTACTCTTCTGATGCATAGAAGAGATCACAGATAGTTTCTGATACATAGAAAAGATCACAGATAGTTGCATCTCTCCATTTTTAATCAGAAGTATGTGAAACAGGCAGATTGTAAAGCTGGCTTTACATTGTTGACATTATTCTGATGTTGCCATTTTTGTTCATCTCAATTTTTGTTTCATCGCTCTTTATGGTCAAAATAAAAGTTATAATTTAGCTAAGTATCCTTGTAGTTTGTTTTTATTTTGGATTAAACTTAAATATATTCCATAAGATACTTTATAAAGGCAGGAGTAACGAAATCATAAAAAATAAAAATGTTATTAAGTAAGTTCTAAATTTCAAAGTGATACATTAATGCAATAACCCAACTGAAGATTTGGAGAAAATAATAAAACCAACATGTTATAGAACTGACAATGCAAAGGCTATAAAATTCAACAAAGGGAGTTTAAGAGTCTCAGAAATTGTAAGGTATCTACTGAAATGCAGTAGAATTTTGAGAGGTAGATATAGAGAGCTTATAATCATCAGGACTTAGAGGAAAACAAAACTTGTTCTTCAATGGATCTATGATTCTGTTTTCCAACGTCTTGTGATGGATTTTTTTCTTTAATTATTTGGAATATTTATTTTTCTTTCAAATAAAACGAAACTTTGAAACAGAAATTTCTGAACCTTGTCTTTATAAACTGAAGCTGTTAGTGTCTAGTTCTTGGTATTTACTTCACAGCTAAATGCAGCAGATGAAATGCAATGGTACAAAACCTTTGAAAGGAATTAAATCACATAGTAAGATTATTTCAAGTCAAGATAAAAGAGCTGAGGCTGCTTTCATGACAAAGAGCTCTGCATTTACAAACCCATAAATCACTTGCTTAAATCATTAGTGTATTTAGCTGTTTCAGTAGTAGATACTGGAATACATCACATCAGTCACCTCTTAGGACTTTGCATATACAACATCTGCTCTGTTTGCTGGTTCCAACAATTTCAGTTTCAAAGCAAAAATCCTAAAGATCTGTGAACAAAGACTACTTTGCTTTTTGTGCTATTTTTGTTCCTTTATCATAATGTTGGATAAGGTTGTGGGGGTTAGTATTTTTGTTAGTCTATCTCTTTGATTATTCATGTTTCATATAAAAAGATTCAGAACTTAAATATATCTTAGTATAATATCTGTGACTATTCATCATCTGATAGTTGACAGCAGTTTGGAAGAAGCATAAGAAAAATAGAGGTATGTTTCGAGTCCCTCAAGTAATATGGTGTTTTGATTATGATTGTTATTAAAAACAAAACAAACATAAAAGACTGGTTGTTCATGGGGCTTTGACTTTGTCAGAATGAAGGATGACAAAGAAAGCACATTAGAAAAAAGTTAATTGTCTAAAGACTCCTACAACACATTAATAGTATCATTTCTTTTGCAGAGAAAGAACATTATATTAAAATTGACTATGTATATTTAAATTTAAAACAGTTGGGCTCTTTCTCAGAGAGGGAGAGAAAAAATGACTGTGTAAGTGGATTGAGGAGGGAATCTGGATTTATTTCTCCTATGGCTTTTATAACAAGTTGTTAATGCAAATGCACTGCTTATTTGCAACATCTAGGAATAATTAAGCAAGCTGACATGGGAGAAGGAGAGAAGAAAGATAAAAAGATCTGTGAAACTGTGTTTTAAGAGAGAGACTTCAAGACAGTGGACTAAACTGGAGTATTGTCCACTGTCTAGAAAATCTGTCTTGCAGCTGCGTGGTTAAATACTTCTAGGGACCCTGACTCCACCATCTCCTTGGGGAGCCCACTCCAGTGCCCAAGACAAAACATTTAGGCATTTCTTAAACCCTTAGTCATTGCTGGGGGAAAAAATAGCTTTAGTCTTTACCAACTAGTTCAGTCCTCACATGCTTCAAGACATCAATATTTACAATAAATTTTACAGAAATATCTTAGCCATCAAATTACTCTTTATACAAAATGCGATTTTCTTTTTTTCTTTTTTTTTTTTTTTCAATAGACACCAAATATCTTTCCATTAAATATCTTGGAGTTTGTCCCACTATAAATGTTTATCTGAAATTTGTGACAGGATTATGGTGAACTATTTTCTTAAATTTCACTTCACTGAGTGGTCAAAAAAGCTGACTCCATCAAAAAGGAAAATATTCCCCAGGAAAACTGTAGTCTGAGTACGTCCCCCATGCTACTTTTAAAATAGTCTCATAAAAGGTATAAAAAAACCACCCTAAACATTTATCAAAAAATCACTTCTTAGAGTCACATAACCATAGAATATTTTGGATTGGAAGACACTTTAAGGATTATTCATTTCCAACTCCCCCTGCCATGGGCAGGGACACCTTCCACTAGACCACACAGCTCAATATCCCATCAAACCTAGCACTGAACATTGCCAGGGATGGCACATCCACAAATTCTCTGAACTTGTTCCAGTGCCTCACCACTCTCACGATAAAGAACTTCTGTATATCCAAGATAAATTCTCTTTCAGTATGAACTCACCACTCCTTGTTCTATCATTACAGTTCCTGACAAAAAGTCCCTCTCCAGTTTCCCTCTAGGTCCATTCAGATACTGGAAGGCTGCTATGAGCTCTCCATTCAACTTTCTCTTCTCCAGGCTGAAGAGAACAGAAGGAACAGCTCTGCAGATCACAATTTCTCTTGAACTTAGCTCATGTTGAAATGGCATCATGTGCATCTGCATACTATCCCGTGAAAGTAATAACTTGATGTTCCAGTAGTATCTTGTCCTGTGTTGTCTTCTCCTGACATAGCCTGACTCCAGACAATATCCTGAGCTCTTATCAGTGTCCTGGTTTACTATGCCACTTTGGGCATATCATCTCACCTTGCTAGATCTGTTTCCTCTTATCTAAAATATGTTTGGAGGCACTATGAGTTCTCTAGCGAAAACTGTTCTGCCACAAGGACCTGGGATCAGTTGTGCTAATGCTCAGGCAATAAGTGGCAAGGACTCTGCCAACCTTGCTAAGGTAGGATCTCTTTCCTTCAAAAAATACAAACCTGTATTTAATCCATGCCAGGCAAAAGTACCAGGGCTCTTGGAAATACGGAAGGTAGTGAGGTCAGAGTAGTTGGTCACATCGGGAAAGTAGAATATAAAACTTTTTGCAACGGACTTTCAAAATTTCTGCTACAGTTAACACCTGTCTCAGCAGGAGATTTTTCTGTGAATGCTTTTCATGGGGTTTTTATGTATTTAAACAGTAAAGATCAAGACTCCCACCACACTGTTAGTCTGAACCAGTCTCAAAGTTCTTACATTCTTACTCTGGTATGAAATTATATCAGGGGAAAATATATCAAATGTAAGGGGAGAAACATCAGAACTTCTAAATGAACTTCTGAAATTATCCATGATAAAAACATCCCAGCTTTTAAAAAAGGACACAACATAAATAGATTAATTTTCCCTCCAAATTCCTGCTCTATTTTGAGGAAATTTCTGGTTTGAAATCACAGAGGTTTTTAGAATACTAGAAGTAAATTAACAAAGTTGGAAAAACCTAGACTCAAACTTGAATAAGACTTCATCTTATCTCAGCATACTATTAGTGTCCCCTGAATCCACCCGACATACCTGAAGATTTAAGCCCCTTTCCACTTGAATATAAAATAAGAAGAGCACTTAGATCTCTTTCTGCTAGTATTTCCTACCGAATCCAAGCTGTCCTTGGGAGCTGGATTATGATTATATAGACTGATTTTTCTAATAAATACCAAATGGAGTATTTAAGACAAAGACTTAGAATTAATACACCTTTAAGACAATGCAGAACTTCTGTTAAAGCCAGCCAGGATTGCACTTCCTAGCAATAGACATACGTTCAACTGTATTCACTGATATTGGTCACAGTCAAACACAGAAGATGAGAGGAAAATAGAATATATTTTCTATTTAAGCTCATCAGGGCCAACGGAATAGGAGCCAAAAAGCAGAGACAGCAGGGTAACTACAATCAGCCTTTCTGAGAACATTTTGTCTTGAAAAGACTAAGAAAACCTGCCAGAGTGCTACAGAAGTTTTGATGAAGGGATGCACTCAGATAAGGACATTAAATCTGGGCTGATACCAGCATATGGAAGTTGAAGTCTTTTTCTCATTATCTTGGCTGATTTTCTGCCAGGAGACACATCTGCTGGACTTCTGCAAAAGCCCTGTGGGAATATAAACCTAGGCAGTCACACCAGCCTGCTAAGTCATATTTATGTAATATTTTTAGATAATTTCTCACATCAACGGATGCACTGGCTCAGAAACACATTCAGGACTCATCGAGGGTGGAGAAAAAATCATATGGGAGGCATGTTTGCCATCTGATGGGAAACTACATGGAGACCAGTGGAGAGCTCTGCTTCAGAAAGATGAGAGATGACTACTTCTCAGGATTACTTAGCAAGTCGCTCACATTACATACTTAGAATGATAATTTCCCTGAGCTGTCGAAATCCCAGATTTAAGACATATGATTGAACGGCTGTTAGAAGTAATAATGGTTATGGTAAACTAATGGCAGTTTCATGCAAATTCTTTAAACTTTAAACATTGTAAAGTTTTAAAAGCTAGAGCTTTTGTCATTTCAAGCCAACATGTTCACATTATTATCATCTTTTTGGTCTTAAAATTCTTTACTTTCAGAGTTTGAAGATCCCTAGAGGGGTGTGAAGCTGCAGTGAATTACAGCCTTGTCTCTTACCTACTCTCCAAGTTTTATGCTTCAGATATTTGTCATGTTAAACTCCCATTTTCCACTTACACATGCAGAACTCTTCAGGGCAACACCTCTTATATGTCTGCATATGCCAAGGTGGGGTTTATGTGTTGGGTTTTTTAAAGATTGGTCCTGGTTTTCAAGAAAAATTAAGACTAATGTGTTAGAAAATGTTAACTTTATGTTAGCATCTCTGAGATCTTCATCCAAACTGAGAAACAGAAATATGATTTCAGCTAAGTCCGTTTTACTCCAGGGACAAAATTATCAGGGAAGAGTATGGATTTCAAAAGGAGCTATATTCTAATGTATTCTCCCACTTAATATTGAGATTTTAAATCAAAACAAAACATACCTGCCACCACCCCAAGATGCAACTTTTCTAAAGAACTTAGGATGTGCCCAGTCTATGTAAAGAGCAATCAACCAAATAAACAAATCATCTAACAAAAAAAAAATCTAAACTAAAAAAACCAACCAAAAACCACCCAAAATATACCAAAACCAAAAAAAAACCCACAGCAAACCAAAGCAAGCAAACAAGCAACCAACCAAATAAAAAAACCGGCCACAAAAAAAGAAACAAAAACCAACCAAACAAATCAAACCAAACCAACAGCAACAACAAACAAAAGCCTAAACATTAATTTATCAACTGCAATAGTTTAAAATTTATGAAGTTTCCGTAAATGATTAGTTACCAGTATACCGTCATCTGAAACCAGCAGCTGCATGCCAATATCTCCTGGAAGGATATTCAACTGTTCTCACTAAATTTTATATCTTGAGTTTCTCTCTAAAGTCCAGCTCTAATAACTGACCTGTTCCCTCCGCTCTTGAATCATAGCCAGAGAAGAATGTGGATAAAGTCCAGACTGTTTGGTGTGCCTGAAAGGGTTTTGCTGGATCAAGTGACAGCACTAAGTCATTCACTTTCCTGATAAAGCTCTCAATCTTGAATGCTCAGCAGCTTCCTACCAATAATGCCCACCAAAATATGAAAAAAAGAAGTATCATCACAGGAATTTCTGATACAAACAAATGTCTTGAACACACAGAGTTACTCCTTCAACCCTTTCTTAAGGAACCACCTAATACATCTTAAAAATTTATATGCCTGTGTCCAGCTTGTGAACAATTGATTGCTACATCCTTCACAGTAGAGAGGGTTTTTTTCTCCCCTCTTTTTTCCTTTGCACATATATACATGATATCTCATTATTAAGTGTGTTGGGAGCACTTATCTGCATGGAGGAAAGGTAGTGAATTTTTCCAAGTTGTAATGATAAGCTAAAAGTAAGCCCTGCAAGGTAAAATCTATTTAAAATGTGGCAATTGTGGAAAATATGTCTCCCAAGCACAGCAAACACACCATCAAAGTGAGTTAGCTACCAATTAACTTCTACAATTTGCACAAAAGACATTAAATTCTAGGGTAAAAATAAAGCCAAGTGATGTATGCCTGCTCTCTGTGAACAACAGACCACATAAAATGAGCTCTAGATGAGGTGGTTTTCATTGTGTTTTCAGCATTCAACTGTTTTTCAGAAAATATTTGCTTTTCTGTTAAAAATACATTTTCTTTTCTATGTAAACTCCAATCACTAGACATGTGTAAAAAGAGAAACTCTAAGTAAAATGCAATAATTTAAAATGTGAGATACTAGGCAGGCTCAGACACAATTATCCAGGACCCAGTTTTGACACCAAACTAATCAATGGACCATCTCTCCATAAATTCAGAGATGTGCCTAAACTCTTCCTGTTGGAACCAATTAGAGAATAAAATATCCTACTAGAGATAAGGAACTTAATCCTCAACTTCTCTGGCTGAGAAAATGTCATCTCCACATGGGAAAATACTATTTCAGAGAGCCTCTGTATTTGACCTCCCAGTCATCCAGAACAGAAAACAGAAAAAAACCCCAAACAAACATATGGAGTTTCCAAGAGAATGCTTTGGCAGTACTGTGTTGTTGGACAATGTTATATCTTAAATCCAGATATAAAGTAACTGACTTCTGTTTTACAATTTATAATGTTCCACCTTATGCAAAATGGTTTTTTTCTGTAGCTTAAATTTCTCTGACTTTATAAACATCCAAACCTGTTGCAATTCTATAGAATCATTTTCTTTTAAATGTGTGACTGAGTTCACAGAACCAGAGAATTGGGGAATGGATAAGGCTGGCAGGGACCACTGGAGATCATCTAGTTCGATATCCCTCCTCACTAATGGTCTCACAGAGAATATTATTCATGGCTGTGTGCAGGCAATTTTTGAATATCTCCAGTGAAGGACAAACACATCACCCTCTTCTGAGTTCCACAACTCAGTGTATTACTTCTGTGAAATACCTACTTTATCAACTGTAAATGTGGTTGACTTCACCAAACTTTTCTCTTTCTGTGATGTTTCTTTCTGTGATTAACAGAAGATATTGTAAGGACTCTCCATCAGAGCATGACTACATTGATCATATATCTTCAGCAGATACATTCTTGTACCCTGTTTTGCAAAACTGAATACTTTTTTTTTTTTTTAGCATCTACTCATATTTAAATTCTTCTTTTCCAGTGCTTGTGTCAACTTCATATCTTAACACTTAAAGTTGGTTTTCAGTGTTTTGAGAGAGGCTTCCAAATATTGCATTTTGCCTTCTGAAGATATCCATTGAGATGCAATGCTGTAGGATTAGATTTTGATTATCAATAACATTTATTGTTATGCCTACATAAAATATCTGCACAGTAACACTTGTATTCAAATTTACCAGGATTACACCCAACCTCTGTTTGACATGTCAGCAGTTATAACACATTATCCTGTACATATACGCATATGTGCACATATATACATAGTAAAGCAGCAGAAAATCAGGAAGAAAAGTTTATTGGCAATATGATAGGAAATGTTTGTTTTGCCTTTGCACCTTATTTTTCTATGACTTATAGGAAGCTCACCAATAACCTAATGATGGCTGCAGCACTGGTCAAAAGCACTGGGATGCCCTCCACCAGGTGACACGTTATAAGACTTTCTCCTACTTCAGAAGAAATCTAAACAATCTATGTGATTTTTTCAAGGAGATATCTTGAGGGAAAATCAAAGAATTAAATCAGTGAAGACTGGAATTCAATTACATAAATATTCCAAGGGGCACTTAAACATCCATGTAACCCTGGGGTATAGACCTAAATTTATCCTTAAAGAAAAGATTATTTGGATGAATATTTGGCTAAGTGCTTCACCTGAAAGATATGTTTCAGCTCCACTGACTTTCACAGGGTGATATTACTGCAGACTTGCATGTTTTGCTGTTTTGAAAACCTGCAGGAAAAAAAAATTTCCAGACTTCTGCAAGGACACAGTTCAAGGGCCCAATGAGCTCACGAAGACCTCCTGACTACTTTGTGTGATCAGATATTATCAAACAGATGATTCAACTCCATTTCAATATATTTTTTAAATCATCCAACATACATTTTATTTGCTACACTCTAATTTTGGAGATTTTTACTATGCTCATTTATACAACACACTTGAACAAATTGAGTGTTATTCCTCAGGGATCACGAGAGGGGCCAGCATTGTTTAACATCTTTGTCAGCAACATGGACGGTGGGATTGAGTGCACTCTCAGCAAGTCTACTGGTGGCACCAAGCTGTGTAGTGTGGTTGACATACTGGAGGGAACAGATGTCATCCAGAGAAACCTGGAAAGGCTAGAGAGATGTGGACCTTATTAAGTTCAACAAGGACAAGTGAAAGGTCCTGCACCTGAATTTGTGGATGCCCCACCCTTGGAAGTGTTCAAGGCCAGGCTGGAAGGAACTTTGAGCTGCCTCATCTACTGGAAGCTGTCCCTGCCCATGGCAGTGGAGATGGAACCAGATGGTCTTTAATACCTTCCAACTACTCAATAATTTTATTATTTTATGGTTTTCAGTATTTAATGGTGTAGTTGTTAGAATGCTATTGTAATTTTCTCTTATGAATGGATCAAAATGTGTTGGAGAAAAGTGTCAAAACATGGATAAAAATACAGGAGAAAATAATTACTTCTGAAAGATGGAAGAGAGCCAGGCATTTTATGAGCAAACACTGTAAGAATTTATATACCTGAATCCTTATCAATAAATCTTAAGTCACAGCATGTACACTTTTGCTTAGGCAAAAGCAAAATGTGTTTTAAAGTTGCACTCAAAACAATTTCTCCCAAGGATTCTTGTGTGGTTGATGATTTTTTAGCAGTTCATTGTGGGCATACAAAATCCTCATTATTGTGATTGTACACAGAGGTCATAGTGTTTGTTTCTGTAGCTTGAAATGAAGCACTGTAGCTTTTGTGAGTCAATTTCTAGGGAAAATACTTTCACTCATCAGCTCAGAATTTCCATGACTGTTCTTTAAAAATGTAAGTTAGTATTTTCAGTTTATGTTCTACTTAATAAACTTGTTCAAGTGAATAATTGTACAAATCAAATGGGAAAGCATACGGCAAAAGAAATGTTTTTTTATTTTCAAATTAGAACAACCACTCAAAAATAGAAAAAAAAAAAAAAGCTCTTGCTTAAGCTTATTTAATAAACATTAACCTTACATTTATCTAAAAGTAGAAACTCAGGGTTTTTATGAGCCATAAAAATGAACTGTCCATTAATTATTATTCTCATACATTTCAGAAAAATGTAGAAATTTCTTTGTGGACAACTGGGTAAAATCTTTGATGAACATCTTGCTGATTCTTAGGTTGTTATTGTTATATCTGTTTCCTGACTCTGAGACCTAATACATTTTCCAAATATTTTTCTTTTCAGGGTTTGTGTTTTCTAAACTGGTAAATACATGAAAAAATTGGACAAAAGTAATGTTTTATCAGTCTCTTTTGGACACAAAGGTATGACTTTTAAGCCGCTGTCATACAGGTGAGCAGTAGTCAAGTTGTGCTTGTGTGATCAGATCCAGGAGGTTGAAGCAGGTATCCCAAATACATCTGGAAAGTAAAAGGAACATATAGAATTTTTAGGGTTCAAAAAGACCACTAAGATCATCTAGTCCAGTCATTAACCCAGCACCACCATGTTCACCACTAAACCATATCCCTAAGCACAAAACCTACATGTTTTTTGAACACTTCCAGTGAAAGTGATTTCAATACTTCTGTGGACAGTATGTTCCAATGCCTGACCACCCTTTCAGTCAAGAAATTTTTCCTAATATCAAATCTAAACCTTTCCTTTAGTAACTTGGAGCTGTGTCCTCTTTTCCTATCACTTGTTCCCAGGTAGAAAAGACTAATCTCCACCTCACTACAACCTCCTTTCAGGTAGTTGTAGAAAGCAATAAAGTCCTCCCAAACTTCCTTTTCTCCAGGATAAATAAGCCCAGTTCTCTCAGCCACTTCTCATAGGACTTGTTCTTGAATTGAGCATGTGCTTAGGAGAAATTACCTCAGGGAATGATGGCAAGACTTTTATTGTTATTTTTGGGAGACTCCTCTTGATGTCAGATGGAAGTAGGAAGAAATCACTGTAATAGAATTGGAAAAATAGAAATTATTATTTTATTCACAGGTGCACATGGAGAGAAAATCATCTTCCCACAATCTCAGCCGGCCAGTCCTGTGCCCGATATGGCAAGTCTTTTCCCTTGGTTCACATATTTTGCTTCTTACTATTATTTTAGTGTAACCATTTATTTTAGATGTGCATGAATACTTATATGAGTTGCATTATTTTATTTCTGAACAGGAAATCAAATATTGCTGTTTATTACTCAATGTAAAAAACTGTCTGATTATTGTCTCCTAATAGGCCTCGGGCCTTGACACCTTATTTTTTTAACTGACTGTGATATGAAAGAAAAGCATTGTATACTATTCTGAAAGAAAATACAATTGATTTAATCTAAGCACATTGATTTCATTTTTATTAAATGTAAGAATACTCAAAAGTAGGCCCATACCTAAGGTTCCTGATAATTAAGAAGTTTTGAGGAAACAGTAGAATTAGTTGGACTAAGGGGCTCAGGAACTAAACCACAATATGGACTTGGAATTTCCAAAATTCAGAGACAAAACCAGCCCAAATAAAACTAGGAAAAGCATGTCTTTATAGCTTAAAGAATTAACTGGGTAAAGAACCTCAACAAATTAGAAAATGTGAGATAAAAAGACATGATAAAAGTAGTGTTTCAGAAGATATGACATGTGGAGGGTAGAAAAAGAGGCTTCCCAAAGTCAAGCCCAAATAGACTTGTAAACCTATTAAACCTTTAGAAGAACTAGCAAAGGTCTTGATTAAAAAAAAAATAGATTTAAGAGAGAAGCAAAACTAACAGGGTTGGATATGTTCAAATGTGGGGTCTGAAAAATTTCTAACCTCATTTCTGAAAGAATTAGGATGTGAAATTACAAGCATTTAGAATAATCTGACAAGATAAATCTGACACCTTATTTGAGAATAGCAAATTAACTGTAATATTTAAGAAGGGCGGAGGGGAAAGTGATCTAACCCACTACAAGATTGTCAATATAATATTAATTCTATATAATAATTTAGAATTCTTCCTTTAAAACAATACAGAAAGGATGATAAATGGAATATGAAATCCTGCACAAAGCTAGGTTAGTAAAAATAGATCATGCCAGACAGTCTACTGAAAAGATTTTATAGTTAAATGAAAAGATGGTAACTCTAATATATATCAATTTCAGCAAAGTATTTGACATGGTCTCAAGAAGAAAAAAGGAGTCATATTAGAAACTGAGGAACAGTGGAATAGAAGGTATGTGTTTGAATTGTAGTAAATGGGGAAAATATAGAGAAGCTATCAGGATTTTGTTAGTTCCCACAGTAAAGAAGTGGGAGAGGTAGAATTTACTGACATTGTGAGTTTTGGAATTGTCATTAATACAAAGGAAAATTTTTCTACTGTACTGAAAGGAAGAGATGAGAGTTGGCCCTGAGGACTAGAATAAAAAGGATGAGATGAAATTCAGAAGTGCAAAATCCAAAGCCATGCACTTTTGAAATAACAATTTTCCTCTAAACTAGGATTTCATGAGGTGGTAATGATAGAGATAGTAATGACAGAAGGTAATGATAAAGTCAGTTCTAATTGTAGAACCGACTGATCATAGACCAGTATGATGTAGCCAATAGAAAAAGGCAATGAACATACTTGGATGTCCAAAGTGAGACGATCTATGCATTCCACAACAGAAAAACTCATTCTAGATTAAATGCAGAGTAGGGTACACAGGAATGATTAGGAAATTATAAACTTCTGTTAGGAAAGCAGACTGAAGCATGTTAGCTTGTTAGTCTTGCAAAATGAAGGCTAAGTAGTATTGCACTTGCTTTCTGTAAATACATCAGTGATAATAAATGTCCAAGAGGGGAAAGTATACTTGGGGCAAGAATAAATGGAAATAAACTGGAACTGAATAAATTTTATGTTGGAAATTAAAAGAAAGTTTCTGAGAACCAGGAGTCTGGAAAAGTGTCCAATATAAGAGAAGCAAAAATCTTAATTAATTTTAAACTTTGATTGGTTTATGAAATGGGATGTGTAACATAATTACTCGTAAAAGCGGAGACTGAACTCATTAATCTATGAAGTCCCTTGCAGTTCCACGTTCTTATTTGTACTGAAGATGATGTGGGGTTTATGACATATGATAATAATCCATTTACATATTTAATGGGAACAATCACAGCTGTGTGGCCACATATCTGATGTCCTTCCTTGCAGTACATTGGAATAATTGGCCAAAAAGAAATTAAAGGCATCTTGGTCTGCTGAGTGCACACGATTTGTCATTTAGTCAGTAGTTTGTGCTTATTCATTATCATCATCTTGCATTCTCTATCACAGAAAAATTTTTATGGACAAATGATTTAAAGCAAGAATGACAATATGCAAAAGACATCAGAAAATAAAAGGCCCTTTTCCTCCTATCTTTTATTGTTTGGTTAAGGAGTGTGTCACTATGATCAGCACTCTTGATAAAGTATGTAAATGCTTAGAGCCTGTTATTTCTGGGCTATTACTTGTGTAGTCTTATCATAACAGCAATCTGATAGAAAGTGATAGGGATCAGTTCCCAGGAGGAGAAAGCTTAGAATGACTTTTCGGTTCAAATAGCACCATGACATTGTTAGTTCTGGCTTAATAACTCTGATGTGGTTTTTGCCTTCAGGTCATTGAGGTATCTTCAACCTTGTTGACTTGTGTTTTGTTTTTCAATAATTCTAAAGACTCCAAACTGTGTCTGTGATTATTTCAGCATTTGAACAATGTCTTTACCAAATGTGTTTTAAGGATTATTGTAATAAGTAGTTCCTATATCTTTCTATTCCTATATCATATTCCTATATTTTCAAGTTGCTCCTTAAAAAGTAAACCAGATTTGTGTCACAAGGCAAACTTTTCTAGTTCAGTTGGTTTGAACCAACAGGGAACAAAGTAGTTGGTTTATCTGTTTATTAATAGCACAAAACTAACATTCAGTGAACTATACATTCAAGGTCAGTAATGGCAATATAACAGATAAACTACAATACTAGGCACGGTTACAATTATTAAATATCCAACTACTAATTTCTAAACACTCTTATAAGCTCAAAACATTTCATATAAATTATACCCAAGTATACACAGGCTAATATTTGCATGCACATACTCTCACAAATTTTGTGGGTTTGGGGCACACAAATCCTCACCAGGATTCGCAATCCTTACTTGAAACCCTCTTGTGTGGGATATGTGGATGCTCGAGCTGTAGCTTTGTTAAGCAGGATCTTCCTCTCCTGAATCCATGCTGACTAGATCACATTATCCTGTAGGTACATGTACATGTGTCAATATTGCTCATTGCAGCCTCTAATGTGGGGGAAGAAAACCACACCAGAGAGCAGACACGCACCCAAGGGTCTCTGCTCACTATCCCCAGCTGCTGTGTCGTCCAGGTGCAGGTTCCTCGTAACACCTCAGGGCAGGATGATCAGCCTGGATTGGGCTGAGTGGTGATGCCATGCAACAACTTTTGGCAGGAGCAAAACAGATTTCAAAAGTTTTTCTACTTCTATCTGCCTCTTACTCCCTGTAGCTCCATACAAGTTATATTTTTAATACATTTTTTCAAGCTGATTGCTTTTTCCTGAAGTAGTTTTGTAATTAACCTGACCTTCTTCCAGCTTAGCTTTGCTGGTCCAGGACAAATACCATTCAGGTTGTTTTGGGTATTTCAGCTGCAGACATCACTGTGCTCACATTCCTGCCTAACCATAATTTTTTAACCAGGCTGTTTTTCCTTGGAAGAGCCAAACAAGCTCCCCCAGTGACTGTAATTGCAAAGCTAAATCATAAACCCCTCCTTAATGAGTGTCTGTCATAAGCAGACAGCCCAAAGTTTATAACAGAGCTCAGTACAAACACAGAATATTAGGTGTATCATGCTATTCTGAATTCCAGAAATGAATGTCACAAACAATCAGGCAAAATATTATGGCTGAAACAGAGTTGCTTCTATAAAAGTCTGAATAACAAATGATCTGTTAGACAAGTGCTGGAGTTCTAAACGTGGAAAGGCAGCGTGCTATTTTTTTCTAGTAGTTTCCACTTGAAATTCTGACAGGAGAATTTACCAATCCCTCTGTCAATAAGTCAAATTTACTTATGTTTTCTGGTGAAAATTCTGAAAAAAGTATGTTCCTTAAATTAGTTCCTCTTTGTGAATCAGGTCAAGCATCCAGAATGTAATCTGCACTTCTCAAATCTTCACAGTATTGTCTGTAAAGAGAAAAGCAAAACAAAACAAACTAACGGAGAACTATAATGTAGAAAAGTTTACTGAGTTTACTCAGTCTATTGAGTTTTTTTCTGATATTGAAAACTCTTCCTGAATTTTCAAGCCAGGGCCAAAAGTGTGACCCTGAAGGATTTTGTAAGTGAATGTTTAACTCTTCAGGGTCATGATCACTTATTTTACCATATTCAGACTTTTAGAAGAGGTCTACTATTAAGAGTAGAGAAGAAGATAGCTAAACTGTATGTGATCTGGAAACTGGGAATAAATTAAATGCTTGAATTGTCAGCACATTAATCTCTAGCAGAGGAACCCATCTACACTTTGGAAGATTAACCTACACTAGTTCACTAAGGACAGCTAATTTCTTAGAAATACTCTTCACTACTACTATTGAGGAGAAAAGAGATCAAGCTGGTGCATTTTAAGGAGCTCTTTGTTTTCCTTGGTCTTCATGAGTCATTTCTATGTTTGTGCACTCTTGCCTGCAACAGAATTGATAATAGCCACCTAATTTAGCTCCTGGAATGCGCCAAACAAATAATCTTTCTGTTCTGCACAGAGTTCTGGAAACTAGTGCCCCGATTCTATATTGTTCTTACGCTATTTAACAGGCAGCATCTTTTCTCTGCCAGGTAATTACTTATCATGACAATAAGCTTTTTGTTTCTCTTATATCCAGTCCTGCAATGCTATGTCAAGTCCTGCCATTCCTTTATATGTGCAACTGATGCCTACCAAGATCATGTGAAAGTTGAGAGGGGCAATATTTCATCCAGCTCATGACTTTCACATCAAGTCATCCAGGTTAGAACTGTAACACGGCATCTCTCTACCTGTCAAATTACATCCTCCCTGCACTGATATAATAATTTGTGATTAACTTTTAAGACCTCAGAGACTTAATGATTGAACAGAGACAAGGAGCAAGATGCTTTTAAGTCAGTAGTTATTTGGCACATGTAGCTCAAGAGTTTTATTTTCCAGGATGGCAGTTCATTAAAATGTGCTGAAGGAGTTGCAGTTTTTAATGCTTATTTTCTTAATCAGTTGGAGGAAGTGCTGTATACTATCCATAAACAAGTGATGTTGGAGGTCAAAGCTGGGTCTGTGATAGGACTCATACTTCAGACTGGAGACCCAGTGCAGCTGTTCTCTCTCAACCTGTTCCCACTTATGATGTTCAATATTCTGCTTCAGTTGAGGATTGAGTCAAGACTGAAGATTTGAATTAAAATTCAAGATTGAAAACCAACTTAATTAGACTGTCTGAGAATAAATTTGCATTCAAAAGTGTGTTAAGACCATGTGAACTGGCCCTGTCGAACTTATCAGAGATATTATGCTCCGCCTTAGATATCATGAATAGTTTTACATGTTAATATATATATAACTATATTAATATATATAACTGGCCTCACCAAAGTCAATAGCAGGCTTTTTCCCTAGTATTACAGTTATTCCACTATCTTTCTATTTTACCTGCTTCTTGCTGTAGTCTTAGGGTCTGGATTCTGACAATGAGGGACTATACAGTGCTACACCAAAAAGACAGCTCTTCTACTGGGGCCATTAGCTATTTCTGTGATACAAACTAAAAACAAACACAATCAGAGATTATTTCTGCCCCATTAACCATCAAATACTAGCATATTGCCTGAAAATGAGTAATAAGTTGGTGTATTAAGACAAGAGGGAAAGCTAAATATGAAACAAGAAGTAAAATTTTCAAGTTTCATATGCAAAAATTTTAGTTCTCTTGAGCCAAGACCATTGAATTATCTTTCTCAGAATTGAGACTAAAAGCTCCTTTTCACATCCCATCAATGAACAGATATTAAGAGGAAAGTTGCCACAATATGGACTTTTGGTGTAGGTCTTCATTTGTAGCAATGTTACATTATCTACTGAAAAATTGATTAAAGTGAGATAAAGACAATGCATACTTCATTCCTAATATATTAAATCATACTGTAAGAACCTTATGACATTCTTTCCTCTTTTTTTATACAGTAATAATTAATTATGTATTAAGAAAACAAAATAGCAAAGTGAAGAAATATTTTTTCTGTATTACTCCCTTTAATATTCCTCTTCAGTTGCTTCTCATATGTTTGAAAAAACAAAATACGTCTACACTGGTTATAAAATCCCTTTGAGGTGCCCAGCTAAAACCAGCCATGTAGGAAATAGGATAATTGATCTCAAAAATAAATGTAAAATGAATGGATCAAGCAGAGAATAGATACATTTTTTTAGATACTTTTTTTTTTTTTTTTTGGTGACCAAAAACCTCTCTCATGACATTTGCATAGAAATGGCTTGAATATATATATATATTTGGGAATATAACCCACACTGTTCAGAACAGAATGTTTTATTAATCATAGTTCTTAAAGACAGTGAACACGGGAGGGGATAGATCAAGAAATAAATAATACATACAACAGAAATGGCCCTGAGATGAGTGGCTCTTCACTTTATAAATATTACAAGCTTTCCACAATCCCTCAGGTAAGAATACAGTATTCAACACGTTTAATGATGAGCAACAACAAAAGAAGACCATTTTAATTTAACATGGGAATCAGTTCTAAGTCTATCCTGGCTATCCTGAGAAGTGTATTACAGCCCTAATATTGCTGTATAGTGAATTCTGGTATATTTTTATCCATCATTACTTGAAACTGACTCATGCAGTAACGGCTTTGTAGCATATTATTTGGGATGAAATTATCTGACTTTGTATGAATCATCGATATCAAATTCAAAAGTGGCAGCAGTGAATCTTGTACCATGCTGCCACTTAATACAATAATAGTGCTAATAATATCTGAAATTATGACTTCCAGTCTGCACACAGAAATATTTCAGAAGGGAAGGGGAATATTTTTTTTCCTGTATTCGCTTTTTCTATAAATGCTTTTTTGAACATAAGTGCATTCGTCAAAATTAAAAACGAAAAAAAAAGTCTGCAAAGATACTGGGGATCCTGATGTGGTCCCAACTGTCCCTCCATGGACAGTACAGAATGAGTTAGTGCCTAATTTAGGTGTTCTGAATTATGCTGCCAGGTCTTGAATGTACGTTTTAAGCATTGTAATAACATCTACAGTAGCTGGCCTAAATCTCTTCCCCAGAGGCTGGCATTAATTGTGTGAACATTAGAACACTGTTAATGGTCAGGGCAGAAATTCATGTAGCTCTGTCTCCAGTACTGACCAGTGGCAGGTGCACAGGGAGGCATGAAAGAGCAGAGCAACACATGGTGCCAGCTCCCTGGTACAGTCCTCTGGCAGCAGTGACTTATCCCTCTGGGACTGCCTGAATGAAAGGCGATGCTTTTGCATTTAATAGAATCCTGTTAATTTTATTTCACTAATTTGTCTTATCCTTTTTTAATCCAGAGAAGCTTTAGGTATTCACGATGTCTTGTGGCAGCCACACGTATGGGAAAGTACATCTATGGCTTGCTTTTAATCTGTTACTTGATAGTTTTATGTGATGGTTCCACCATAGATTAAGTAGTATCTTCATTTCATCCACTCTGTGTTACTGCTCTTTTATAGGGATCTGTCATATCCTTTCTTCAGTGGCTTCAGTAAAATAAGGATGTTATTATGTATAGATTCTCACTACCATTGGTCCTCCTTATTGTCCATCTCTTTATCTTTTTGATTCTTTTTGAGACAAGGGCACAACACACTATATTAAGGACACCTGAGGGATTTCAATAGTGTCATTATAACATTTTCTCTTTTGTTTTCTGTTTCTTTAAAAGTAATCCTTACCTCTGCTTGCTTTGGGCATCCATTAAACACTGAGCTAATAGTTTTGTAGAGCTACCTGCTGTACTTCAATATCTATTTCCAATACAGGAATAGCTGGCTTAGAAGCTGTCACAGTGAAAGCAAGATCACTCCGAATGTAAAGTGAAGATTTCTTTCCCACAAGTCTGCTTGCTGCCACATTATTTTTACCAGTAAAGCAGAACATGGACAGAACTGCTCTTTGCAGCAGTCACAGGCCTACAGATTATAAGACAAATATTTTCAAGGTCTGTTCCTTTGGAGTCTAAAAAGTCAGAGAGGAAGACCCAAAATGAACCTTTTGCATCTGAAACAAAGTATGCCAAATGACTGAATGCACCTTAGTGGCAGAGAGATGGGAAAGACAAACAAGCAGGAACTGCTGAATCACTGAGATAGATCTACAGAAAGAATAGTAGCCTTGCCACAGTTGTTTTATCAAAGGAAGAAGAGAGTCACTGGAGCAAAAGGGATAGAGGTAACCCAGCTAGACTTGCTAAACGAAAAGTAAGAGGCAGAGCACTAAAAAAATAGATTCTTACAGTTCCTGTACTTTCTCACAAAGAGAAGTATGGCATTATTAATAGAGAATGCCCAGACTATGATTCAATGTCCAAAGAATGTAAACATTAGATATCAGAACATCTCGTGATCTCCTATCATTATTCCTTTTGCAACCATTTTCCCTTTTGTCTATTGGCTGTGTTAAACCAAAACAAAGTGAGATGAATTTGCAATAAATCAGAGACTCCATTCTGGGAGTTCATTTACCCACTGTATAGTCTTGTATATAGTCTTTCTTTCTTGGACCCCCTGAAGCACCATATGACTCTAAGGTCTTTTCTGTAGTGGCTGTGATTTCAGAGGGTCCTATCCAACGCTGCCAAATTGCTAGTCCCTGTTTTAAGGGGCCAAAGAACAACACACTGCTACAGGGAAACTGTAAATATTGCTAGCCTGATCCTGCGGACTTTATGAAGTGGGAGAGGCACTGCAAATATGGAAGTGAATGTGGCATGATGAAGCCCTGCCTTCTCTTACCAGAACCAGCCTGCTGTATCATATTCAATGATTTTCTTTAGATGTGTTGATCAAATATGAAATATGAGAATCCTCTTTACCCAACGAAAGAGTGAGGAGATCTTTTCTGGCACAGAAAAAAAAGAGCATTTGATAATGGTAGTACAGATTGTTACCAAGATGACTTATCCACAATAAGGATACAGGTTGATTACATTATGATATTCTTGGAAATATTTACAATTTATTCACTCAATGGGGTATTGAAAATTATCACCGATAGTGATTTCTCAACCCTAAGGTATGGGTTTTTCATATAAAATTCTAGAACTGAAGAATTTTAGAACCACGAAATTAAGGCCATCTTTTCTGAGGGCAGTTTGAAATTAAACACCTAAACAGAGGTGTAGACACATGTGCTTAGCATATACCATAGCCAATGGAAAGCCAGTCAGTGGAGTTTTGTGAATTAACCCAGTCAGCAAGCCAGTGGGTACCTGTAGAAACTGTCTAAATGAAGGCACATGGTGACAAATAACACCATCCCTGGTCTGACATATAAGTCAATGACTTCTAAGAAGTAGCTGGAGGCCCAGTAAGATCCAGGTACCTAAACTCACACTCCATGCTTAGGATATTGAATCCCAGTGTTAAACCATATGGTGTGAGGAGATTGGATAATGATTCAGATTTATAGATATATAATATATTATTTAATTGCTTGAAGAGATGTATTGAATCATGACTGAGGTGTGTTTGGCCACAAGTCATCACATCCGAGGCCATGGATCTAATATAGGTTCTGTGTGATTTATCTGCCAACATCTGGTGTTGCATGTACTAGCCTTTCTCAAATGCTGTTTGTGCCTGTTTGTAGCAAACTGAATTGCATCCCTAGTCACTTGTCAGAGGAATCTCCTCCAAAAAACGACTGTGTTGACTATTGATTATGTGGCAACTTTGACACATAGTTCATCTGCATGCACACTTGTCTGTATTTGGTGTCTTCATTTTGAATTGAATCCATTCCTCTGGTCTGGTTTCCTGCATAACAACAATTTCGATTTGCTATTTTTTGCAGGTGAGTTTCCTTTTACCCCAGTGACACAAATGAAGAATATGCATCACTTCTCTGCAGAAAACAGCATTTACAAAGGCACCTTAGCTCTAAATCAGCAGTCTATATATTGTGATGTTAGCATTAAATTCAGTTTGAGACACCAGGCATGATTCAGCTATAGTTGATATTCAAGAGCTAGTTCTACATAACTCAGTCTACATAAAAACCATGCAGATGAGCCTCTACCCAGCTTGTCAAGGGTGTCACACATGCACACAGAATAAACCCACATGCTGTTGAAATTCAGGCAATTCAGCTTGAGATCAGGTCTTCATGGAATTTTCCTTTAATAGTAACATGCTGCTCAGTGAGTCAGATGCAGCTTTACACCATTAGGGCAACTCTTTCTGACATGACCAGGACTTTTAAGTCATGCCCTATGTCAGGATATGATTTCAGCAGCCTTTATCTGATGAGATTTCCAAGGATCCTTGATCAGACTTGACAGCTGGGACTCTTCCAGGAGAACTTTCCTTGCAAATCCAGGACTGGATATGAGAAGGGAGGTAGAATTTACATTTTCCTGAGTCCTGTTAACTCTGGTTTATTTTACTATTTTTTCATCAGTCTTTCAGGATATCTTTATCCTATTTTTGGATTCCATCAACACACAGAACAACACGATGTTAAATGTGATCCTTTGGGTCTGAGCTGGTTTCTTTTTCTTCCTCTTTGTTCATCTCTCTAATGTTGACACTCAGTCTAGTCCAAGGGTTTGCTAGTCATTCACACTCACACACACACACAGAAATTATCAGACTGTGAATTATAAGAGTAGGGATACTGTTCAGAAAATTGCCTTCTATTTCAGCAGCTCTGTTGACTTCTATATTTACCTGCCTCAATTGCAATCTTTTCTATAGGTGACTGTTTACAGGCTTGGCAGAGAGAGATGGAAGGGAACACAGAGCAGGATATGAAGGAATAGTGGGATAGAAGAACCACACAAAAGGAGAAAAAAAGTAAGATGCTGCTTGGATGCATCACAACCCTTGATATTTTTTTATTACTGAATTTTTGCAACCGGAAATACTTTTTTTCTCAAGAAAAAAGTCCTGAGATTTAAAAATTACACTGATAGAAGCTTCACCTTTCATCATTTTCTTAGCTTTGTTTGTTTTTCAAGAACAACCGCAAGAGGAAATGTTTCAAAAAGCATTGTTTATGAGGATTTCTCTGGGGTACCGAGGTATCTGATGCTTCCCAAAATGGAGATAAATGATTAATTTTTATTGCAAAGAAAAGTTATCCTTTTAACTTTCTTTTATCTTCTGGAAAGTCAGCTAACGTATAATAAAAATGAAGCCGATGGGATGAAGCCTCAGTAGAGTAAAATCCATTATATTTAAAAGGAGACATGGAAAGATCAAACAGGGAACTAAATGTGTCCTGGAGTACTTCAAAAGGTGGCTCTCTTAGGGCGTATTGATCATCTCAGGATAGAAGTAGAAAATTGGCCAGCCTTTACTGAAAGAATTGAAGAAACTCTTGTAGAGGTGGAAAAGCAGCAAGTATTTTAGCCTATATGTAAGTTTACATACTCATAAATGTTATAGTTATTTGCAGCTATGAAAATTAGTGTATGAATTAAACATGACCTTTAGCACTGCTATTTTCAGGTACAATCCATTTTATCCAGAGTTGAGAGTTTTAGTTCTGCCAGTGTTTCCTAAATACAGAGATTTTCTTTGTTTTCTGACAGTGTAAAGTACCCTTTCTTGCCTTTCATGCAACATGAAGGCCATAACAAGGACTGCAAGAGATAATCAGTATAATTGTTTGTAAAAAAAAAAAACTGCAGAGTTTTTACATGTATGTATATAGAGAGATACATACAGAAACACATACAAATAGCTAAGTATATATTGTATACTAATATTGTATGTAATGTCCAGTGTAATGCCATAGAATCATAGAATAGTTTGGGTTGGAAGGGACCCTATAGGTCATCTAGTTCCAGTCTCCCTTTCATGAGAAGGAATATCTTATACTACACTAAGCAGCTCCAAGCCCCATCTAACTTGGCCTTGAACACTTCCAGGGATGGGACAATATATGTAATTATGTATAATGTAAAAATAGATGTAATTATATATAATGTAGTGTAATAATTTTTGCCCTAAATTAAGGGAGAAGTGAAGATAAAACAAAAGGGAAAAAAAAAATATATAAGAACTATTTCCACAGAAACGTATCAAAACAAAAGTACTCAGCTCCACCTGAACTGCAACAAAATGACAACTTCTCTCCTACTACTCTGAATAGCTCTTTTCACTATTGTCTGTTTGCAATAATGGTGGATTGACAACAACCTTCCAGCAGTGCTCAGGGTTTCTGTGTTTTCAGCCCTCCACCCAGTGTCTAATGAAAAGTGGCCCAGTCTGGAGGAGGCAGAGATCTCAGGCACTCAGCTCTGACAGCCTGCCTTGCCAATGTTTGCCAAATCTGCTTTCTACCCACTGAAAGTGAAGCTGACAAAAACCTTCCTGGTGAGGAGCCTGGAGACCTGACAATTTGATTTCTCCCAGTGGAAATATGGAATATTTGTTAACAAAATAAATTTTAAAATAATCAATTTTGCAAGAAGGTCACGCTCTATCAGAAAATCATTCTTACTAAATGTTCCAAACTACCATCACTGACAATTTGTATCTGCTGTGGAGGCAGCTTAAAAGGACTGCAAAATATGTACCCTCCGATGGTATAATGAGAGCCTCTGGCTGCAATGTCCCACACTCCACAGTATGTACGAATATAGCCCTCTGCCTCCCACTTAAAGGTGTGTATGGCAGTAGAAACAGTAGGATTTGACAGAAAAAAATCCAATTTGAGCAATATCAGGAGGCCAGAAGAGGTTTCACTGCCAAAAGGATGATGAAAAAGACCTCCAAAGGTCTTGCAGAGGGTAAACTGCAGATGGAAACGTGAAGCCCTATCACAGGAGTGTCTAAGAAGAGACGTAGGTTAAGAGAAGAGTGTGTACAAGAGTTACTCTGCAAAGATATCCGGTTAATACATAAAATAAACAAGAAAAAACAATTCTCTTTAAAATTTCTCTGCTATACACCCCCAAACAAATATATCAGTTACTGCAATCATAAGAATAGGCTGTCTTCAATGAGTGGAATCGTGTTACTGACCTGAACAGGAGCTTGAGGAGACTTTTTTTCACTTTGTAAAGCTGATCTTTGAAGGGATGCATTTGGATTACTTGGTTAAGGAAATACAGCTTTTGTATGTAAAGCATTCAGAAACATTCCTTTTTTCTTTTAATACTCCTTGATAAAATCCAGAGTAAATTCACAAATATCATAAAATTTACTGTTCATGTAAAGATAAACAAAGGCCTTATTTACTGCAAAAAACTTGGAAGAAGGTTTTTTTTTCTCAGAGGAATATATGAAATGCTCATGTTTTTAAGGTGCAGGTCCTCGACAGCAAAATCAACACAGCAACATCAATGAAAAAAATAAATGAATGTACTGCCAATTCGAAAACCATAGCAATTTTAAGTATTCAATCTAAGCAGGTAAGAACAGAATCCTTCTTCCAGTGGAGCCAATGGATTTTTACAGGATCAGGTTCTTAATTCCAATAGATCTGCATGGACAAGAAAGATATGATGTGCTTTGATCTGTCTTGTCAGTAGTCATTCCTGTGGAGAAGGTGTATGCATATATGATTTATATATATATAT
>VXBA01004784.1:114895-158259 GCA_013399895.1 Serilophus lunatus | reverse complement strand
AAATATATATATATATATATATATATATACACAGATATTTATGTGTGTGTGTGCTTACATAAAGAATCATTTTTGGTGAAAAAAGGTAACTTTATTCTTATTTCTTCAAATATATGCGAATCTAACCTGAAAACTCTCAGGCAGCTCCTTATATTAGATATCTTATATATACAGTTTGAATCATTTAAATGAGAAAATTTTGCTTTATAATATGTGGCATTTTAAAAGGATTAAAGCTTTCCACGACAGTTTTATTAAGAAAATAACCAGTGGCAAATGTTGAGCTACTTTTTAATGTTTCCCAGAATAATATCATTAAAGCAATATTTAATTAAAATCCAGTTAGTGTATGATGATAAAACATTATTTTTTATACTGAATTTAGATGATTATTTTTCTAAAGTTCTTTTAACATGAAGGCAGTTATAGTCAGCATGTTCCTCTACTGCATTTTCAGTGCTAAAACCCATATTTTTTAACTTCAGAATATTGATTTTTTTGAAGTGATGCATTTGGATTATCTGTTTAAAAAAATGTGGCATTTATATACTAGACAATCACAAAAATTGTCTTTTACTTTAAATAGTCATTAAATCTCAAACTAGAATTGGGCAGCAATAGACCTGAAGGTTTGTGGTTGTGGAAAGAAACTTCTTGTATTCAGGACAATGTTTTTAGCATCTTGCAGGCCTATAAAATGGAAAATCTGTAGGCCATTGTTGTTATTTATTATGTTTTAGTGCATTTCACACAGCCTCACGAGCCCATTATGACAGAGTTATGTACTACTGGAAGACAGTCTACCATCAGAAAGGCTTTTATTCTAAATAGGGCAATAAATGAAATCAACATGGAACATGAGCAGAGGAATAATACATAGAAAACTAAATGAGTAGTCTCAGTGCTAATCATGTAAGAGAGAAAAACTGAGTGTTGACCTCTATTTTCCATATTTTTTTCCTGCATTTTGTACATAAAATAGGAATTATCTAAAATCTGTAAACATACTTTGGAAGATATAAGGGTTTTTTCATATTTGTAAATTAATGTCCTTCCAAACAAGATACAGCACAGGTCTTGCTGTCTCTTTTCCTCTCAGAACAAAGGTGTCACTTCCTGTTCTTCACTTTTCCATATAGACACAGTCTATAGGTTTTATTTTTCCTTTATTCAGCCTCAGAGAGAGAGCTGCATTCCAATACAGAATAAAAAATACACCCAGAAGAGGAGGGTCAACACGTGGCAACCAGCACATACATGGAGGAACGTTGCCTTGGCTCCTTCCCCACTGCCAGTGCAGTAAGGTACATTGTACATTAATCCACATGTAGACATTTATCAGTATGCTTTTTCTGAAAAGTCCTGGTGGAATTATACACTATATCCTTCCCTGAATAATACAGTCCTACCCCACAAAAACTGTCAGTCTTTTCTGAAGAAAGGCACTTCAGTAGATTTAGTTACATTTTCTACATTCCACTTCTTATGTTGACAAGGAAACATATTTTCATGACTCATAGTTCTATAATGATCAGTGTGAACTACAAAACTGTGTTTTAACATTCTTTTTCTTCATTCTCAATTGGCCACTGTGAAATCTACAATATCACATCTCATTTGTCAGTCTCTGTCTTGTGCTAGAGTGTCAGAAATTGTGTGGCCAGCAGCATTAGGGCAGAGGACCCTCACCCCGTACTTGACACTGATGAAGTCACACCTCAAATCCTGTGCCCAGTTCTGGGCCCCTCAATACAAGGACACTGAGATGCTGGAGAGAGTCCAGGGTAGGGCAACAGAGCTGATGAAGGGTCTGAAGAACAAATCTTATGAGGAGAAGCTGAGGGAACTGGGAGTGTTCAATGTGAAGAAAAAGAGACTCAGAGGAGACCTTGTCACTACCTGACAAGGTACAACTTGTCATACAACTACCCAAAAGCAGGTTGCAGTGTGGTGGGCATCAGCCTCTTCTAACAAACAATAAATGACAGGACAAGAGGAAACAGATTCAAGTTGCACCAACAGAAGTTTTGATTTGACATTAGGAATTTTTTTTTCACTGAAAGGGTTGTTAAGTATTGGAACAGGCTGCCTGAGGAAGCGGTGGAACCACCATCCACGGAAAAGTAGAAAAGGTGTGAATGTGTCACTTGGGTATGTGATTTAATAGTGAATATGGCAGCTCCTAGTAAACGGTTGGACTTGATCTTAATGGCATTTTCCTACCTAAACAATTCTGTGATTCAACAGCTAGTTTTTGCTGTCCCAGTAATCATTGACAGTTTTTACTGAGCTGATGCAGACAAAGGTGATGCGATCTATTGAGGCCACATATGCTCTTCTCATTTGGCAGTCACCTCTGAAAAACTTTAGCTGCAACTTGTCTGTGTATTAAATCATTGACAGATGACAATACAAGGTCTGGAAGCTCTGCTGAACTTCCAAGTTGGAAGTCAATGTATCCGTGATCACTGCTTTTTTAGGACTTACTCAAATGCTCCCTCTATCCTATATATTTCTTCTCAATAAAAATCATTGAGGAAACAACCTCAGTGGGAAACTACTTGTTTGACTTTATGCACCCTGGAAAGAGACTAACATATAAACAAAATGACTGACCACCACACAAAGCTCACAGAATGGCAGAATGGTTAAGGTATAAAGAACGTCTTGAGATCTTTTTCTCCATGCCCTGTCCTACTCAAGCAGGTTGCTCAGCACTGTGTCCACTCAGGTTTTCTCAATTCCAAGGATGTCTTGAAGGACAGAGACTCCATAGTCTCTTTGGGCAACCTGTTCTAATGCTTGATCAGCCTCACAGTAAACAAAAGGAGTGCTTCCGTGTATTCAGGTGGGATTTTCTGCTTTTTAATTTTTGCCCATGATCTCTTGTCATGCTAGTAGGTACTACTGAGAAGGATCTTCATATCTGCCCCATCAGGTATTTTGACACATTGATAAGATCCTCCCTGAGCTTTCTTTTCTCTAGGCTGCACAATTCTAGCTCTCTCAGCCTCGCCCTATATGAAAGATGCTCCAAACTCTTGATCATTTTTGTAGCTCTGTGCACTCCAGATGCGACGTATTTGATGACAAGTAGAGGTGAAGGATTATCTCTCCCAGCCTGGTGGCAACACTCCTAATGCAGCCCAGGAAATTCTTGGATTTTTTTTTTCCTTGAGGATGCATTGCTGGCTTATGGTCAGCTTGTTGTCCACAGGATCAAGGATCTGGATCTCCCTCTCTACAGACCTTCTTTCAAGTCAGCTAGTTCTTAAGTACTGGTACCTGCAGTTATTTGTCCTCAAATGCAAATATCTACAAGAGCAACTAGGACCATAATTTGGGAATATTCTGAGTCTGAACAACTGAGATAACCCAGAGAACATTTTTCTTTCTACACAAAACCAGTAAAATTCCAGCAACTATCAGTATTTTCATTCACAGCTTAAAAAGGAGATTCAGGAAATTTCCTACTAAGGATAGGCAGCATTTAAATTCCAGATAATTACACAAGAAAGATATTAAATGTCTTCCTGGACATTGATATAACTCAAATAAGCAGTCAATCAGTGTTCGTTTGTTCTGCACGATGGTTAGGTGGATCATGAATATATGAACAGATCATTCCTACATCTCCATGACATAGACCTAGGATAATTGCTCTCTTTCAAGATCTTGATGCAAGGATTTTTCTTTCTGCTTTACATACTACTTTTGGTGCAGCTATTTTTTGTACTTTCAAAAAAGCAGTTGTGATGCTGAAATGCAAGTAGGAAGAAAGAACACATGATTCATTCTCCTCTCACCAGTAGAGTACTACTGATTTCAACAGATTTAGTCCTGAGTAATTGCAACTAAATAAGAGGTAAAAGAAATGCATAATCTCTCTGGAGTACAGTAGTCTTGGATATGGTGCTTGATGCCCTGAATATAGGCAGGGAAAAGCTGAAAACACATTAGAAAAGGCATTATAGCCTCCTTTAGTGCAAATAGACTTTCATTGTCTTCTGATGATGGGATGTTAGGCTAGACAATAGAGAATGCAGAAGCATTCTCCTTAGAGCAGTTAGTAATTTACTTCCTTTTCCTCAGGTAACTTCATAGCCTGATGCCGCACCTTGTGACTTGCTCTTCCTTGCAAGAGACAGCCTGGAGTGTAAAGAACTCTCTTCACAAGCAGATCACTGCTGTTTGAGATTTTTGTGTCTTATTTTTAGCAAAAGTAGCATGACCTTACATATGTGACACATGATAGAAGAAGTAATATAAGACATCGGACAGGCCGTGCTGCACACAAGATACATGACATATCTCATCCAAAACAAATATTGCACTTAGTAAAGATAGTACTTTAAAAGGCTCTTTACTTTTCTCTCTGCTCTTCAAAGTGTTGATAGATATGATGGTCATTACACAGTCTAAGCCTCTGTCCTGAATAATATCGGAAGTTCAGAAAATTGTTGAAGCTAATGTTTAAAATTAGAAGATTTAAATCAGAGATAAAACAAAACACAAATATGTTAAGCTGTGTGGGCAGAAGGAGAAGATGGTAGGATTTTTTTCCACATTGGCTGTCAGATAAACTGTACAACTAATAGCACAAAACAACAGTTGCAATCAATTAGAAATAATACAAGCGAGATTTCATTAGTTTGGGTCACTGTGAGTGGGAAATCACTTGGAAAACCAGAACCCCTGTGAAGGAGTAAAGAAACACACTGAAAACTATACCATATATTTTTTTACACACTTGTTAATCACAACAAGTTTTTTTCAGTTTGTTAATGTATATCTGAAAGCATGTTGTATTCTAAGATTTTGGAACAAGCACAACTGATAAAAAAGTGCAATAGATTAACTACTATTGCATGAGACCAAGCTCCAGTGATTAGCTCTTACACTGCTGCATAGAATTCTACACAAGATTTCTAAAACAGAGGAAATATTTAGATTCTTTTTTATCAGTTTACATATATGTGGCCATCTTCTTCTAAAAGCGGCAAGAACTTTCTCATAAGGAATATATGAAAGTTCGAAACACCTTGG
Source organism: Serilophus lunatus (assembly GCA_013399895.1). NCBI lineage: Eukaryota > Metazoa > Chordata > Aves > Passeriformes > Eurylaimidae > Serilophus > Serilophus lunatus. The sequence continues at coordinate 153,213 of VXBA01004784.1, read as the reverse complement.
CTAACAAAAGTGACATATCATTCACTTGATGAATGGGAGAGCTGGGACCCAAGGAGGCTATTTAATAAATTGCAGAAGATGGAGTATAGAATTGGTGACCAAGTCCAGAATGCATCATCCACACTAGTATCCACTTTGATCAGAGTACAGGAATGAAACCATGGACCAATATGTTGGGCTGACAAAAAGGCTATGTGGATTGCTCAACCCTTAATACTGCATTTTGGGCATCTTCTTTGTATCTGTTAGGACTGGAGGCAAATGAGTTGGCTGCTGAATAATAGATCTGAGGTTAAGATAACTGAACAGGACGTGGAAAATTATTGGACTTCATATGGGGAATCTCTGAATGTGATAGAAACAACAAAAGAAGCTGGCAAAACTTAGAGATGAATCCATGAGGAATAAATGAAGTTTATATGTTTTTAAAAGAGAGTTACATAAGAAACAGACAGACCTGACATATAATTGTGGGGACCTTCTGCTGAGAAAAACCCTTGGAAGCACCTTAGTTAATATACCAATAAAACCATATTAGACTAAGTAAAGGTATCAGAACTACCTAAATTAAATACAGATGTAAGAAAACCAGTGAGCAGGAAAAGTAATTTGCTTATCTGGGAGGAGACAGGGGGTGCAAGGACAATGACTGATGATGTCTGGGGATACCTGCAGGGCAGCACTACACTTGATCATTGCAGTCTAGATAGGACAATAAATCTCACGTCTCTTTTTGCCAATGCCATGAAAATCAAACCACCTTCTGACATCAGAAGACTTGGCCAATCCTAACCAAGCTGGGTGCTTTTCCAGGCTGTTAGGCAAACATCCAGATGGATGGATCCAATATCCTAGTGCCGAGGCATTATTGCCCACTTCACACTGGCAGAAGCAGCATCTGCTCAGTGCATCCCACCAGTATCACCAGCTGTATCTAGGGATACGCCTGCATCCCACATCCATTGAAGGAATAATTCATGCCATGTGAGATCAACAATGACTGAAAGACAATTGAAGACTGTGGAATACAATGCACTCTTTTTTCCCCTTAGTTTCCCATTAGTTTTTTACTACAACACAACTCTGCTCATAAATTAGTCTTTTCTTCTGTCATCATTTCCAGTGTACTTTTCTATGTTGCTGCTGTATGACCAGTTTTCACACTGTACAAGCACCTGTAAATGAGGTTGGTAGTTTTGTATTGCTTCACTGCAAATGGCTTTTTATTGCTCTGGATGAGACATTGGTCTGGATGTCGGATGTACAAATATGATTTCTGCTCATAAATGAAAGCTGTGGCAGTTATGTTTTTTCTCAAGAGTCTCATTTCTCTCTTGCTGCTGCTTTGAACTACACCTGACATTTCAGCTTGCTTCCTGACCTCAGTTTCCCTCCCTTGTTTGGAGACAAGGATATGAAGCTTTCTTTGAGGAATATTTTTTGATTTAAGAGGTGAGAAGACGATAAGAACAATTCAAGTAGTGTTATGTGTTGCTATATTTATTGCTATCTAATTTTTCCTTTGTGACCATGGACAAGCTTTGGGCAAAAATGGGGCAGAGCTCCTTATGAGTTAATATTTGAGAGTTTCTTATCAAGTTGGACCTTATCAGTGTGAATTTTATTGAACTGACAGCACAGTTTAGATAATGTTTCAGAATTCAAACATTTTAGAAGGGGGATTTTTCACAGAAATCATTCTAGTTGGATTAAAAGATTTACAGACAAAGAAAATTGGACAGGAATAAACACGAGACTATTATTTTCTTTTCAAATGTGTTACTGCTAACACCAGTTTCACAACCTCCTGATGGTTACATCCTGTATACTATTAGAGAGGACAGGATTTAGTCTTCTTCAAGATACAACTTTTCAAGATTTTTGTTATTTCTCCCTCTGGTTTAAGTGGTGAAATTTCACTGATTTAGGGGAAGATGCTTTTGGTTTCCATCAAAAAAGTAAGCAGATAACTAGACTTTTGACTTAGAGCCCTCATATTAGCTACCTACTTTGGCTCAAGAAAATACGTAGTAAGTAGGAGTTCATAACACTTTGCTATCTCTATATCAGAAAAAATGATATTGCCTTTTTTTTAATAACTTGAGCCAGTTGTCCAATTCTATCTATATGAGAAGTTTTGTGTATGTGGGTTCCTTCTTTCCCTTTTTTGGTTTTTAAATACTTTCTTGAAGAGCATTTTGCATATTTTTGATGTCTGTTGCTAGAATAAAAATATAATAAAATTGAAGGCAAGAATATAGTTTTCAACTGGTATAGAAAAATAATTAATTCTCACTGCCTTAAATCATAGCTCTTGGTAATTTCTCTAAATCAAACTCTCAGTAAGAAACAAGAAAAGAAGAGGAGAGGGCCATGTATGCTTCACTTTTGCATACTCAAGGCATGAGGGTTGTCACTGCACAGTTCTTAGCATAACAGAATATTGATCTTAGCATCTGTTTTCACACAAGTTCTGCTCTTTACTGAAGGACTCATTTCCCTGAATATTCAGATGCAATGACCTCCAGGAACTCTCTAACAAGAGATATATTTCCAATATGAATGCAGAATAGCAAGGGTTGCTTCAGACTTGGCTTCATCTGCACTTGACATAAATGTCAAACTGAAGCCCCATCTCTCTTCTTGAGTTTTGGAAACCAGAGGTTACACAGCATGACAGCTGGCAGCCTGATTCACTGCCTCAGTGTCGTTGTGGAGTGGTGCCTTTTATTCTTCTTTTTATACTGCTTCCTTCTTGCATCTTTTTCTCTTAGCTACACGGTATTTTGTCATTTGAAAACTGAATGACACATTAATTTCAAGCACTAATGGGAAACTTTCTACTTGAAATCTAGTCAATTTAAAGGGAGCTAAATGCAGTTTCTGCCAATGCACTTACCTTGAGACATCCTGCCAGTGTAACAGGTTTGCATTCACATTTTCCTATCTTTAAACCATATTTCTTCTTCTCTATTAGTGTGCAAAAGACAAAGTCACTGGAGGATGATAGTGACAGAATGAGTGACTATACAAAAGGTGCCCCCAGAATTGTCTCTATGCCATAAAGAGCAAGTTGAAATTTTTTCACACTTTTTTTTTTTCCAAAGGAACTTAACATAACATGCAAATTTTCTAAGAACATCCCATGTTCTTTCAGAGAGTTATTACAAATTTAAATCAAATTTTGCCTTTTTTAACAAAAAAATCTGTAAAAACATATTTGCGACAGAAAATATCTGATCAGCCTTGGTACAAATAGTCCTTGCCAAGTATACGGATGAGAGAAAGAAAGGCAGAATTCCTAATCTTTTCCGGTGTCTGGCAGTAAAAGGTATTACTTCTATAACAGTGTTTTAAACATTTTCAGAATTAAGTATGATTTTTATGATAACAGTATGCTTTTAATTAATTAAGCATAACGAATTACCTCTGGCTGGATAGTGCTGTCTGCAGCTGACAGCAAATGAGTTCCTACAATGTGAGATATATTCATGCTATTGACATGGTTTTAAAACTGCAAGACTGCTTTTTCAGTGCTGAGAATTCAGGAGCCAATACCAAGCACTGGCCTAAAATGTGCTTCACAGTTTAACATTTCTCTTTGAGGATCTATTTAACCCAAAGATCCCACACTACTCACTGACATGCTGTTTTTCTCTCTTCTATTCTAACTTGATTTCCAGTGTGGTCATAAAGTTGCCCCTTTGCAAACATGAGGCAATAACTGCTGAAGTGGCCAAGAGCCACTACCTTTCCCATAGGTAATGGAACAAAGATAACATGTCCCAGGACAAATACAAAGACCTTAATTTATTTTAGCCTATTATTTTTAGGAGACAATGCCTGTGTGCTCCAGGCTGAGATTTCACAGCATTGGGCACTTTTCAGCAAGTTGAATTTAACTCTTACAGCTCTGTTCTTTTAGAAGACATTAAGAAATATCAGTGTAATTCTTTGATTGTAACCAAAACTCTTGTTTTTTTCTCAGATTCTCTTGTATTAAATCTGAGGTAAATTGGCCTACAATAAAGCACAGCTCCCTTCTAGGGTTTGTCTACCTACGGAATATAGATACAAAGATGGTAGGATCATGGATCACTTGCCAGTTTAAGCCCCAAAGCATCAGATGATTAAATCTACAAAGAGAAAATAAGTCAGCAGAAAGAAGTGTATTTGCATAAGTTAGTAGTAACATCAGTCCTAAACCTAGCAACCTCAAGACATTCTGCAATGAATGTACATCTTTGTACACCTCAAGTAATTCTTGTGGTTTTTCCACTCTTGTTTCTATTCCAGACACATCAGGAATACTCTGTCCTATTTCATTTTCTCTCTGAGAATGAAAAGAGCATGCTGACTTTAACCACAAAGCCACAGATCGCATACAATTTGCTTGTCAACAGTGATGCCCTCCAACTAACAAGTGCTCTAACATTTCAAGGATTCGTCCCGTGCATGATGATAAACATTTAATGCAGAAAGATATGAGGATTTTAGGTAGCTGTGTTTTCACTAACTTATCCATAGACTTTTTGTTGCTTTGGATTTCTAGCCTGTTAAATATATCCAGCCAGTACTTACCCTATACCAGCAGCTTTCTCATTATCAAAGCTTTAGTAGCTCTGGGCAACGACACTGTGCTTTTGCTTTATTTTCTTGAATCCTCTGACAATAACAATAGGAAAGAACAGCTGACTCTCTCTTTCCACATTTTTTTCAGTTGGACCAAGGCAAATACAGCAGGCACTGAAAATGTAAAGTTTTGTCAGGTCAAAATTTGTACTGATTTGTGTGATATTCCTTACACGCAACTTAAGTATGGGAAGACAAGATTTTAGTAGATGAAGAACAGGAATAGGTGGCTAAATAAAGAGCCTGACATTATATGAAGGCACAAATCTGTCTCACTGGATCACAGCAACAAGCATCATGCACTGTCTAAGGAGGTGGTGAGAAAATGAGAGAAGCATTAGCAAATTTAGACAAAAACTATTTCCTTAAAGCTGGCATATCATAAACCACAAAATATAAATGTTTTGCACATTGTCAGCATTTCTAATTTGAGAACATTTTTACTTAGAGTCAATAATCGTCTTTTGAGAATTGTCTTTTGAAATGTTTGCTAAAGCTAATAAGACAACTTCTCCCAGACACAGACAAAAAAATGTTCACAAAATTAAACATTTGAATGACTGATACAGACTGTTTTCCTGACAGTTATATTTTTCAAGATTTGAGATTTTAATTTAAATTTTTATATGATTTTTCAAAAATCCTAGTAAAACAGTATTGCTATTTTTTTAATCCCTTCACCCTTAGTTTGACATCTTATTTCTCAGAATTGCTCATCTGTTTGTGTAACCATTTGTGAGCAAGCCTTACATTGGTGAAGTGACTGTGTTCTTCTCACATTAGATAATCCAAAATCAGCAGTAAACTTCTTAGGACTTCTTAGGATTCCCAAATACAGTGTCCAAATCTTATTTAAAAAAACTAAGATGACCCACAATCTCCTTATCCTTCTTAGATTGATAACATAGGAAAATAGCTTATTTTTTTGAGCTGGGTTACTGTCTGGGTAATAGAAAATCTAGAGATCAGAAATAAAGGGAAATGCATTCTTAGCAAAATATTAGAATATTTAATACTAATTATATCTTATTGGAGGACAAGTATTATTTGCCCATATTAAACTCTCTCTGCTCAAGTTTTGTGTCTGGTTTTGTTCTTAGAGCACTAATATTACATAGCAGCCACATTCCCTCTGCCTGAGAATGGCATCAAGACTACCAAACTTGTACAGCACTTAGTTCTGAAAGGGGTAGGAGGACTGCATTCAATCAATTGAAGGATCACTTCTGTTTGCCTAACATCCATCTGTTTTCAAGTGTGCTTTGACTTTTTTAACAATAATGTTAAAAACTATGGGTTTTCTAAAACTCATATGCATGTCCCCCTTCACATTGTAATTAGACCCTTTTTTCATCACCATTTTGACCTGCCCCTGGATCATTTAATATTTTTATTATTTTTTTTGCCACAGGGCTCTTAACAAAACAATGTTCCTGACATTCTAGATCTGAGTTTCTGTTTCTAGTAAATACTTTATTCCTAAAGAAATCCAATGAATAGTTTTTTACAGCAGAAAAGCAGGTTGTGGGACTAGTGAGACGTGAAAAAACAGGTGCTTTGTTAATATCAAATAACATTTTCCTTGTTGACAAATAGGGATACTGCAGAGATTAGCTGCAGAGGATAAGACCATCCAAATTTCTCTTTGAATAGCTTTTGGTGTTAAGCTTGATTAGCTGCAGATTAAAGGATTTTAAATACAGTTTCTTGTTCCCATTTATGAATTATGTTGGTTTTAAGCCTACATTTGATTTAGATAATTATTTTTACTGTTTATTTTTATGGACTAAACATATTTAGAGACACGATCTTCTTTCTGAAAGTCCGTCTACCTTTACCCCAACATTCCAAGGTTGGTCTCTGGGCAATTCCTTGCCATCAACCATGTTCTATTACATTGTCACATCATTCACAAAACATTGTGTCTCCTAGTTTATGTCAGTCTCCTGCAAAAAGATGAAAAAAGCCCCATGAGAGAAACATAGCAGACTGCAGAGCTGCCAAGGAGAGGAGAGGCAATTGAAAAGCAGGAGTAACCATAAAACTCCTACTGTTTGCATGAAAGTGATATGTAGGTATGGAATAGCCTACTATATTTCTTCATTTAAAGGCTCCCCTATGCTAAGAGTGACTTGGTTGTTATTCTCTTGCAGAAACAGAAGCCCAGCAGTACAGATTTCAGTGCTGGTACAGACTCTGTTTTTGATGCTGTGTGTGGAACCAGACAGAACAGTCAAATCAATGCAGAGCTATTGCTGACTTCTGTCTCATACTATTTCCAAAACCAGAATTAAGAAAGCCTTGCCTACTTTACCGTATTTCCAATACTAGTCATTACTTTTATGTTATTAATGATTTTTTATGATCTATCAATTCTGTAGCCTCTGGAACAGTCTTTTATTTATACTGTAAATTCATTGGTGGAGACTTAGTAGCACTTACAACAATGAAGATTATAGACTAATGAATGATATAATTTTAATGTTATTTTGTTCCAAATTGTAGAGTATTGCTCAGTTTCAAGTCTGCTTGGAAAAACATAATTGATGTAAAATATGCCTGTCCAGCTTCAGCCTCCCTGGCATCTCCAATTAAAAAGCTGACTCATGGGCTACACTGCTGCATTTACAGTAAGGCAAATCAAGAGTAATTCAATTGGCACTGGTTTACATAGTTCAAGTTTACAGTGGTGTATGTGACAGCAAAAACTTGCCTAAATCCCTAATGCACTTTGATTTATGTAAGCCATGCCGCATGCTTATAGATCTCTCTTTTTAAGTCATCAGCTATAGGGTATTGCAACAGCATGACTTCCCTACACACACACGGAATTACACACACAGAATCAATAAGGTTGGAAGAGACCATGGAGATCATCAAGTCCAACCTTTACCTAGGTTAACAACCTACCCAACATCAGTCTAACATCTATACCATCTAAATCATTTAAACCATCTAAACCATACCACTAAGTTTATCATCCAACCTATCCTTAAACACATCCAGGGACAGTGACTCCACCACCTCCCTGGGAAGCCCATTCCAGTGGGGGATCACTCTCACTGTGAAAAAGTTCCTCCTGATATCCAATCTAAACCTCCCCTGAAGCAGCCATAAGTGTTCTTAAATTGATGTTTTGGAGTGTTTCTGAACTAAAGAGGGAAGAATACACTATTCTGAATTCAGCTGTGTTTCAGTTAAGTTAGAAGTACATCATCAGTGACCACACTGAGGGAGATGCTGCCTGCAGGGTCCTTGGCCTTTTTCAGTGCTAAGGGCTTTTCCCTGGCAACTCTGCTGCCTCTTTGTCCATAGCAGCTCAGCTCTTTCACCCAGGCTGCCATGCATGGCATTGCTGTCCCACAGTCTCTGTGGAAACATTTTCCCTTTGTTCTCCTGCCATCGGTCTCCTGCCATTTTCCTCATATTGTTATTCTCCTGTCTCTGTATGGGAAGTGCTTGCTACAGCATGAGAATTATCCCTTCTTTACCTCCTTTTCTTCTGTTTTGGTTGTAGTATTTGAGTTACTTTAAGGACCCGAGTAAGACAGAAGCACTAAGCTTACCTGACATTCAGAATCTAGCCTCTGTTGTTAATCAAAATGTGTTTCAGCATTATAAGCATGAGAAAAGAATGCATGCTTGAGCGTGTCCTTGTCTAAAACTATACTGTTATTGTGGCAAAACGTTACAGGGACATCCACTGCACTGAATGGGAACATGGAAGGATGCTCATCTGGGACACCCTCCCCCCTTTGTTTCTTCTCCTCTTTCTTTCACTCTTTCTGTCATCTTGATTTTTTATCTTCTCTAGAAGTAAATTTCAGCCTTAGAGACGATGAATGACATCAAGTATGAAGACTCTCAAGAAATCTTCATGAATCACAGAATTAACAAGTTTGAAAAAGACCTTAGAGATCATCAAGTCCAACCTATGACTTAACACTACCTTACCGACTCAACCACGGCACTAAGTGCCACATCCAGTTCTTTTTTTAAACACTTCCAGGGATGGTGACTCCATTACCTCCCTGGGCAGCCCATTCCAATGGCCAATCACTCTCTCTGAAGAATTTTTTCCTAACATCCAGCCTAAACTTCCTAAACTTCCCCTGGCACAGCTTAAGACTGTGTCCTCTCATTCTGTCACTGGTTACCTGGGAGAAGAGACCGACCGCACATGGCTGCAAACTCCTTTCAGGGAGTTGTATGAGGAGAGAATGGAGCTGCAGACAGCTCTGTTCTCACATATTTGAACTCTAACCTTAGAGCAAAATATCTAAGGAGCTTGGAAAAAGAAACCTGGAAAACAAGGGTTGTTCGCATTCTTAGCAAGGAGCGAGAAAGCAGCAAGCGTCTATCAGGCTGCTGCTAAGGGGGGAAGATGAAGGTGTTTACCTGGAGAGAGAGAACAGTTATGGGAGAGACATCTTTGGAGCGCACAAAATGTTAAGGTCAACATAAGGCTGTACAGTGTTCTTAGTAAAAGTGTTAATCAATAATTGGTACCAGTCATTTGGAATGGCAATTGTAGAGAGTGATAAAGTCTCTCCTGAGCCTTCTTGTTTTCCAAGCTAAACAACCCCAGCTCCCTCAGCTGCTGTTCACAGGTCTCATGTTCCAGACCCCTCACCAGCTTCATTGCCCTTCTCTGGACACACTGAAGCATCTCAGCATCCTTCCTAAACCAAGGGGCCCAGAACTGAACACATTACTCAAGGTGTCATCTAACTAGTGCCGAGTACAGGAGAAGAATGACTTCCCTGGTCCTCAGGCCACACTATTCCTGACATAGGCCAGGATGCCATTGGCCTTCTTGTCCACCTGGGCACACTACTGGCTCATTTTCAGTTGACTGTTGACCGGCACCCCCAGGTCCCTTTCTGCCTGGTTGCTCTCCAGCCACTCTGTCCCCAGCCGAAGTGTAGGACTCGGCACTTGGACTTGTTAAATCTCATATTGTTGGATTCAGTTCATCTATCCAGCCTGTCCAGGGCACTCTGCAGAGCATTCCTACCCTCTAGCAGATCAACACTCGCTCCCAGTTTGTGTCATCTGCAAATTTCCTAATGGTAGACTCAATCCCCTCACCCAGATCATCAATAAAGATATTAAACAGGACTGGGCCCAACACTGATCCCTAGGGAACACCACTAGTGACCAGCAACCAACTGGATGTGGCACCATCCACCACCGCTCTTTGGACCCAGCCATCCAGCCAGTTCTTAATCCAGTGAAGACTGCACCTGTCCAAGCCATGGGCTGCCAGCTTTTCCAGGAGTATTCTGTGTGGGATGGTATCAAAGGCTTTGCTGAAGTCCAGGTAGACTACACCCACAGCCTTCCCCTCATCCACTAGGTGAGTTACCTGGTATGAAAGGAGATCAGGTTGGTCAGGCAGGACCTGCTGCTCCTAAATCCATTCTGGCTGGTTCTGATCATGCTGTAGGAGGTGTGTGATTGCACTCAAGGTGATCTGTTCCATAATCTTGCCAGGAACCAAGGTCAGGCTGACAGGCCTCTTAATTTCCTGGATCCTCCTTCCAGCCCTTCTTGTGGATGGGCATCACACTGGTCAGCTTCCAGTCATCCGGGACCTCTCCAGTGAGCTAGGACTGATGATAAATGATGGAGAGCAGCTTTATGAGCTCATCTGCCAGCTCTCTCATCACCCTAGGATGGAGCCCATCTGATCCTATAGACTTGCGAGGATCCAAGTGGCTCAGCAGGTCTCTAACTGTTTCCTCCTGTATTACAGGGGGACCATACTGCTCCCTGACGTGGTCTTCCAGCTCAGGAGACCAGCTGTCCTGAGGACAACCTGCCTTACTGTTGAAAACTGAGGCAAAGAAAGTGTTAAGTACTTTTGCCTTTAACTCATCTTTAGTTACTATGTTCCCCTCTGCATCCAATAAAGAGTGAAGATTCTCCTTGCCCCTCTTTTATTAATGTATTTATAAAAATATTCCTGCTTTCCTTCACAGAAGTGGCCAGTTTAGGTTCTAACTGGGCATTTGCCTCTCTATTTTTTTCCTACATGACCTAGAAAAATCCTTAAATATTTCCTGATTTTTCTTCCCCTATTTCCAAAGATGATGCACCCTTTTATTTCCCCCTTAGTTCCTTCAAAACCTCCTTGCCCATCCAGACTGATTGTGTTCCCTGTTGGCTCATCTTTTGGCACATCGAGACAGCCTGCTCCTGTGCCTTCAAGATTTCTTTCTTGAAGTACACCCATCTGTCCTGGACCCCTTTGATTTTGGATCTGACTGCACCAGGAGCTTAGAAGCCTGTGCTGTGACTCAGGCATTAACACTGACAACCAGTGGGAGGCTTGTTTTGTTGTGGGTTATCCAAGAGTCTTTCTGTTTTAGATAACTAAACGTACAAATGCACAGGCAAACACTTCAATTGAAGTGTCTTAATCTTGATTTGAATCAAGAATCTTTGAATCTTTGGGCATTAGAATGATGAATGACTGCAAAAGCCTTTAAATATAGTGAGCATTTTCTGGCATTTTGCATGGTAAGATGTTACTCTGCATGACTAATACTGGTATAAGTGGCCTCTACATTCAAACAATACAATACAGAGAAAATGTGCATTAATTAACACTGTGAAGTTAGATAAAGTCTAGCTGTGATAGACTTCCATCTTCTTTGATATTTTATCCTATGTACTAACTTCACACCGTGAGCGCATGAATAAAGGTATTGCACACTATATAAACAAAGCACGAAAGCTTTTTAAAAAATCTTTATCTTGATAGTTTGTTCCATTAAGCTTTGCTGTAAAATTCAAATAATCTTTCTCATATTACAACTCATACCTGGGGATATTATTGCACACCTTAAAAACCTGACCATATAGTTGAGAGCAGATCAATAATTTCATAATTACATTTTTCCCAGAATGCTCTAATAGCTTAATAGTAGGAGTAAACTACACACATGCATATCCTGCTTTTACAATGCTTTTCATTTACCAAAAGGGATGTCAGAGAATTTTTATCGTGCTGTCATATGCAAGGTTGTTGAAAGAGATTGAAAGATGAAGGAAAAGGAGACCGTGAGAAATGAGAAGGATTATAAAAGACTTAGAAATAAGCCTCAATTTCACTGAAACAAGTACCTATATTGTTTGGCTTTAAAGAAGTTTTAAACCCTTCTCTTAAGGATCCTTGTCACGGCAAAATGAACTGATGTTACAATGATGCAATCCTGTGCACAACATTCCTGAGCTCGGGTGCATTTGCGGTCTGTGTCATGCAGGGTTGAGAGACAATAGGCAGCTACTGACAGACCAGCACCCTCTCATAGATCACCTAGTGAAAGTTTTCTGAAGCCTCTTTTTGAGCTTTGAGCAAAATAAAACATGAAAGAGTAGAGAAGAGTAGGAAATGAAGGAGCTGAAAATATAAAGAGTTAGCAGAAATGAATGTAAAAGATGGAAACAGAAGCTTGAAGTCAGTGGTAATGAGATTAACAGATGATTTGCAGGTTCTGGAAACTACTGTTTATCCTAGGAAGAAAACTGTGTAATTTCACGCTAAGGAGGCTGCTGTGCTGTTATGTTTTTGGAGGTTATGCCTGGCTATGCTTGGTGTGCCTCCAGAGCTCTGCTCAGAACTACGACACTTTACAGTTCTGCTTCAGCAGAATAGGGAACTGCTTGAGTTCCCTATTCCCCAATCAGAGTGACATCAATAGATTAGTTTCATTCCCATTTCATTTCCCTTGGTACCATTTGGTGAACTCCAGTGATTATGAGGAAAAGAGATTATTTATATGCTCTAGATGCAGGTATAGATCAGGTTCTGCAAATGTTTATTTTATAGTCTGCAAATTCATTGCCTTTTGTGACTTACATTAACCCAGACAGTGATTAGCAGTTGTATTATTAACCTATTATATAACCTATTACAAAGATAATATCAGCCTGGCTAATACCTAAAATCTTCAGGCTCATTTAGTGTGCCTTCTTTTTTTTTTTCCTCTGGTGAAGTAATAAAGGTGTTTACAGGATTTCAAGAATCTCAGTAGGCTAATCATTCAAAAAAAAAAAAAGTTTGCTGATTCCAACAAAGGCTTAGTAAAGCTAAGAAAATTGTTTCCATTTAACATTTCTTTCTGATTTGTAAAAATGACAACTTTCTACTGAAAACTTGCTTAGATAGAGAGCTACTTTTAAGTAAGTAGATAGCTTAGAAAACAGGTAAGTAGGGAGATCTAGCAAGAAACAGAATGCCTTCTACTTACAATACACACTGGAAGATTCTGTCCTGGCACAAAGGTATTATGATCTTGTTTAGTTATTACTGACAGATAGAAAAATTTCCTGTGAAATCATACTGTTATAGGTTCAAATCCTTTATTAGAAGTAAAATTTTGAGTCTGAATCAGATTATTTTCTCACATCCATGACCTATTGTGGATAACAGCAAGTAAGTTATGATCCATCTATAAACTGTTCTTACTAACAAATGTTACCAGCTGCTCATTTTGACGGAGTATTGGAAATATGAACAAGCAGTTAAAAACTGGTCAGAAATGGAATAAAAGATTATGCCTTTCTATTTTTCTCTCTTTTCTCGTGAATGTCATTATTTGATTTTTTTATAGCATCCTTATTTGGTTTAGAAAATGCAGAGGGAGCTATGGAGGAAGGACTCTTGAAATGCCATCCATGTTTTGAAAAGGGGAAACTGCATTTTCATTTTCAAAATCTCATCTTTAAAAGGAACATAGTCTTCTGGGTAAGGGAGAAAATGTTAAAAGCAGACAAAAGAAATAACCTTAAACATTACCAAGTTCCAGTTTGCATTTGAACCTGTGCCTCAGGCTTTCATTTTATATTTCATACTGTTTCCTAGGTCTAATTGCTCCAAAGAAGGAGTGATGAAAGCTGAAGAAGGAGACTAAAACAGTAAAAAAAAAAATTTCTCCTTGTGGTTATATCTATTGGTTAAATAATTCCTTCTCTGTGACGTTCATTTCTTGTGAACCCCTGAAGAAATGCTTCATATCCAGAACATTCTCAGAGGTTACTGGTGAGTACCATCAATAACAGTTTACTGCTCCTGATTTATTTGCCCTTCCCTCTGCTTACATTTTCTCTCCAGTTCTCCACCCAAGTGCACAGAGTGATTTCAGGAGATTATAGCAAGTCACGCAAAGTGAATGCTCTTGCTGCTTTCACAGGTTTCTACCCCATCTCTGAAGGCAAAGAAGTTATGCCTGGTCTCTAAAGTGGTATTGCTGCTGTTATTTCAAAAGCATTTTTAGTGTTATTTAAAACACATTTTAAGTATTACTTAAAACACATTTTAATCCCCAAGTTGTTGAGGACTTCTACACTTCCACATAGTGTATGTGAGGCAATGAACCATGACTTCATGTTAAAGCAGAAATCCTGATTAATATTCCTCATTTTGCAGCTACTTTTCCACTTTTGAGGAAGTTCTGACTTTGCTTATCTCTCCATAAAAAGGATTATGACAGGAATTTCTTGTCATTAAGGCACGTTATGTGGCTAATTAACTTATATTTGTAATGTCTTTTTTTATGGCACTTGTATGAAAAGCCTTGCATTGCTGTTGTAATGAGTTTGCTCTCTTCCTATCAACTGCAAATGAAGCAGTGGCTGTTTAACACTGAAGCATATTTCTACTCTTAATTATGGGCTAGATTATTATCACTCTCAGCCCAGCTTGAAGGTACTCTCTTCTTTGCAATATCCATTTCTCAGGTTTGTGCTGTTAGGTTCAGCTAATTTATTTTTGTAATTGGAAAGGAAGTGAGTTTGAGGAGGCATCACTGTGCTTCATCTTGCCCATCAGGCTGAATAGCTTGTGGTCATTTGAATGTGTTAAGTATCCTGGAGTGCAGTCAGGAAAAGCACTGTAAAATGTAAATTGCATTGCACTGAAAATGTAGCAGCTGTTAGGAAGAGTGAAGAACAGGACTGAAATGCAGGTGAGCCTCAGCTAAAAGGCTGGACTCAGTGCCATGGGCCTCTCAAACTGGGCATTAATCCATTTCTGACTTCTAGTATTTGCAATATCCTATTTCCTTCATATTATTTGGAAGTTAATTACAGGCCCCATCAGCTCTTTTGGCTCAGTAATATTTCAGTAAGAAGTATTCAGGCATTATGTGACTGGTTGCAAGGGAGATTATCAAGAAGTCAGAGAACTGTAATAATCAAGGGATTTCTTTGTTAATAAAGAATTTGATGAAAAACAAATTAGTTAACAGTACACTGAGTCAGAGTCTTGCTGATGGCAAATTTTTAAATTAATTAAGAAAACAAACTTGAAGATATTTTAAAGTTTAACATAACATCAAAAAAAAAAAGCAGAAAACTTGTAAAAATGTAGATTTTTACCTCTGCTTTTTAATGTGCAGATGAAACTCATCAGTATAGCATCTGAATGTTTCTGTCACACTATTTTAAAAATCAGAAACCAGAAACCATTGTGTTTAAAATTAAAAAATCAATGAATTTGTCATATTAAAATGCACATCTATCCACAGTTGCATTACATTTTACTATGACTGTTTAGGAATCGTGTTAAGGAAAAGCTACAGCTTGTGCTTTGTCTACTGATAGGACAAGCACAGTGTGGCTGCATGTGCTCCTGGTATGTCAAGAGGGTGCCGGTTCTGAAAGATGCTCAGTGTGTAGCAGGCCAAGTTAGAGCAGGCAGAGTTAGGCTGGCACTGCCAGGATCACCCCTACAGCACACAACTTTCCCGTGTGAACTGAAATCTATATCCTGTCAGAGACTTTCACAAAGCAGTATCAGGGCAGTGGTGGATCATCCTGCTTCTTGCATGACTCAGAGGGACAAGCTTTCCCTCAACAGCTAGCAAGAAGCATGTTTCCATACTGGTTTTCTCAGAAACAAGTATATTTCTCTTGCCAACTAACGTATATTTCAGCTGACATGGTGCTTGCGAGCTCAATAGAGAAGAGCTCACTTTGTTTTAGTGTTTGCATTCCCAAATGAAACATTCATACGATAATGATAATGCAGCATAGGGAAAATTGTTTCACATTTGCTTTCCTTTGTGTACTCTGTTCATGGACTGTGTGAAGGTTTCCATTGTATGCATTCAGCACAGTCATGCATCAGTGCCAGACCATTTCCTTGATTCTGTCTATTACACTTTTCAAATTAATAATATAATGCACATATATCTTGCCTCAGAAAAAAATATACATCCTCACAAACACCAGTCAGGAAGGGAAGTGCATTTTCATCTTGATAATTCCAACCATAAGTGCTAAAACTTCTTGGGTTGGGTCCCTAAAAATTATAAGTGTGTTTTCAAGGTCATGAGTACAGGAACACTTATGACACATTTATTGTTTTTTCGATTTTATTTTGGTTTTACTTTGAGTATTGAGACACACTTGAGATACATTTTCAAACCTTTTTTTTCAGCCATGAAGGCTAGAAACTTGTTTTTAGAAAGAAAAACATTTCAATACTTTTGCACATATTTCAGTCACAAAGCCAAGTTTGAATAAATATATGATTATTTATTTTTACCCTCATACTAAGATCATGATGGCAAGGGGTTCATCATATTTTTGCAGGCAAAGAAATATGACACATAATAAACAAATCAGGGGTTTGTAATGAAAATTCTTTTCAGCAAGACATGCAATTCCCTTACAGTATCCCAAAAATGCCAAGTAGAGGTGAGTTCATTTCACCTATTCCAAGTTTGTTGTTTGGGGTCTGTAATTGAAGAGATTCATATCACCTAATTCTATCTGTCTTGTAGGTGTCTAGCCTAAATAAGCTGCTAGAGCTCCTCTTGTGGTTAATGGAGAGTGACAGGAACCTCCAGATTGCAATTCATTCCACCTGCCATAGGCCCCTATTCTGGGGAAGAGTGAGTCTCTGCAGCCTCCCCTGACTTTATAGGCAGCTTCAGACAACTCATTTCTACCTGTATTTTTCAGACAGCTGACAGTTGTAAGGTACCCCACCATAAATCCCTGCCCAAGCACCACTGTCCCAAATGTGTGAGATGGGTTCTCAGTCAGAAACTGAGCCAAAACCTGGTACTTGATAGTTAAAACAGAGGCAAACTTTTGTGCTTCTATGTATTTGACAGCTTATGAAACAATTTAGTTTGTAATACATTTGCTTAAATGAAAACCTGATTAATTCCACTGTACTGACTTATTAGAACTAATAGGTTTTGTTACATGTGTTGCAATTTAAGCATTGTTAATTATTCAGAGCTGAATATCACAAAACATTTGTTATGAATATTTGCACACATTTTAAACAAAATTGTCCTTGGCAGTGTTTGCAACAGTTAAATATTTGATTTTCATGTATGTTTGTGTGAGTCAATTTTCTTTTCAGGAATATCAGCAGAAAGGGAATCTCACATGAAAATCCACACAAATATTTATTTAAGAAAATAGTTGTACCTGCAATATACTTGCCAGGATCTTTGAAAATTGACGAGGTGAGATATATTAATAATTTCTGTAGATGTCACTAGGGAGAAGATGGGAATGGCAGTCATTAAGTACCACTGCATTCAATTGAAAAATGCCTCAAATACCATTAAATAATATCTATACCACATAATAATCCAAAATCTCCACATTCACGGAAACAACTCTGGATCTTCTAGACTGACTTGCCACTGGGACATCTACACTGTGCATGACACAGAATACTGGGGACCTGCACTGCATTGGTGCCAGCTAAGCATCCTGTTGCCTGGAGTGATGCTTCCAGAGTTTTCATCAGAGATGAAGGCAGTGGGAGGAATACTGAACATGTCAGACAGAGACAGCCTTTGAGACCAGTCTTTCATATGGATCACCCTTTGTGTGAAGAATTTCTTCCTAATATCAAGTCTAAACTTCCCCTGATAGAGCTTGAGACTGTGTCCTCTTGTTCTGTCACCAGTTACCTGAGAGAAGAGACCGCCCCCCGCCTGTCTACAACCTCCTTTCAGGTAGTTATAGACAGCGATAAGGTCACTCCTGAGCCTCCTCTTCTCCAGGCTGAACAACCCCAGCTCCCTCAGCCGTTCCTCATAGGGCTTGTGCTCCAGCCCCTTCACCATCCTCGTTGCCCTTCTCTGAACATGTTCCAGCAACTCAACATCTCTCCTATACTGAGGGTCCTGGAATTGGACACAGTGTTCAAGGTGAGGTCTTAACCAGTACCGAGTACAGGGGAAGGATAACTTCCCTGGTCCTGCTGGCCGTACCATTCCTGATGCAGGCCAGGATGCCATTGGCCTTCTTGGCCGCCTGGGCACACTGCTGGCTCATGTTAAGTCTCCCATCTACCAGCACTCCCAAGTCTCTCTCTGTCTGCCCACTCTCCAGCCACTCCAACCCCATCTTATAGCTCTACATGGGGTTATTGCAACCAAAGTGTAAGACCAAGCACTTGGACTTGTTGCATCTCATCCCATTTCAAATGACCCATAGTCAATCTGGGGATAGGAAGCCCCAGAGACAATTTCATATAAGCAATATGCAATTGTGGTGGACATAGCTCTCAAATCCAATAGGACAGGTGTCACAGCTCCAAATCACCTCACAGAGTGCAGAGCACATACCATTATCCTCCTGATATTAAAACACCACTCCTCGTGACATGGTCACTGTGTTATTTCAGTCATTTTGAATCAGGAAAAATCACACAAATAAGCATTATATTCCAGGGCCTAGTGCTCAAATGCATGGAAGCAGACTGTTTGTGCTAAAGTGGATAACCCTGAGCAGTGTGGACATGATATACCCTGGCACCAAAGTACAATACTTTTCAGATGCATGAATGAGGCAATTACTCCCCATTTTTAATAATGGGATTCTAGGCATTTGCATTATTAATATCTAAGGATAGATGAGATAATTTCATTTTGCCTTGTATGACATAGCTCTATTTCTGCCTTTTCAGGAGAGGAAAAACCATTAGAAAGGAGATCAGACCAGTGGGTGGAACCAGCAGCCGTTGAGTGAGGAATGCACTGGCAGTTTCTCAGAACTAAAGAGAGTTGGTGTGTGAATTCAATGCCTGCTGCTCTTTGAGCTAGTGCCTGGACCAATAAACCTCCTGTTAAAATGAGCCTGCTGTGACTGTTTTGTCGGTATTTTTAATTTAAACAATAGCTAATTAAATATGAAAGCAATTAGTATTTCTGTTCAAACAGCTGTCATGTAATGTCTGGTGCTGCAGTTTTGATTCCTTCACAGCACCGCAACTGGTTTAGAAGCAAAGACTTTTGGGGAGAAGAAGAGGAAATACAGAAATATTTACTATGGGCATTGAAAACCACTAGCAGGTGCATTTAGCTTTTGCTGCTTCAATTTACAAGCATGAGGGAGAGAAATACCATTGCTGATGTTGTCTTCCAGCTTTAACCATGAAAGATTTTCCTATACAGGGTCTCAAAACATCCATGAAGAATGAAAGTATCGTGGTCTTCTTCCACCCTTGATGTTCTTCATCCTGCCCAATTTGATGATAGCAAAGAAAAAAGAGGACTTTATGGAACCAGTGAGGCATGAAGTCAGTATTGGCAGCAGACTGTAGTTTACACAAGGGAAAGATAAAGCACTTTTAGCTTTCCTACACTTCATATCCTACTCAGTAAGGTAGTGAAGCCTCAGGGTTCTCCAGGGATGTGGTTTTACTGAAGACATACTGTCAGTGGCAGGATAGGCAGTAGCCTGGATGTGGGCAACGGAGGGAGCTCGTCATGTGTGTCCTGGCAAAGTGCATCTCCTCTTTTATTCCTCGTAGCCTTGTATTGGTTCCTGAATCCCAGGAGGTGTGGTGCAGATGCAGGCATATGAACCTGCACATCTTTTCCGTGCTGTTCTTGTCCCATGTTCCTGCATTGGAGGGTACTCTTGCAGCTTTTAAAAATCTAAAATCATACAACTGATAGATTTACTATTATGATATGTAACTTGACCCACTTGCCACTCATTTTACCTGTAGTTTAGCCTGTACCTTTGTATTCTGAGCTGTTAAGGACAATTGATCAGATAATTTACTCACAAAATAGCAAGTGTTCCACAATATTTTAGGTTCCTACTGATATTATTATGGCTGTGTTGTACCATCTACTAACTTAATGATACAGTTAAACAGAACTGCCATCACTACAAATTCCATTCTTGTATAAGAATATGGGGGGAAAAGCATTCTTAAAGCAGCCCTCTTTCTGGTCTAAATCAGTATAGTTTCCTTCAAATTAAAAGCTCAATTTCATTTACTGTGACTGAGAACTAAGCCTACTTCTGGCTTTAGTTGGCAGGCATACAAAAGAATCTCATTACTTCCAAGTTTTTTATTGTGAATAAATAATTGGCATTGATCTATGTTCAGTCCCCTTTTATACATTATTAAACACTTGTTTACTAAACAACCTTTACAGTTTAAAACAACAACCAAAAACTTCACTGAAAAATGCATCAAATTGCAGTATAAAATCAACCTAAGGAGTTTAGAGGCAAGGTGAGTGAAGTTCATTTAATTAAAAGATTGCTAGAGGGGAGACATTGGCAGATCAATTTTTTAAGTTTGTGGAATTATGCACTGATATGCAAGTTTAAAGCTGCTGCCTCTGATTGCAGAATATAACAAATGGGAAACATTATATATTTATGAATCATTCAATATCTTCCCCCCTCCCCCCCCCCGTTTTCAACTGGTTTATTGGAAAAGAAAAAATATCCATTCAAAGTTGTGACAGCTCAAGTTAAACAGACATTACCCAAATATATATAAGAAAGTGTTAACATAGTTTTCAACATTAAATTCTAATTGAAACTTCCTCACAGTGGGAAGTCAGTGAGTAAGTTTATGGCCTCAGGACATGCAGAAACTGCTTTATAAGAAATTGCCATTTTGATAATGAATATTAACTGATTATTTTTTAGGTTCATAATTTATTGAATAGGCTTCTACCATTTATTTTTACTTGGGCAATTTTCAGAACTTCATGAAACTTTGCACCCTTTAGTTCCTCATTAAAGGGTATATGTAAAAAAAGTAAACCTAGTTGAAATGTTAAAAAAAGGTTTAGTAAAAAAGAATCCTTTTAACCAATCAGTAGTCTGAATACCGGAGATCTGCCAATGCATATCCCTAAGCCACAGCAGATTGAGATACAAAGGCTTGGGAAGATTCTTTAACGTCTGTAACAATAATAATGCGAAAAATGCAGTATCTTGGAATTTTAAATATTTGTACAGTGATCATATAAATGGCCTTTTATGGGTTCACATAAAACCGTGTTATTTTTATTAATATTACTATTATTGTTTATTATTATTGCAGCATAGCACAACACTTATTCCAGTTAAAGGTCCCTTTGCATTTCCACTACATATCCCATTTTTGGAGAGGTTTATTACTCAGACATTAAAATTCTCCACATGCTAGAAACTGGCAAAGGAATTCACAGTTGAAAGTAACCTATTCAATTAAAAAAATGAAACAAAATTAATCTGGCTGGTTAGAAAAATAGTTAGGGAAACTCACTACTTCATTAAGTAGTACCCAAAATTTGTTCATTATGATTCTTTTCTACGTAGCACTTGTTGCCTGGAAGTAAAGCCATGAGCCTATTTGTACTGGTTTGACTCTGGCTGGATGCCAGGGGCCCACCAAAGCCATTCTCTCACTCCCCTCTGCAAACCGGCAGAGGAGAGAAAATATAACAAAGGGTATCATGAGCTAAGGACCATTCTGATCACCATTACGGGCAAAACAGACTCCAAGTGGGGACATTATTTGAATTTATTACTAACAGGATCAGAAATTAAGAATGAAAAGCAAAAAAAATTCACCTTCCCCCCAAACTCCCTCCTTCCAAGTTCTCACCTCCTCCCCTCGGCAGCACAGGGAGATGGGCAATGGGAGTTACTGTCAGTTGTTTCTGCCACTGCTCAGAAAGAAGAGTCCTTCCCCTGCATCCAGTGGGGTCCCTCCCATGGGAGACAGTCCTTCAGAAACTTCTCCAGCATGAGTTCCTCCCATAGGCAACAATCCTTCATGAACTGCTGCCACATGGGTCACTTTTCCACAGGGTGCAGTCCTTCGAGTGCAGTCCTTCAGGTACACACTGCTCCAGTGTGGGTCCCCCACAGGCCACAGATCCTACCAGGAAAACCTGCTCCAACAGGGCATCCTGTCCTCACAGGTCAGCAAGTCTCTGCCAGGACCTTGTTTCAACATGGGCCTCCCACACGGTCACAGACTCCTTCCACTTGCTCCAGTGTGGGCTCCTCCACGGGCTGCAGGTGGATCTCTGCACTCCTGTGGTCCTCCATGGGCTGTACCAGGGTCTTCACCTCAGGTCTGGCACCTGGAGCACCTCTTGCCTCTCCTTCTGCACTGACCTTGGTGTCTGCATTTTTGTCCACATGTTCTCACTTTGCTCTTCTCTGGCTCCCATCTTCATTTACCCTTTAACTTTTTTTCCTCACTTCTTAAATATGTTATCACAGAGGCGTTACTGTTACTCCTGATTGGCCTGGCCATGGGCAGCGGCCGGTCTGGCCGGAGCCGGCTGGCACTGGCTCTGTCAGACGTAGGAGAAGCTGCCAGCAGCTTCTCAAAGAAGCCTCCCCTATATCACCCCCTCCCCTACCAAAACCTGGCCAAAGAAAATCCAATACACTATTCCATTTGTCCTCAGTCTGTTTTTGCCTGAGGACCAGGAAGTGATTTTTATCTGTTCAGACTCTGCGCAAAACATTTGTTTTGAATTGATGCGATTTTACATGAGGCTCACACATTTGAATCTTGAATACGCAGGACAAGAAGAAGTTGGTACTCGAATTTTAGCCAGTGAGTGTGCTGAAACTCTGTTTCACAAGCCTGTCTCATACCATGTTGGAACACAGGGCAGAAATCCAAGAACCAGCACTGATATGAATCATTATGGCTGAATACAGAGTTTCTTTTTTTGCTGATTCTTTATTGTAACTTTCCATTATCTTTTGTCTGACTCCTAAGAATATTTTGTGTCAGGCAGTGGGGTCACAGACCCCCGGTAACATGCTTGCCACAAAGGAAGACTGGTCCAGGTTTCATGTGGTGGTTCCAGGAGATCCAATGATAATAATCTGTACAAGGAGATAAAAAGCTGTACAAGGGGGTAATGAACACATTATTCCAAATCAGCTTCCATTTATACCTTCTCATAGTTTATATTTCTTACACGCAGTAATTCAAGGGTTTAAGCGTCACATGGTGCCCAGAAGTCACCTCTTCCAACGCCCCACAGTCACACCATGATCACGAGATCTTAATATCTGGTGTTTTCATCCTTTTGTGCTTGTGTCATGGCTTGGGCATGCTCTGTGAACTATTTTATGCATCCACAACACACTGCTTTCATTTAATTAAATAGCACAGGTGGAAACATTAGAAAAAAACAAATTCAACCAAGGTTCATAACACCTTTCTGTTGGGTTCCAGAATTCCATATTAAAATTACCATTTTTGATTTAGGATTTTTTCTAGGTATAGAACAGGTTAATTAATTAAACTCATTGTTCTCTCATCACTCTTGGGGTACCTACTTTTTGGGATAGTTTTTTTTTCAAAACAGGTGTTTTATCCTAAGAGAGAGAGGGTTATATCATCCTCCTTCTTTCTAATTATTTTAAAGCACTTGTTCTCCTAGGGGTGTTCTCCTAAGGGTACCTATTCTTAGAAATACCCACTTTAGTTGTTTCAAACCAGGTGTTTCATTTCTGAGAGAAGGGCTTGTATTCCCCTCTCTCAAGTAAATTCAAGCCCTTACAATGGTTCTAAAATTTCTAAAATATACATAACAGTCATAACAGTAACAGCTAACAATAATATTTCTTATACCTATCTTACACATATCTCTTATCTCTAAAAAAAATATTTATACAATTCTATATGGTACAAACTTAACTACAGCCTTATTTCTAACTATTAACTCGCTTATTTGACTCATATTTATCTTAAGCCTTACAACTTAAAACTAATTAAAATCTGAAACTAATATCTTAACACATTACACAAAATCCAGCTGGATATTAAACTCCACAGTTAACACAAAAGCCATAGACGTTACATAAGACTTCAAAAGATATCACTTAAAAAACACAGATATTGCATAAAGGTATTACAAAGTGTCAGTTTGTGCATTACAGTGTTCAAACAATCTTATCTGTGTCTTAAGAAGAGTTAAAAATATTTTTGGCTTCGCAGGTTGTTTCTCCTTTTAACCTTGCTGTTCCCATCCTCCCCTGGGGAGGAGGAGGGCAGGGGAGGTGCTGGGGGTGGGGCTTCCCAGTCCCTCTCTCCCATGGTACCACTTCTGAAGCCCGTGGGGAGGGGGGGTGGGGGGAAAGAGGCGGGGCTAGAAGGTCGGGGTAGCTGCTAGTTCCCAGTTCTCACTGCTTTTCAAAGTCCGAGGGAGCTGGGAAATACAGGGCGAAAGAAGGGAGGAGTGGGAGTATCGTTCTATCCACTCATAGTTCCAATACTGAGTTAAACTTCTTGAGCCCCACCAGCAGCAGAGAAGGAGATGTGGAGTCATGTCTTGGGCATGCTCTATTATAAACTATTTTATGCATCCACAATTTCTGTTTCTCATATAGCTACCTTGATGTGTACGTATGAAACATTTCATTGTTGCGGTTTTCAGTTCTATAGAATCATAGAATCACTCAGGTTGAGCCTCAGGGTGCCTCTAATCCAACCTTTTGCTAAAAGTAGGGGCATCTGTGGTGCCTGAACAGGTTGCTCAGAACTTTTTCCAGTGAATCTTGAAATCCTCCAAGAACCAAGAGCTCCAAGAACCTCCATAAGCAGCCTGTTCCAATATTGATCTTCCCTGGAAACTTCCTTGTTCTGATTATAAACAAGTCCATCTCCCTCAGCCTCGGTACTCCAGCAAGTGTTCCAGCCCCCAGTCTTTGGAATGGCCCTCCACTAAACTGACTGCAGTATAACGTCTTTCTTTTTTTTTATAATTCCCAGAAGTGAATGCAGATTTGGGCTGCTAAGGACTGAGGAGGCAAGTATAATCACTTCTCTCAGTCTCAAGGCTGTCATGCACCCCAGGATGCTGGTGGCCCTTGTTGCTTCTGTGGTCCCCTGCTGGCTTGTGCAACTCCCTGTCCCTCTGTCTCCATGGATTCTTTTCTATGCAGCAGCTCCCCAGTTTCTGTGATTGCAAGGAGATATTATTTTCCATACATTCAACTCTGCACTACTCCGTGTTGAATTTCAACAGGTTTCTGTTGAGATATTCCTCCTGTCCATGCAGATCCCTCTTGATGGCTGTCTGGCTCTGTAGCATACCAAAGAATTATAGAATATTCTGCATTGGAAAAAAAGCTCATCTAGTTCTAACCTCCCTCTTATGAGTAAGGTCACGTTTCACTAGACCAAGTTGCTCAAAGTTCCATCCAACTTGGCCTTGAACACTTCCAGGGATGGGACACCCACAACTTCTCTGAGAAATCTGTTCCAGTGCCTCACACTCTCACAGTAGAGAATTTCTTCCTAGTACCCACTTCCTAGTACCCACTTTCTGTTTTATTCACTTTTCTCTCCAAACTTGCATATTTGGTAAGCAACTATTCTTACAGGTTACTGTTAAAGACTTGCCAAGTTAAGACAATTAATATTCCTCTCATTTTATTCACAAATACAGTCATTTGTTTTATCATAGAAGGCACTCGGGTTGGTAAAGTATATTTTACCTCTAACAAATCCTTTCTGACTATTCCCAGTAACCCTCTTCTTCTTTCGTCTGCTCAAAAGTGTATTAAAAGAGGGCTGGCTCAATGATTTCTCAGGACACCGAAGTTATGATGACTATCTGTCCCAAATTGCCCATTTGGCTTTTCATAAAGATGAGAATGTACAATTTTTCTTATTTATAAAAATGACTGTTTAAGAACTTCTGCAAGAGGCTATATCTGCAACACAGGGACTTAACTTTGAAATGGATATATATTTCTTTATATATAAATATCATTGTAAGGATATAAATTTTTTTCTCTATTTTGCAGGAAAGAACAAGACCGTAGTACGCGACTGGGATCTTTCAGATTATTAGAATATATATTATAAGCACTGTGTGAATATTACTGATGGCAATGATATTCATGCTCCTGCACCCAAAGTACCTTCACAAATTGGAAATAAATTTATGTTAGTGTATCTGAAAATCTATTTTTGTATGTGTGTGCATGCTTGAAATACCTTACTTTCTGTCATTTAAAGACCTTATTACACCAGTAGGAAGAGAAACCATTTATCCTCTTTTTGGATCTAAGAACACTAGAATGAGTGAGGCTTTTGTCTCAAAATGTACTGTCCCTCAGAGTCACAGGCATCATTTTATATCATCACTCTCGTAATCAAACTTTTACATTATTTTATTTATACCCAGTGGATTTCTTTTCCTTTCTTTTCACAATTTTCCTTGTGCATAAAGACTATTACAATCACCTGGAGTATGACTATATTTGGTTTAGTCAGTAATTCTTTTCTTCTCTTCTGATTTCACTGCTTCTCTCCTCAAGACAAATGGCTAACCATCCGAACTATGTTCTAGATGACAGTCAGCTGTGCCTCAAACACTGAACTCAATGTTTTGTTTTCTTTTTTTCCTAGATAAAACTGTCCCTTTATATTATATGACATTAATTTGTTAAAACTTCCATGTCATTGACCACAATTCCAAGGCATTTTACTTCCTCTCAGTTTTCTAGTTGATGGTTCCACACCTTATGGAAGAAACTCTTCCTATTAAACTAAGTGTATTCTCTGGCACTTTGTACAAATTTACAATATATATTTCTCATATCTCTTAAAATAGTCTTCAAGCTTCTCTTACCAACAATGGCTAATACTGTGCATTAGCAGCAGGCTTGTGCCAGGATCAGTAATAAAGAAATTATGATCAATTTCTTAAACATTAGTTCTGGGAAAATCTCGAGGATAATACGTGACTCAACTTTTAAGTTAACCTGTAGAAGTCAATAATGTTTTTTCACTACCCTCTTATGTTGTGCCATTTGTCTGTATCTTATTCGTATCCTAATTTGCACTTTTTGCAGTTTAACCAATGATTTCCCATATGGCAACATGTCAAATGATTTACTCAAGTCCAGTTAGATTAAACCTATTGCCTTTCATTTATCTAGAAAATCAATCAACTCATCAAAAAGAAATATCTGCTGAGGCTGATGTGATCTTTGGTGAATCCATGCCTCATTTTACCCTATTTTCCATTTGCTGCCATGTATTTAATTATTCTTCCTCTTAAAATATCTTCTAAATAGTGGATAACATGGCAGTCAAATTAATGGGTGTAAAGCTGTCCAGATTACTTTCTTTCCTATTCTAAGTCTAATAGTATTAGAAATAGTAGTAGTTTTACTCCTACTAGTAGTATTTATCAACATCATTATTTCTTCATAATTATGTAATATTTAGAGAATAGCAGATATAATTAAAGTCCTTACCAGAGTTGTTTCCCAGGATGTCTGCTGATTAAGAGAAAACATAGAATTATAGAATATTTCAAATTTCAAGGGAGCCATAACCCACCTAAAGATAAACTGCATCACTAAAATCATGGTACAGTTGGTCCTTGAGTTCTGACAGGCTTGATTGTGTGACAACTTCCCTGAGGAGCCTGTTGTATGGAATTTTTGAATGGTTTGGCTTGGAAGGGAGCTTAAAGGTTGTCTAGTTCCAACCCTCTTGATGTGAACAGGGATACCTTCCACAAGAGCCCATCCAACTTGGCCTTGAAAACTTCCTGGGATGGAACATTCACAGTTTCTCTGGGCAACCTATTTCAGTACCTCACCATCCTCACAGTAAAGATTTTTTTCCTAATATCCAAACTAAACCCACTCTTTTCCAGTTTGAAGCTATTTTTGCCTTGTCCTGCCACTGCATGCCCTTGTAAATAGTCTTTCTCCTCTCTTCTACCTCCTTTCCAGTTCTGGAAGGTCATAAATAGGTCACCTCAGAGCCTCCTCTTTTCCAGGCTGAAGAAACACAATTCTCTCAGCCATTTCTTATAGGAGAGGTGCTCCATCCCTCTGATCAGCTTGGTGGCTGTCTTCTGGACTCACTCCAACATGTCCATGTCCTTGCTGTGCTGGAGACCCCAGAGTTGGACACAACATTCCGGGTGAGGGTTCATAAGAGTGAAGTAGAAGGGTAGAATCACCTCCCTCCTATATTCCTTAAGATTAATTGATGATACCAAGACATATGCTGAAGAGAAGAAAAATGATTATTGTTATCTTTACATTAAACAAGCATTATACTGAGATGTTAGGTCAAGATATCACAACTTTGTGATTTATAAATTTATGACCATAATTGCATAAAGATAATTACCTATATCAGAAATGTAAGGATAAAAGATGGAATTTTATTGCTTTTTTCTATCCAAATTTGTGCTTAGATTAGATAAAACTCTTTATCCTTTGGCAAAAATCACTCTGCATAGTATTTTCAAGGACTATTAGTATATTACACAGTGTCATTTCAGCAGCCTGTTGTAAGCCTTGGAGTTACAGTGCAATTCACTGTCCAGTAAACATTTTTCTTCCTCATAAATTGCTAAATATCCATAGGTCCTTTTTATATGACTATATTGATTTTACGGTTTGAATGACTGGGAGACCAAAGTGATGCGAAGAGCCTTCCATCTTAATGCCTTAATGGTCTTAATGTATGCCTTGGCTGCATCCCATCTGTGTGTCCAGACAAAATGTGAATTCTTCCTCTTTCTCCCTCATACTTATGCTTTTGTGAAAAGAAGACCCAGATGCATTGGTCAGAAAGGATATTTCTGGAACAATCATACATGAATAGCATTTTATGGGTAATTTAGGATGAAAATAAGTCCTAGTATTCCTTTCAG
This sequence comes from Serilophus lunatus, assembly GCA_013399895.1. NCBI lineage: Eukaryota > Metazoa > Chordata > Aves > Passeriformes > Eurylaimidae > Serilophus > Serilophus lunatus. The sequence continues at coordinate 124,630 of VXBA01004784.1, read as the reverse complement.
CTTCTCCAGACCTGCTAGAAGAGTTGATGTAAGTCCACTTGGTGTCAGAGTGATTTAGTGATAGGGAGGTAAGAGGATAACACCAGAGAAGGGATGCAGTCAAAGCAGAAATATCCATATAAACATACCTTGCTGCAGATCTGGCCTTAGCAATCTGTGATAATTTCCTATATCTTCAATCCTGATATGTGGAAATGGCATAAAAACTTTCTTATCCCACTGAGCGTTCTGAGGTAATTGCAGTGATGCTTGAAAAGGCTCATATCCTGTCACAGTACGGGCTGTACGAGCAGTTAAGACATTGGGAACATTGCACAGTGTGATAAATATTGACCTTTTAAGTAGCATTAGCAGTACAATCATTCCAGTGTGTATCCAAAATAATGTAAGTCAACACGCTGGAGGATGTTTTTCTGAATACCAGTGGGCACATTTCACCATCGTTGTGTTTTGGCTGTTGGCGACCTTTGTTTACCAAAAGTCTGCAAATCATTTCTCCTCATAAAAATGACTTGCCCTCAAAGTATATGCAAAATTATGTGCTAATTTTGGCAAAGGATTTTACTATTTACTTTGGTAAGATATCAAAATTAAAAAATATAAATAATACCTAAGGAATGCAAGCCTGATGAGTCAGTTTGAGGGTAAGACTGTGACTCAAAGTTACAATCATCTTGGACAGAAAAAACAGGCTCAGTAGACGTACCTGCAAATGAAAGATAGAAGACAAGGATGAAGTCATATGCAATACCTGTTGTTAATCACTGACAGGAAACACACTGCGTCAGCAGCACTCCTACTGCACACACTGTCAGCAGGCTTTTCTTCCCAACCACAACTGAAATCTGTGGTCCAATCTCCTGACCTACTACACGTTTTCAGCTTCATTTAGAGAATAAAATAAGGTCTTTTAAACCCATTTTTAATTTCTTCTTGTATTTATTGCAAATTTAAATACAATTCAATTTTTGAGAAATTTGCAATTGATAACAGATATGGTTACAAGGAAAAAGGATGTTTTGCCTTGTACAAATGTAGCAGTATTTTAGGATGTTTCACAGTATTTTTCACTCAATCAAGATGCCTGAATTACACAGAACAGTGAGTGAGCCCTTTCTTTCTATTCTTTCCATTATTGTACCTCTGAAAAAGAAATAAAAAAAACCTANAATCTGTGGTCCAATCTCCTGACCTACTACACGTTTTCAGCTTCATTTAGAGAATAAAATAAGGTCTTTTAAACCCATTTTTAATTTCTTCTTGTATTTATTGCAAATTTAAATACAATTCAATTTTTGAGAAATTTGCAATTGATAACAGATATGGTTACAAGGAAAAAGGATGTTTTGCCTTGTACAAATGTAGCAGTATTTTAGGATGTTTCACAGTATTTTTCACTCAATCAAGATGCCTGAATTACACAGAACAGTGAGTGAGCCCTTTCTTTCTATTCTTTCCATTATTGTACCTCTGAAAAAGAAATAAAAAAAACCTAAAATAAAAATAAAATAAAACCAAAAAGATAGCAAATAAAAGTATTGCCAAAAGCAGATACTGAGGAGGCACAATCAGACTAAAGATAACAAGAGAAGAACTCATTCAATCTGCTCTTGTAAAGCATCACATTGGAATTTCTCAATAAAATTTGCCCTTGTAGAGTGGATACTTGGCATTTTTTACCTTCTGGGAAATTCACAGGGGGTGTTTACATTCTGTCTATCAGAACTATGATGTTTAATTTAATCTAAAACCAGATATACAGCTAGCAAAACCTGCAATGATTTAATATATTCAATTCATCCTTTAAAAGCATGCTGCTATGTACATCTCTCCCACATCAGCTGAAGGAGATGTAAGGAGTTTAGCAAAATAAAGAAGAAGGAGGAAGGGTTGTTTTCCGTCTCACCTGAAGGAATATCTCAGACACATTTCTGAGGTTGGATTCCCTATGGGTACCTCTACTAATAAATTAGCACATTCTTGGGAATACTACTGGCCAACTGGCAGCAAGGATCTGACATCTATCTCAGACTTCAAAAACAGAGTTTTTTTATGCAAACTGCTTGTTGGAAATAGTGCCTAGAAATTCACTGTTCCCAAAGACTATTCAAGAAATTGCAAACTGGGACAAACCCAAAGCAAGTCAGAGACTGTTCTAAGTCTAATTTAACAGCTGTATAATATAGATGATTGTACTGGAAAGTCCTGATACATACTGGGTAGTGTTTAGTTTGATGGTATAGGCACAATCTCAGAGTGCACGTTACAAAACATTACGTTTTAATTCATGTTGCATCCCAAATGAAAGATCTGATATGTCTGTAATTGCAGAACACATACCCATCATCCAGCAGTAGGATGGCTATCTAAACCAAGGAACTGCTGGGTCATAGAACTAATAGCATTGTATTTTCATTATTGGCTTTCTTGACATACAGACAATTGAAAGGATCCTACTTTAATTTCCAAAAGGGTAACAATATAGCAAATTTCCTAACTGTAGCATCTACTAGAACTGAAATATTTTAAATATGGCTAAAAGGAAAACTTTTTATTCTACCTCTGTAAATTCCCCCCCACAATACCACGAAAAAATCAGCATGCACAAAAACAACCAACGGACCAACCAACCAAAAAACCCCAATAAAACCCCACCAAAACGAAACAATATCTGTGTTTGACTACTACTCCTTGGAAATTGCATATTTGGAAGAAAAAGTGCCTGCATGTAGCAAGTGCTCACACACACACACAAACAACAACAAAAAACCCCAACCAACCAACAAAAAAACCCAACCAACCAACAAAAAAAAAAACAACCAACCAAACAAAAAAACAAACCCAAAAACAACAAACAAAAAAACACCTGGGAAAGATAAGTGATACCACAGTGCTAAGGCTCATGGAAATCTGCATACTTCAGAGGTGACTGAAGAATATTTATCCTGACATAAACAAAATAATCATCACCACAGGGGCAAAATGCAACTGATAATATCACATGCAATAGTCAATCCGATATACTGATAACATCTGTTACCCAAAAGAATTGAGCAAAAAACTTTTTATCATGTGAATTTTGTTTCTAATGAGTGTTACAGTTGTACTGAAGAACTTCCACTGCACAATTGTGTGACAAGCAGAACAGTCACTGCTTGGTTCTGTCAATAATTAATGACCGCATACCTGCAGTGCCACCCACAGGCACTTGAGATTTCTCCTACTTACTAAACAGGTTCTCACCATACATTTCTAATGCAAACAGAATTGCTAAACAGTTGTGCTTTTTTCTTCCACTGGACTAAATCACTCATTGACAAACTTGAAACAGTGTCAAACTATTAAAAAATAAAACAGAAAGAAGAAAACAACAGAAAAAAAAAAAAAGGAGGAAATAAAGAAGTATTTTCAAGGTCTACCACTATTTTCAAGTTTAGTGCTGACATGTCTGCCTAAAGCTTTCTACTAAACTGGGATGAGTAGTCAACATCTGTTCTGAATTATTTATTTATTTTCAATTGCATAAAATTGGCAGCCCCAATGTCCCTAAGAGAAGGATAATTGTAATTATCTATGATGTTGTGAAAACTGTTTCAATGGCTCAGCAGTTACTGAGGGCCTGGGGTTTTTTCTCCCCTTCCAGTATATATGTTCCAGTCTGTGTTTGGATATGGAAAAAACAAACTTTAGGGTTCTTTCTATAAGTTTTGATGTGATTTTCCCCCCCTCTATACAGACTATGATGGTTTGCTAATTAGGGGTCCAGAAAAAGCATTCTATACACACCACTTATTGTTAAAGCTGGTGAAATGGTTACTTGTCCATGGTCTTCATCCTTCAATATGCTGTGTTTGAAAGGGCTGTTGCACCTGTGTGCACCTGGAGTGCCTAATATAAAATATCTGAAAAAATATGCAGAGCTAAATTGTACTAAGTTCTAATAATAATTTATATATATTTACAAAATGTATAAAATTCTGATCTCTCATTTCTGTCATTTTACAGGAAGAATAATTAAATATCAAATCCAAGAAGTGAGTAATTTTCTCAGAAACCCCTTCCTACTGCTATTTGAAAGAAAATCAAATAAAATTTATAGGGACTCTTTCACTGAAGCTTGTGTCTCCAGCTTATCACCCAGGCTACTGATATTACCTGACTTTATGTAAGAAAACAGAAAGACTGAGAAAAAACTACTTGCCTTGGAACTAAAGGAAAGAAAAATGAAGAAGGTATTGCCTTATATATCAAGGAAAAAAATATATCAAATATGAACACAGAAGAAAGTGAAATATGGAATTATCAAATATCCATGGATTGAGATAAAAGGCATACATGTCTTCTATAGACTATCAAGTCCAGAGAATGTGTTGATGGGGATTTATTAACCATGTTACTATGGCATATAAATGTAAGGACTGGTAGGACTGATGGATTTGAGCTAACTTATCATCTAATGGATAAGGAAGATATTGGGAAATAAATGCTAGGTCTGTACTAATAAACTGAACAATGCCAGGGATCATTCTCTGACACTGAGGCCAATCAGCACAGTCTGGTCACATCCACATTATTAAACTCTTAATCTCAGCACAACATGGTCAAATCTGTACTGCCATTTGGGAATGGTCCCCAACTTGTACTAACTCCTGAATTAGATCCAGAAATTTTCTGTCTAATTGGCTATGGCCAAAATCATGGGCATTCTAACAATTTGCCAGCACAGATGACTGAATTCCAGTGCTGATTTTTGCTCTAGCACATTGGCTTATGGTCTGTGCAGAGCTATATTTTCCAAAAATCCTTAAATTTTATCAGGGAAAAATTGTACTGAGAATGGTAAGTGATACATAATACTAGAAAAGATTAAATATATAAGATCTTTCTTTTGAATAATTTTGTTATGAAAACAAATTAATCGTCATTAAGTTAACAACAAAATAGAAATATAGGTCAAAATAAGGAAAGAAGAGGTCAGAGTTACTTGGATAGGTTATCTTTCTATAGCTGGAAGATACTCACAAGTAGTTCAAAATGTTAGCCAAAGCACAAAAAATTATTTCCAGAAACATATGAAGAAGAAATGGCTTAGAGAACAAAAGAAAAACAAACAGCAAAGTACCAATATTTAGAACAGGAGAAAGGAAATTCCCAGGACTTTACAAGAATTTGACCTCATTTTGACACTCCAAGAAGATAGGAACAAAATTGTTAATCTGCTTTTGTGCAGCTGGTAGATAATAAGGTGCTAAGGAAAGGGCAATATGGATTTGTCAGGATTTGACTAAATATGCCAAGCCATTCGAATTTCCTTCTTGACACGTTAACTGGCCAAGGAGATATGCAAGAAGCCCTAGATATGTTTGATATCTGACTTATGTAAGTCTTTTGATGTGGATGCATGGGACACTTTTACAAATAAATTTGGGAAGTGCAGTCTTAATCAAATGCAGAAGTGGTTGCAAAAAAAAAAAAAACAAACAAACCCTCCCTGTGTACTCAGAGCAGAGTTCTTACTAGTTTTCTGCCAAATTAGAAGGTTCTTTCAAATTGGCTTCACATACAGCAGTTCTGGGACATGTCTTATTTAATATTTTCATTAAAAGCATGGTTGACAGGATAGGGCGTATACTTATGAGAAGTGGAAGGATTTCAGGCTGGACGTGGTGACATTACTTTAGAGGACAGAAGAGTAGCTCAGAGACATCATAGTATAGTAGAGAAACAGACTAAGACTAATAAGAAGAGAATTCTGGAAGGCAAAGAAGTGTACTGAGGAAGGAAAAAATCAAAAGATATTTTAAGAAGTGAAAACAAAAGGAGAGCAATATAAAAATGGGAGTTAAATATAAACTGTATATAACTTAAAAACACAGTATTGTAAGAAATATACTATCATTTTAAAGGGCATTAATTTCAGAATTGTGTGCAGGATTTAAAAAGGTAATTATTTAATTCTGTTCAAGCTACTGAGGTCTTTGATCCAGTTCAAGTTTGTAGAATCTGTACTTCTCACTAATAAGCAAGCTGGCAAATGTTGTAGAGTCTAAAAGAGATCAACAAAGACAACAAAAGCTCACAAAGATAAATTGTCAGGAAAGGATGAAAAATCAAAGGTTTAGACCAGAAAACAGAAAATTAGGAGATGTAAACCATATTCAAATCCAAGAAACAGCTACAGATTCACAAAGGCTTAAAAAGTCTCAAGAAAATGTCATTTCATCCATTTAATTTTTTTAATATGTATTTAAATCCAAGAGTTTTTTCAAGTTTGTGATGAATCAAATCTTCTCCAGATTATGCACCAGCTCACTGAATTTGATGCTATGTATCAGCTTTACCGGTAGTATCAGTTTTCAGGGTCTTTGGCTTCAGGGCACTCTTGCTAATATTATCCACTGCAAGGCTAGAGATCCATGACTTTGAGCATCCCCAGGACAGCCGTATTACTCCTGCACTCCCCAGAGTTGTAGCTGCCTATGTTCCCATCATCCAAATCCATCTCAGCAATCTGAAGGCTTGATAACAGGAAAATGAATATAAAAATTATTATTATGTTTTTCACTGCCAAAATTTGTTTTATATAATAGTTAATTACTGCTTTTTGTATTCATTTACAAATAACATTTCCCCCCTTGCAGGAAGAACAGGAAAAAAGAGCAATCCCAAATGTTATAATCAGCATCTCTCAGTACCTGCTGGATAGAATACAACAATGGTGCTGTGCTGCCAAAGCAAACTCAGGTGCAGATTTTATAAGTGGAAGATGGGGAGGGGAAGGAAGGGACTGATAATCTTTGTTATCCACCCCTTACTGTTGTATCATGCTCAACAAGGAGAAAATGAGTCACTGTTGTGTAAATTCACTGTTTATTGGACACTGCCCCTTCTGAAACACAGGCCAAACTGATTCTCCTATGAAAAAGGAATGGAAAGATATGTGAGGAAAATAAAGGGGTGACCTCCTACTGCTTTAGGAAATATTCTTGAGGAACATATTTTGCCAGTTTCAAGGATTTGGTAGCATGCATTCCTTTGCATAACAGCAATGTGTGATTCAGATGGAGCCCTGCTCATTTAATAATATTTTTCCCAGCCTTGAGGTAAAGGATTTAGAAATCTTTGATTATATGGGTGTTTGCTCAAGGCATGGTTTAAATACAGCTGTGGGTTGTACTCCTTTGGTACGTGACTTGTGCTTCTGCATCTGGTGGTAGATACCCCTACAACAGACTACTGAGGAGACAGTGCAGGCCATGCTGGGTAAATTTTTGTAGCTTCAGACCCTTCATTCCCGGTTACACTGTTAGAATTTATGGCTGAATCAAGCCTCTATAGTGTGAAATGCTAATATAACCCAAATACATGAGCTATAATCCATAGCCTGGAGGAAGGTCTCTTATCCTTACGTCTGGGAGTGTGCTACTTTTGTGGTGCTGAGTTGATTTTGCTAGTAAAATAAGGCAGCTCCTACCTCAAATCATAGGTGTATATTATATGCATGCTACTCTGCTGAATTTTATATACCCTAGGGTTCCTCTTGTTTTAAAAAAAATAAGGGGATAAGGACAATGTTACAAGGTGAAACTCTACCAAGCTTTGGTGATGCTAAAAGTAACTGAATAAGAAATTGTTTTGACTGAAATAGACACGAACAGTCTTATAAGTCTAAAAGACTAGAGGATTTATTATAGTCTCAAGAAAATTATAGAAGTGGCTTGTGTTCTGGCCACCTGCTGTGTCCTTAGTGAAGTGAAATCCAGTTTAGTTTTATTTCAAATTTATAATTATGTTAGAACTGGTTTAGCTTTTCAAAGTCCAACCTTTGAGAGTCATAATGCTGAGATTCTTGTATAAACACAGGCACAGTTCTGCACAAAAGAGCTGATAGGCAAATGCATATCAGACAATTGTTATATTACAAAATAATTATTGAGTCAATTTTCTCCTACAATTTGTATTTATTGAGAGGCAGTGGTTAATCCCACATAGTTTTTACTCTCTTAATAAGGTCGAAGGGAAGGCAGAGGGGAGAGGAATAAAGAAATACATCTATAGATAATTCCATGTTGAGCTGAGCTTGTTAAATCAGATACTCTGAAGCTAAAGAGTTTCACAGAAGAAAAGAGGAAAGAGCTTTTTCAACTTCCAGAGAGAAGGTAGCAATAAACTGGCTTGATGATCACTGTTGTTAAATTGAGCCCCTTGGGATGCCAGGTAATTTGGTAGACTTGGTCTTTAGCAAGGCTTTTTGAAAGACTGTCTGGAGGTTCCATCTTTATAGTCCCAAATTCTCTAGCACCTTTCTTGCAGGGGGACCTATTATGCTGCCACAGTCAGTTGATGAACTGCAGAAAGTTAGAGAAGGCAAAAGGCCATTTTCACTGCATGGGCTAGATTCAAAAGCACTAAGAGTAGCAGGCTGAAGGGGGAATAGATGCTTTATTGTTCATCCCTAGACAGAAAGTGAAGTCACAAAAGGGATCTTCAGAGAGAGAACATGTATTTAGAATGTCAGGAAGGTTTTGGAGATACAATCTATTTTTTAATAAAATTGTTAATTTATGAAAACTACAGAAAGTTTCTAGAATTTCTTCATATTCTGAGAAGTAGCTCAACAAGTCCATTAACTCTCCACCTATCAGTTAAGACTATTTTTCCTTTAATAGCTCTGCAGAGTGACTTATTTTCAGAGTTCCTTGGTTTAACAAAGTCATACAGAGAATTTCTTTATACTTTACTACTCTGTCCTTATACATAGTAAATGTCAAAACTACTCCCAGATCTCATTGGGTTGCTGCTAGTTCCAGTGGTCATCTTTCTCTAGAGAACACAGTTAGATTTTTCCCAAAATGTTAGTTTCCTATTTTCAGTGTGATTTGGTGTTCTTCTCATTGACTTGGGAATCTCTAGATTTTCCACACCCAAAGCCTCTTCTCAGACAAAAGAGGGCACCTGTACTCCCACTTAATCAAAACTAACATTTTCCATTCCAACTGTCATAGAATATTGAAATGGTTTGGGTTGGAAGAGACCTTGATAATAACCTTGTTCCAACCCCTCTGCCATGGGAAGGGACAACTTCCACAAGACCAGGTTGCTCCAAGCCTCATCCAACCTGTTCTTGAACACTTGCAGGGGTGGGGTGAGAACAACATAACTCTGCCTTGCATGCAGTGGTTTCTGGTCCCTATACTGAGAAGGTCTGTTCAACAGTTTTACCTTTTCATGAAGAATAATGGAATAATAGATTTTTTTTCCCTCCTGATTGACAGCTGAGCACTGACCCAATCTAGTGAAGACAACTACAATTAAAATTTAGCAAAGAAAAGTGGTGATGTTTTAATGGTGCTTCTTAAAGATCATTTCATTTACTGACTTAACAATGTGTGCCAATATTGAATGAATACTTATGAAATATTTCTATGAGTATGCACTCAAGTAAAATAATTGAATTCTCCATAGTAGTTTTTTTTCTTCCTTTGTGTTTGCCTTTTGTGAATATTCTATAAAGTGAATTTAATGGCAGAATGCATCTGATAATAGCCAGTTTTAAGCAAATATTGGATAATAATCTGAGCCTATAAATACTGAAATAGAAGATGCAAATATTAACATTGTATTCTGAATATTTTCAATTAATTTGGTGTTGGTACTCATCCGGATTTTTTTTTTTCACCAAAACTTCATAATTTGCATTACACTCTGGATGAGTAAAAGCTATTTCTCTCTCTC
>VXBA01004784.1:63359-114845 GCA_013399895.1 Serilophus lunatus | reverse complement strand
TTTTTTTTTTTTTTTGACAATGTGGGAGTAGTATTGTTGTGGAAGATAAAAGAAATACTTTTGTTCAGAAACAGATGACATTGCATCAAAATAGCATCTATATTGATAATTGCCATACCTGGTCTAGGAACTGTGGCATTATTACCCTGCACTCTACTGTCTGTCAGCATCCTGGATAATTTTTTTTATGCAGCCAGCCAACCCCACCCTTCTCTGCAAAGTCACAAAAAACTATAGAATGATTAGAGACATTGTTACACTGTTCAGGTCTACTATTGAGCAACAGTGCCAGTCATTCTTAAGTCTGTTTTGTTTTTGTGGTTTTTTGTTATTGTTTCTCAAGAAATGCACGAATACCCAGAGTCTGTGAATTTAGAAGGATGATATGAGGCCACGAGAATCACTATTCTATTGCAAATATTGTCCAGGTAGTCAGATATTATAAGTCCATATCAAATATTTCAGATAAACAGAATGAAAAATCCTGTTACAGACAATTATGTTATAACCTAACCAGTCTAAAACACTTTAATTCAGCAGTTGTCTCATAGTCTGAAATGCTGCCAGTAATCAGAGGTGACCATTCCAAAATGGTCAGTTATGAAATATTTTTTCTCTTCTAGTAGTACAGACTTTTACTAGTCTCAAGAAAGATTTGTAGATTGCACTGAAGAGAAAGTAAAGCCAGAAAAAAATTGTGTTGAAAATGCAAGTTTTCTCTTCATTACTTTGCACTGAAGGGAGAGGGTGGTGTGGGAAACAGAGAAGAATAAACCCTAAATTTTCAGAGAAGAGGCTTTCACGATGCAGCTAATTAAAAATTACCAGAACTAGATAAAATTTAGAATTAAATTAAAAATCTGTTTCTTTCAAAATCTTTTATTTCAAGCTGTTAAAAACCTAAAGCAACTACTATTTGCAGTTGATTTTTAATTGAATCTTCTCTTTAAATATTTTTCAGATTAAATGCTTTAACTTTTCTTTATTGTTCATCTCTTGTTTTGTTTAAAGGAAGATGGTTTCTTCAGCCTCTATATAGAAATTTTTTGAAACTTTTCTCATCAAATTAGTCCCACCTCAGGATCATATCGGGATTTTTTTTCACATCATTAGTCTAATGCATAGGTAAATCAAAGCTTTTATTTTACTTTTGCTGAGTTTAAGTCAAATATTTTTACACAGTGGATAAGATGTATTTACAGACCACAGACTGTCCATACAGTCTCTAAAAATAGTCAGTTTTCAGAAGCTGCTTGGAACATAACCTTGAAAGAGAATAATGGGATGTGTGATTTGCAAGGGAGATCTTGAGTCAAGTTACCTCCTGTAATTTTCTTGTTTCTTTAAGTTTTGTGTGGATTGTTTGTACCTTGAAGAATCTATTATCTGGTCCTTAAGAATGTGTTTGGTTGGTTGTTGTTTGGGCTTTTTTTTTTTTCTTTTTTCAGGATCTACTGCTGTACCATCTCTTTCTGATATCTAATGCATCCAATTGCCAATACATGTCTTCCAAGTGTCCTTTATAGTGTATAACAGCAGCAAGTGTTAATTATGTCCTGAACTGCCTCCTATATACACAGTTTATGGAGGAAAAAAGGCAGAACAGAAAGGCACTCACAGTATTATATTAATTACTAGGACAGCAAGAAGACCATATGCTTTAAAATTCGTACATATGTTCCTTGGCTATATGCTCTCCCTAGTGCAAGTTTTCTATTAAAGCTGAATTTGTCATTTTTTCAATTTGTTACTGACAGTTGGCAAGAGTGCTGCTCCTCCTGTTTGAAGACTGCCAACCTATCTGCTCAGGGAGGAGTTAGAACTGCTCTCAGTTTTCTTGAAGCCATGAGGCTGAATTCCCTTTAACACATAATATATAGAGAAATATATTATTATTTCCCTGAATTAATAATTTTTCTCTCTTTCCAATATATTGTCTCTGTGCAGTAAAAACTAACGAGATCTACTGAATAGGAACAACTTTAAAAGCTGTCTTTTCACTCTATAACCACATATTCTAAAAAAATCTTCCTCTCTCCACCACTTTCTCCTATAAAAGCCTGGTTACAGGGACAAGTATTATGCAAAACCCTAGAGAATGATCAGCAAACTCACTTCTGCATCTAACGATAATCCATTTAAATTTCTCTGCTCTCATTTCTTGGAAGCATTATTTAAGTATCTTTCATGACTTTTCCTTCTGCAGAGACAAAACAGACAATGGTGAACTGGCAGTCAGGGAACATAATAAGAGAAAATTTTGCATGAACATGGATGAGAACAGGGGAACAATATGACTTTCCCCAGTGTCTCATCTAGCCAAGAATCTGCTTGCTCAGTAATTAGTACAGCATCAAGATGTAAGCTTAAAGCATAGAGGTGTATTAGGGATAGCTATTGCTTAGTGATTTTGGAGTGTGATGACTATCCAATTGTCATTCATTGCAAAATACCAATAAAACAGTGTTGGAATTTGTTCAGCTGCCCTTAGACTAATTATCCTAATTGTGTCCACTGTCTGCTAGCCTCTGAAACTAGGGATAAGAGGGAAAAATATATGCAAACTGCCTGTTAGCTGCAGTTCTTGAGCCATGTTAAATCCTGTACACAGCTGAGGAATCATGCCAGATCTCAGAACAAAGCTGTGCCAGAAGCCTTCCCGGTAATTTACCAGAATGGACAACTGAATGCATTGCCTATGCCTGGACTTGATGTAACCTCCTGCTGTTGTTCTATTCTATACTTATGTGTGTGTGTGTATATATATATATATATATATATATATACACACATACATGCACAAGTGCACACTTATTCACATGCAATATAAGAACTGTATAAGAATGGTCTCTAAGAGACTTGTAAAATCCAGCCTCAAGCTCTATGTTATGGTATCTTCACTGCCTAAATTAAAGGCAGTGCAAATATGCTGATACATGCAGCAATCACACATCTTCTTACAGTGCAGACATGCCGTAATAATGAGTGTCAGTTAAGGTCTTGGTTCAGCTCTAATCATTTTGCACTGCTCTGCAGTACAGTGAATGCATTTCATCTGGAAGTGGAGAGTGCTCCCAGCAGAGGGAAATTCTCTACTTGTATAAAGTCAGCACAGCTGATTCCCACAAATACCTTGTCAACCCTGTGGGATGGACATACACAGGATGAATAACAGAGCAGAAAGACAGTCTTTCACCAACTATAAGTAAGAAGAGCCCTCAAGCTATTTTAAATGAGGTCACACTACTACTGGCTTTCCTATCTTCCTTTCTGAATACAGGCCCTGTTTAATTGTACAGTATTTGAAAATGAAGCAAAAAAAAAAAAAAAAAAAAAAGCCATATCTTTTGTATTAACTCTTTGTCTGTAGTGTGCTGAACAGAAATCGAAGGTGTATCTATGGCCCATGTCTTTTGTGGAGAGGAAAAAGAAAGGACAGAATATTTATTTCTGCATAAAAGTATCAGAGTCTCTGTGGATCTCTTTTTGATGAAGAAATAAAAGATAGGGGAGAAGACAGTGGCTGAAGATGCGCCACTTTATTCAGAACAACCCTCAATGACTCAAACATACCTTTTTTGGACATTCAAATGAGTTGTTCTATGAAGATAAAAAGGGAATTAATTTAAATCTTCCATGCATTACTGTTTTATATCCACTCCTCTACTCATCACAGAGTTTTACTGCTTTGTCTCAATTGCCCAGGTGGCTGTCAGCCCTTCAGATGTTCCTTTCTCCAGCGTCTGCAAGTTTAACTTCCATGTCTTCCATCTGCACTCTTCTGCTGCTTGTGTTTCCTCGAACTCCTGCCAGTGGAGGCGATGACACGCATAAGCTGCTTCTTGGTGGTCTAAGGGCTGGCCAGACATTCAGCCAAGGTTAACAGGATGCTTGGCCAACAGCAGGCCAACCAAAGGGACGATGAGCTCTTCCTGAATATTTCCTGGCAGTGGAAGACTAACTTGGACCTTTCTTCTTGGCCAAGATTCTGATTTTTGCTGACTGTGAAGGAGTGTTACTGTCCTTCAGGGCTCCTGTGGTAAATATTGAGTCTGGCTAATGGATTCAGAAGACATTAGGGCAGGTACAGTACATAGGAGATAGTGTGGTTGTGTAAGATTAATTTCTTTTGGAAAACAGGGTAAACATGGATTTGCATTTTGTACATTACAGCCATAAAACAGCAAGACAGATATTATTATATAACATCAGACTAATTGTCTGTTTTGTCTAGTATCCAGTAGCAGTACTAGTTGCTTCAGATGATGCTGCAAGAAATACTGTAGTAAGCAATTAAGGATTAACCTCTCCATAACAGAAGTTTCTTAATTCCCATCAGTTAATGATTAGCTTATGCTCTGAAGCATGAAGGTTTATATCCCTTATGAATTTTTGTTTAATCTAATATAATTGCAGATGTTCTTATTATCCATATAGCTGCTTATCCTGGTTTCTTTCTTTTTTTTTTTTTTTTTTTTCCTTTTGATCCTACTGTGTTCTTGGCCTCAGTGATATGCCATGGTAATAGATATTATGGAAGCAAAATCCCTATCCCCAGCATTGTCCCTGATTCTAGAGTATAATTACAGGGAAGTATATAGAAAGTTGGGAAGTTGTGCAAATGGAAATATACACTTTGTATATATGCATTGTTTTCTAAGCAGAGCTGTGTGAACTCATTCAGTATGCAAATATTGAAATACTAGATTGTTCTCCTTACTACAGAGAGTAGGATTTATCCTGCCTAACATCAGTATTTGAGCACATCACTTCAGACTCTGTTTTGTAGTGAAAAATGTAATTTGAGGAGCAACGTATCTGTCCTATGGCAGATGTCCATAGCAAAAAGAGATGAAACGCACAGTAACTTTTCCTCTGTCAACTATGATGCTTATTTTGAAAACTGTCTCAGGTATAGAGATTTTTGCTATTTTTCCTATCCCAAAAAATTAAAGTCATGATCCTATGAATGGATTCAGTAGGAGTGGCTCAGTGATGGTAGATTTTTGTTTAAATGGATTTTCTGAAAGATTGCTTGGATTAAGAATGATTTGTTCTATTTTCAGTCAAAGAAAATAGCTGTTATTTTGCAGTAACATTTAATAAAGGTTTTCTGCAAAACACTCAATGGTATTATATCTCTGTTCTAATATTAGCAATGGGAAATGGCAACTTGAAAAATAAGGTGGAATCAAATTGTTTTTATTTAGAGGAACAATTTTGATTTTCTAGAAAGTAATAAACCCATCACTATAAGTTACTTTGTATTTACTTCTGAAAATGCAAAATAATAATATTGTCTGTATCTGCTTAATTCTGTTTGACAATAACAAAACAAATTTACTATTGTTTATTAGAGATTTTCAGAGAAGTCACCTAACTTATCTTAGATTTGAATTTCAAATACAACCTTTTTAAAAAACATAGGCAGAGATATTAATCTAAAATATTGATAAGAAATTTACATTTGAGAATATCTAATTGTAGTCAGTTCTCACATTAACAGTCACTTGCTGTTTGCTTTTTGGAATTAAAATCACAATGAGCTGACTCTCAGGTGTATTTCAGCATATGTCACTTTTGCATATGAAAGAATAAATGCATAGAGGTATCTGAAAGCAAAACAAAACAAAGCAAAACAGTATCTTTATTTTAGAAATACATTTCATTGTTCACAGGAGTAACAGCTTCTTGATCATAGAGCCTTTAGACTCTTCAATTCTAGCAATTTCAGCTAACTTTTAAACTATACCTAATTCAAGCAGCACATCATAGTTTCATACATCTTGCAGCTTTATTGCAAAAACATAAAATAGGTTCTTTTAAAATCACTCAAATGACACTTTGGTCGTGGAAGAGGAGGTGGAGGAAAAGAAAAATACAGACTGCTATACTATCATATAAAAATCATATTTTTGAATTAGATACATTGTGGGAAGTTGCAGAGAAGACATAGTCAGACTTTTTTAAGATGTGCAGGTAGGATGAGAAGCAATAGACCATTTTCTGCAAGGAAATTCCTACTTAGAACGTAGAAAGATATTTTTACTCTTTTTTTAATTCATTTTTTTATATTTTTTTAAGTGGGTCAAAACAGGAAAATATTGCTCAGGGAAATTGTGGAATATCCATCCATAGCTAAGCAAGAGTCAGAGAGACCTAATTTAGCTTCAGATTTGGCTCTTCCCTTGAATTTGGCCCTGCTTTGAGCAGGAAGGTGGATCACATGACCCCTGAAATCTTTTTCCATCTAAATTATTCTGAGTTTCTGATTACAAGTAAATGTAGCCTGAAAATCAAAATAACAAATTGGGAGAGAACTAAATATTAACTGCAGTTCAAATGAATGCTATGCAATGTACAATGTAAATTAACACCATGTAGAAAGGGTCAGTGCTCTCTTCAGTCTTACCCTCATGCTTGATTTATTGCAGCATTGCATTTTCAAGTGTACAGCTTGCAGTTATATGGGAAAATACCTGAAGTTTAAGATTGCAAAACATGTATATTCGGTAACAAGTTAGGATTTGCTCTGGAATTCCCCTCTCCCTCTACAGTGCTAAACTCTATGACCCCTTAAGAATTCCCTTTCTAGAGCACAGACGTAACTTACTGACTTTTGTATTTTAAATACTTCTAAGCAAAGTAGTTCCAAGTGCAACACAGGGTCTTGTAGGCAACTGCAAAGTGTATTTATAGGGGTTGTATGTACACAGGAGGTAGGAAAGTGGTGTTGGGGACAGGCAACATCGACTCAAGAAGGATTAGCCAATCACATATTTAGGATGAAGTGCATATGCATTTATTTTGATATATTTGAATCATACTTCTTATGTTTTTCTAATAAACCTAGAATTAGTTTGTTTATGGTGAATATAAGTTGAGTAAGTCCACCGTTTAATGGTTAGAGAATTTTTTCTTCTCAGAAATTGCAGGCAGAAAATGATTGCAGATCTCTTTTTGAAGTCTATCTGAAAAAAATATCTGGATATCAAAGTGGAAAAATCATGATTGAACTTGATTGATTAATTTTATTTAAGATGCTTTTTGCTTGAACCATAAAATTTACAAGATTGGACATAGCAATCCAAGGAAATGAAAGAATCAGATCTATTACCTTCACTTCACTGTACACCTGAAATGCTAGTCCATTTTATTCAGCATTTCAAATATTATTATGCATCTCTTCAGAGCCACCATGTGAATATCTTTTATTGTGCAAGCTAATGATCATTTTGACAAATACTTGACATAATTTCCTTCCTTCTTTGAAGCATCAAGTTCTGGAGTTTCTTAGGTAGGAATAAGACATCGTGTTCTCAGTGAATGATAATGGGAGATGGATGGCTAAATATTTATTGAATATAAATTATTTTGTGTATATATCATGGGATGTGTTGAGAAGCCTGTTTAATGGACTGTATTTCCTAGATAACATTTGAAGTATTTTAAGAAATATGATCACTTCTATTTATTTTGGGTTATTAATAAATCATGGTTTCCTCGTATATTTTGTGGAATAATAGTCTAACTACTTTTACTGAAATATATTTAAGGAATCACCAGTTATTCCCTTAGACTTCTGAGGTAATATATATTCAAGTGTCCTACTGAATGGCTTTGAGATTATCAGTTGTCATCTTCCATCTTATCTCTAAGTACAAGAGAATGGTCAAAAGACATGTTCAACTGTCTACAGAGGTAAAGTAAAAAAAGTCTTTAATAATGTTTTCATGTCTCAACAAAGGAATGATTGTATATTGGTAGCTTTCCAGATCTTTGTTGTTTGGCAGCTGCTTGACTTTTACAAAACTTCCCTGTATCATCATCGTATCTGTTTTTTCTCATGAGTTGCACAAAGTATGTAGAAAACGCTTCTCAGAGCAATTTGGTAATGAAGTAATCCCCTATTGCAGGAAAAGACCTTGGCAATATGAGTTAACAGGAATACTATATGAAAAATATTGATTTTGCCCATTCAACTGATAAGAAAATTTCTGGGTGAAGTGGTAATCAGCACTGTCACCCTTAAGTACTCTGTTCAAGGAGAGGATCTCATCAGGGTAATGCACTCTTTTTAAGATCTGTCTGTACATGGTTTATTTTGTGTCTCTGCTGAGATTAGTAACACCTACCATGCTGAACAGTAGGAAATGGATGGCATTAAGAAATGCAGAGATAAAGGATAAAAGGATACTACAAACCCTGTCTCTTATCTTTGGGAGTTCTGATCTGGGTGTTCCCATAAAACTGGGAAAACTAAGTGATGTGGACAGCTGGTCAGGTTCCTTGTAAGGAGGTTGTGGTAACAGTAATTTTTGCTTTTGAACCACAGCTTAAACTAGGCTCTCATCCTACATGATGAATAAACACATTAGCCACCTGGCTGTAGGGTATTATAGAAGAATGTATTTCCATTCCTCCCATTAACTGGAACCCCTGTGCAGTCAGGAATGGAAATCACAGGGTCACAGAGGGAGCAAGAATTTTATCTCCAATCCATTTTTAATTCATTGAGCTGAAGATGAAGAATCCTAGCTCTTTATATGTTTAATATCAAAGCACTCATAAAAAAATGGGATATCTCCCTCTCTCCTGCTGAACGTTTTTGTTTTGTTTTGTTTTTTAAATATCATGAAAACAGATAAAATACTTTTTAGAGAGAGTACCTAGTATATCAGAGTAAGCAAATATGCTTCTGATTAGCTATCAAACTACAAGAAGATCAATGGAGTACTGTAGTCCAGTAATTATTGCTTCTTTTTGAATCCACATTCTGTTAGCTTCATGCATGAAGCTAAAGTAGCAGCTATGCGAAGAACGACAGATGCATATCAAGAATTTGTAATGTAATCTACGAAATTCACTCACAGCAGGATATGATTTACCAGGAGTCTATTGATTGGGGAATAAATGTTATTTTACATTGAATAGAATATGTTTCAATGATGCTGGAGCTCTAGCTCCTGGGTTTTAGAGGATCTTATTCTACTCAATATATAAAAATCCTATGACTTTATTACATCATTCATATTATCCAGAAAACCTGTTTCTTCAGAGCTGTGACATGGCCCATTTTGCTTGCAGTTTGAGGCGAGTACAGTTACTGGCTGGGATTTTTAATTCTTTGAGAACTGTTGTTTTGGGAACAGAACCTTCATTGTTTTTAACCATCATACATCTATAGATCAAAGGCAAAGAAGCCAATTTGCCAATTAAGACAGTGTAAGGACTTGGACAAAAATGCTGTGCTTTTCACAGAGCTCATCCTGCAAGATCACAGGACACCCCATGCCTTGCTGAAATTAGAGAGCCATGTCAGGAAGGTGCTGTGTTAAAAGACAATGAGAATTTGTCTTGAAGCTCACTAATGAATTCTTCCTTCAGTATGTTGACCCACTTCATATGTTTCTTGTGATTCTTCTTTTTTCTCTTTCAAATATTCTCCTTAGACAGCCCAAGGTTAACAATATTCCTTATAGTCTCGTAATATTTTGCTGATTGGTTATACACCAATCATTTTTTTCCACAAAAAAGCTTTCAATTAACCCCCCAGTGATTGGGAGGTGGAATTTTCAGATTAGTGTTGGAGAATTCCACCTCCTATCACCAGGGGTTTAATTGAAAATTTTTCTGAGAAAAATTAATCGGTGCAAAAACATCAGTAAAATAACCTAAAAATCAAGGGTCTCTGTTAATTTCAGTCTATTTAAAGGAAAGACAAAAAGAAAAAAAAAAAAGATTAAATAGTAACATTGAACAAGGAATAAACAACATTATTGTGACAACACTGAGATTAAAAGGAAACTTGCGAAATGGCCCTGCAAAGTCACAAAATGCAGGAAAACTTTAATTTAAGTTGCAATATACTAAAAACAAGCAAGAGAAATTAGCTTATTTTAGAAACTAGTTCACAATCAGGCGATTTGCTTCAGATTCAGAGACATAAATCACATTTTAATAATCTCTCTCCCAGTATGAAGTCTTTTTACAATCTGATATGTAGATTTTTTTTAAGTAGGTGCTTTCTTTGCATAACAAGAAGCTGCAATAAATTAAATGGAGACCAGGAAATTTTATAATGCATCTGTGCAAGGAAAGAAAAGGTGCAATTTAAATCTACTATTGCAAATGTATATATATATCTTTGCTAATAATGAGAAACATCCAATGTGAATGAATACATCTGTGTGCAATAAACCTGTCTGAAAATGGTGTCTTTAATATTGCTCTGATACATTTATTTTTGCATTAAGGATAACAGACTTTGACCTGCAAATTATGAAAAGGATTAAGATATGCATCAGCTGAGAGATTTATGTCTCATGTTGACAAATTATTCATTAAAGTTTTATGCAACAGGCCCGGAGAGAGTATTAAATAAGATTATTATGGCAGTTCTTATAAATGTATTCATCTTGACTAAGAAGAGGTTGCGATAAAGTTTAGGACTATTTACTTACAAAGCTTCTTTAATTAGGAAAAATAGAAATAAATGTTCTCTATTTGGCATCTTTCACTGATTTTATCTTTATTACTTTTCCCTCCCAATATTGTGAAAGATCAACATCAATAAAAGTAAAGTTATTACATGCAATTTGACAAATCATTTTCTTAATTATTTCTAAATATAGAGAAAGATATAAAATTTCCTTCTGAAATTAACAGCATTTTTTCTTTGTGAAAATAAGCAAAGATGTCTTTGTATCTGGAGTAATCACTCATAAATAAACAAGGTAATTATCTCTGAAAGGAGCTAGTTTCAGTGAAAAACAACTATGTATTTGTACTGTAAAACACAGCACTTTGTGTTATACTCTGCCATACATTATACTTTTCTGCTGTCAGGTGGAAATTCAACCAATGGCTATTTGATTACTTTGGAAACATTTGAATTGATTTTTATTACCTGATCGTGTACATTTATAAGGAAGATATATGACCACTTTTCTTGGAGGAACTGAACAACTTCTCTCTTGCTTTTGATGGAACATGTAACATAGGTAGGTAGAAGAGAGAGAAAAACACATTCTCCATGGAAATAATGCTACTGAGTTTGGTGGAAAGGACAAAACTATTTTTAAAGACTTTTTTTTCTCAACTAATGTGGAATCGTGCAAGGTTTCAGAAGAACATGAGCTTCTTTAATAATCACTTAATACCTTTAAATTCTTTGCAAATATAAACATTTGCAGTAGTTTAATTATTTATAATAATTTATTTATTTACAATGCTTAGTGTGCATACGAACAATAAAAAATCAAGACTTTATCTTTTTCTGAATGCTGATCATCTTAATTGAGACCTAGTAGCAGTCTTAGTAGCAGTCTCCTTGATGAAAGCTCAGAACTAGCCTGTTTGAATATAAAGTACGGAAGGCAAGAGTTTATGAGCATTTCCAAAGAATAAGCACCTCTGAGCTGCGCTTTCTGCTTTCTGCTTTGGTTTTTGCCCAGTGAGACATACACTTTATTACCTGTACACATTTAGTGCAAAGCCACAAATGGAATATTAATGTATCTTCTGAAATATTCCAGTGGGAAGGATGAATCTGCTTTGTGTGCAGAAAACTTCTGTTTTCCCAATTGCATCATGGATTTTATTCTACTGCACAACTAGCTGTACAGGCACTTTAACAATTGCGTGTAGGTGTTTTCATACAAAAACTGGTACAATGTGGTTCCAAAAATGCTGTTTTGAGTGTCTCCATAATCGAATTATTTCAAACAAACAATAAGATAAAAGTTTGACTACAGCTCTTATCACTGTTTTTGGTTTAAGGGTAGGTGGTTTGTATTTTGGGTTTGGTTTTGGTGTTTACTTGCTTTTTTTTTTTTCATTTGTTTTGTTTTGTTCTTGATCCTTTATATTGCCTTTATGTGTCTTTAGACTGTATCAGTTACTGCCATATGCTTCAGTGTGACGTGTTCCACAAAGACTAAGTGTCATCGCACACATAAAAAAGGTGCATACGCTTTTATTTTTCTTTCTACAGTAATAGTAAACAAAATAAAAATCTAAAAAAAAAAGGATTTTTGTCACATGTCTCTAGGAACTATTTAAGAAATTAGCTTCCAACTACATAGGAATAAAAATCCCTTCCTTTCCCTTCTCTTTTAAAGGCTTCACCAAAAATTATTTATTTAAAACGTAAAAAGGGATAGAATGAAAAGTCTAACAAGAAAAGAAGATCTTTCTTAATGACTTTAGTAACAAGCCTGGGAAACTCATGCAATTTGCAGTAGATGAAGATTCCTCCCTAATCTTTCTTTATAATTCCTGCAGTTCTGCTTCAAAGCTGCATGGAAAACAAAGATTGTGAGATTCCCTTACAAAAAACCTTTTTCTTATGAAAGTAAGCATTTATTCTCCATTTCTCTGGATAGCTGATTGTACCCATGGATAATTAACACTGTCCTATTCTTCTTCTACCTTCTCCTTAAAGCTGACTCATTACCAGGAATTACACACTTGAAACAGTGGCAAAATACCTCCAAACTGATCAAAATCAAGTGTCTAAGGTCTCACTCTACACAAAAGCATGAGTAGATATATGGGTAAAATAGCAGAACTGAGCCCAGTTATTTTCTTCGTCTTTAGTGTGATGCAGAAACTGAACAAAGAAATCTAGTAAGGAGCTGTAAAATTCGTATCCTAGTGTAAATCTAAGCTGCACCAAAAAAATTTATGCATTTCTGTGTTTGCAGAACATATAGTGTGGAAGGTCACATACAAGCCACACAGTCAAAACCCCAGTGCTCTTCCCATGCTAATATTCAAAAATGTTCCTGTTGCGCCAAAGATGATCCAGCACTGAGTATACTCACTTTTACATTATGTCTGTCATATAGTCTAATTCTCACTATCAGAAATGCTATCTATTTTTTTTTGTAGGTGCATTCTTTTTTCTACTTTTTTGGTCCATAATTTCTTGCATTCTAATCTACTCTTTTAGACTTCCTTCCTCCATTTGCATATATAATCCTTCTCATATTTTTTGTTCTAAATCAGTTCCTATAATCCATTACTGTGTAATAACACTTGTCATCAATAGAAATGAAATCCCCAACACATTGAAGGAAAGAGAATTTGCAGGAACTGGTTTCTAGTAGCAAGTTGTAATAGAAGCAGTAGGGAATCCAATTTGCATAAAAAGATCCATATTTGATACAAACTGAAGCAACTTTCATGACGGGTTTAAAATTTTCCTCTACCCTTGCACCACGGGCACAAAGCAGATAATACTCTGTGACAGTGCTACAGAATTATTTTTCATAAGCTCTTGTCTGAGATGTATAATAAAAGTAGGAGTGTCTTGATAATTAGCATGGCTGGTTCCAAGTCTCCTACTATCACATTGTAATATTAGAAATTAAGTATAATGCTACAAATTCTGACCACAGAAAATTCCAACATTTGGAGAGGAGAAAGACTGAAATGCTTCATTGTGCAAGAAAAGGAATAGTTTCAACAAAGTTTTAATAAAATACTGAAAATAAATAAAAAATTATTTAACATAAACACTGTTAGACCTGACAGTCCTATTCTTAACTTCCTCAATAGGTCCTGATATTTTTGTAGCTTCTGTATGACTTACAAAGGGGGAATCTGAGAATCCAGGGCATAACTGAGCAACAGATAGATGAATATATAGATGAGGTCTGAAATCACAGAATTTATCAGTGCACTCTTCAGTACTCCTCAGACTAAAAATGGTGTTCTAAAAAATTCCAGTTTCTCATCTCCATGTCAGTAAAAGCAATGAGGTTTTCTGGCAGTAGTCTTGGTGCGATTCCCTCATTGTTGCATGAAGTAAAGGAAGTCAGGTTTCCCCACTGAATGTATCAGCAGAAAAACAAGCAGTTTCATTAAGCTCTGGCTGAATTTCGCCGGGTGTTTTTCAAAAGCAATATATTCCTAATAAGCATTTTGGTCTTGCTGAATCAGCTCCTTCTGGGAAGAAAAAACTCCTAAACAACTTTAATCTGTACCCAATAGATATTTCACCTTGAGGATTTGTCAAGTTAATAGAGCCTACCCACTTAGAGAAAGGGTAAGGAGGCCCTTTTAATTGGTGCCTAACAGCTTACACTTAAGGGTCATTAAGATGCAATACTGGAGATAACATTCTTAATGGCTCCAGTCCACTCTCATGGGGAGCACTCAAGGTAGCCTGAACAAAAGGGAACAAGACTGAAAGACCCTAAGACACAGCAGGATCTGGGCTTGCTAAGAGGATGCAGATTGATTCAGTTCTGCCCCAGTAACTTAAGAGGAAAATTTATCTCATTTGACTCGTAGTGAAACATAAGATTAGGTGTGAATAACTACATGGATGGAGTGGTAGAATATAAAAAGTATGCATCATTTTTAAAAAGTATGTGTTTTCTCGTGTATGTTATAAAACACTAAATAGAATTGGGTTTTTTAGGGAAGAAGTTGGCCAAACCCACCAGCTGAAGTTTCTGAACGGAATAAAGCACAGCTGCTTGAAACCCATTCAGTCCAACTCACAATGTGAAACGCATTTTAAAAGAATATGGCTCCATCAAAGCATTGCAGCTTCCAAGCTGTGACAAGAAAAGCCAAAGATGGTTCCTCCTGAGCTCTCAGATCCCACCTTCACATCAGATGCTGAAGTTCAGCTCCAGAGCTGTCTTGTGGCAATAATATGAAATACAACAGCTTCAGTAACCAAGGCACCTCAGCTGCTCTCACATCATGCCCCATTGGATAGCACAGTCATGCTCACCACCCGAGTGGTGCAGAGGTTGAGTTAACCCTGTCCTGAGATGGGTTGTTTCTCATAACTCTTACAGTTCTTCTCCCTAAATACCCAAGACAGCTATAAAAAGGGGTGAGCCTGAAAGGTCAGACAATTAGCTTTCCTATTTGTGAAGAAATAGCTTTTCTAAGCTTATTAATGGAAAAATACAGGATGAGATCTTCAGATGCTATAAATCAGTATAGCTCTGCTGATTTCAGTAGGGCTGTGCTGTCTTATACCAGCAGAGATTACAGCCTCTCTAATGTTAAATAATAATAAAAGCCTTACACTGAAATAATCTTGTTACATTTGGCACAATACATGATGAAATGCCATATGCATGTTTTCCCTAGAAAATTTGATTCAACTTTCATATATCTTCCTGTTATCATAAAAGTTATTCAACTTCTGTGGGATGCCTGCCTATTTCAGTTCATCTGATAGATGGTCCTCACCGAACAGACTTCAAGTATTGCTGAGCTCAGAAAAGTTTAGTTTATCTGATTTCTTGTCTGGTACAAGCCTTAGACTTTCATTCAGTAGACCAAATAATGAGTCTAGAACCTTGTGCTTGATAAAGCCCTGACCATTACAAAGACATCCTGCAAAAGCCTTTGGACTTCAAAAACTGTGGAATTAACTTCCCCTTCCTTTCCCGTGGTATATGACCTACTCTAGTAAATACTTGTGGATTTTTTCTTTCTTTCTTGTGTTTTCTTCATAGGGATGAGGAAATTCATCATCATAAACTCATGAAGTTTATCAAGGCTTGCAAAGGTCCTGTACTTGGATCAGGTACAGACTGGAGGACGAGTGCTGAGGAGAAAGACTTGGGAGCATTGGTGGATGAATAATTAGATATGAGCAGGGAATATACATTCATGACCCAGAAAGAAAATGGCATCCAGGGCTGCATCATAAAAAATAAAGTTCAGTTATAAGACAATTATGTTGACTTCTAAGGTGATTCTCCTCTCTACTCTGTGCTCTTGAGGCCTCACCTGGAGTATTGTCTCCATCTCCAGGACTCAACACAAGGAAGGAATGAACTTTTTAAAACAGGTCCAGAGGACAGCCACAAGATGATTGGAGGGATGGAACATATCTCTTATAAAGACAGGCAGAGAGAGTTTAAATTGTTCAGTCAGAAGAAATGACTCCGGAACACCTTGTTGCAGCTTTCTATCACATAGAGGTGGCTTACAAAAAAAGATGGAGAGTTATTTTTTACCAGGGCCCACAGTGGCAGGACAAGCAATAAGTCTTAAGCTGAAAGAGGGTAGATTTAGAATAAACATGAAGAAAATATAATTTAGTGTAAAGGTGGTGAGTCACTGGAACAGGTTGCCCAGAGAAGTTGTGAACACCCCAACCCTGGAAGTGTTCAAGGTGAGGCTTTGAGCAACAGTCTGTTGAATGATGCCTCTATTCACAGGCATTGAGATCAGACTAGATGCTCTTTGAAGGTTTTCTTTCAAAGCAAACCATTCCATGATTCTACAGTTCTATGATCTCTATTTGCAAAACAGCATACTTGAGTTGTAGCTAAACTACTGTAATGACAAAAAAAAAACCCCAAACCACCAATCAAACAAACCAACTCCCCCCCTTCATTTCACAATCAATCCTGACATTTTGTAGAGTACAGTTAATAAAAGCACTGCAGCACTGAGGGGCTTTAGTTCACAGCTGGATGCACTATAAAGCTTTCATCCCTCAGGAATGTACAAATTAAAAGTGATATATAACATTTACCATTGGTTACTATAGACTTAACCAGAGATGTTTAATACATTAACCATACTCCCAACAGACTCATGTAACACTTCAGCCAGCATTCTGCAACTCCGATAAGAAGAGCATGTCCTAATGGCCATGGATAATACTTAGTTTTAATTATATATCCTCTTTAAGTATGTGGCTTTTTGGAGATTAATCATGTGTAGAGTAATGGTATGATTATGCCTATATTCCATAATCAAGACTTGTTAAAAAAAATTTGAACGGAACAAGAAAATCTAAGTAAAGATGTTATAGTAAATTGAAGCATAAACTTAAGGAAAGCTATTTTGCTTTCACCTTCATAATAGCAAAATAAAATAATTTCTCAGGGTAACTCAGATGCCAAAATCCTTTGTGGTATTCAGCTTCATATATTTCAAGTCTTGGGCTTCACTTTTCACAACATGCTTACACTTTCCATCACATAAATCATGGAAATTGAAAGTGGATAATATACACAAGCAGTTCCTTATGACATTTCCAGCTCACAGTCTTCATTCTGCTTTTTATTTTAAATAAAAATTGACTATACTTAGAGCTGTGCAATGATGTTGATACATTATAGATATAAAACCAGGACATGTATTTTGGACCACACTAACTATCTGCAAAGAGACAGGATGATGACTTTAATGCAAAGCTGATTCTTTTTTTGTGGTATTTATGTGGCAGGGAAAGTAGCTGAGTGGATAATGATGTTAGAGGGATGGCCTTCCAAGCATCCATGCTTTTTACTTTTAATTTCATAGAGGATACAGAATGTTTCCATTTCCTTACATTTCACTTGTTTTTTTTCTGTTTAAAGCTAGAAGAACCACAAAATAAATGATTTTGTTTAAAAATATTCAAATACTTTAACCCAAAAAATTAGAAAGGCTTTAAGGAAAAACATCCTACATTAGAATGAAAAAATAGTATTATCATTGTCACCATAAGGAGGCTCAAACATTTTACAATACTTTAGGATGATATTATAAAGACAAAAAAACACCGACACTATTTGTGTTTTTCTCAGAACACAAATCCAGACATTCTGCTGTGGAGAATATTGACGTTTTTTGTATGTTCTTTTTTTAAAACTCACTTCAATCTTTCTTTTCCTATCCCCTTCTCTTCCAGTTTATATTTTGTTCAGCTCACTTCCTCTTTCTCTTGTTTTGACTAGAAACCTTAATAAGGACATTTCATAGAAATAGGCATATTCCTTTGAAAAGATTCTGATAAGAAGTTTTTTGACTGACTTCACTTTGAAGTCCTTCACTATTGCCAAAGTGGCTTTGATCCTGGAAGATCCTCAGCTCTATAGATTTCCCAGAAGAACAGGAAAACAGACATATTAAAGTCTAGAAGAGGACTTTGTCTTATACATAGAACAGATATCTTTTTCTCAAATAATTGTATAGACTTCCTTAAAGTGAAATGAGACTTGTTCAGCGGAGTAGGCAGATTTCTGCGAGATTCATCTAAGCAATGCTATTACATAAAAGAGTTTTTCTTCCCCTTTAAAAATGCTGGTTTATCTACACTAATTATCAAGAGTGTGTAAAAGTCTAATTCAGATGGAGTCAGCTTTTCTGTTGGTATCACCTGTTCCAGAAGTCAAAATCTCTTGATAAATGACCATGTAAATTCATGTGGTTATTGTTACGTGGGGAAGATTTCCAAACTGTTACTTTAGACAGAGTAACTAAACACTGCAAGATAGATAATAAAGTATACATGTGTGAATAATAAAAGTATACATGTGTGAATAATAAAAGTATACATGTGTTAATACCTACTTTATAAGCATATTTGCATATGTATTCATCACGTTCACATACAGTCTGACTTCATATGTGGAATGACTTTTGTATCATCCTAATTATGCCTCTCTAAGAATTAGAAGTGATTTTTAATGCTGCAAATAAGCATTGAAGGATAATAATATATGTATTTTAAGTGAAATGTCAAATGACTTCCAAAAAGCTCTTAAATTAATAAATATGTATGAGATAAATGAGTCTGGTTGTCAAGTACTCCATGTAGAGATACAAAAGTACTACTTTTTTTTTTTTTTTTTCAGCTCGATTCTCTTGCCACCTAAAGTCAAAGAAAATTCACTGTTTCAATCATGGCTCTGTAGCAGGGTTCCCAGGAAAGGGACCTATTCCCCAAAGGGAAATTGGGATGTCACTGGTGTGGATATCACCTACTGCAGTTGTTGCAGGTTTAATACCTGCTGAGCTGTGCCACTCATGTGGCCTGTGGACGGTAGCTGAAGGAGGAACACCAGTGAAAGATTCAGATTACCTATTACAGGTGCCTGGCACAGGTGTTACTTCGCTTAGGCAGTAGATAAAGCCCCTTTCTAGCTTAGGATGCCTAGGAACTACATGTAGTTAGGGAGGAGTATTAGCCACTACTTGAGCCTTATCAGAAAATTGCTTGTATAGAATTTTTTTCAAGTAGGAACTTTGGTGAACTTCAATTGGCTTCAATTCAAACCTCTGAGAAAATAAGTAGAATGGTATTTAAAACTTTTGCTTTTAGGGTTATTGAAATTCTGACTTATAAAATGTTCTGTGATCTTTGGTTAATGGTAAGATTCAAGGTGTTATATGGCTCATTATTTCAATGAAAAATCTCACTTAGGTGAGCGAGGTGTTATTCTTTAAAAGATAAAATATGTAGGAAATAAACTTCTGCATATGCTGGAGTATGGGTTTGCATAAGACTGTGAGAAATCTTCAACAGGAAAAAATATATCTTCTGTAAGGTAAATCAAAGCATGGATAGTGTCCTTGAAGATTACAACCATATGTTCAGTTCAAAGGTTAAAATGCTGGTGACGATATTTCTGGATTCAGCATTTCTGAAAAATTTCTTACTATAGATCCTTGCCTAATTAATTTGAATGCTTAATGTCTTTACATTCACCTTCAATATAACATAAAATCTTTGCTAAGATTTGTCCTGTCAATTTTTTTCTTTCACAGAATCATGGAATTGTAGAATGGTTTGGCTTGCAAGCAAACTTTTATAGATCCATCCCATGAACCACAGGCAGAGAGACCTCCCAGACTGATCGAAGATCCATCCAAATAGGCCTTGAGCATCCCAGGTGTGGGGTCGTCACAGCTTCTCTGAGCAACCCGTTCCAGCTTTTCATCACCATCACAGCAAAGAACTATTTCCTAACATCTGATCTAAACCTACACTCCTTCAGTTTAAAGCCATTGTCCCTTGTCTTACCACTACAGGTCTTGGTAAAAAAAATCTGTCTCCATCTTTCATGTAAGCAGCATTTATATAGTGTCAGTCTGCAATAAAGTGTCCTCTGAATCTTCTCTTATAGAGGCGGAACAATTTCAACTGTTTCAGCCTTTTTTTCATAGGGGACACATTCCACTCCTTTGAACATTTTCATAGCCCTCCTCTAGACTCACTTTAAAAATCCTCTATGTTCTGCTTAGAGCTCCAGTAAGGACTCACACGAGCAGAGTAGGGGAGGAGAATCACCTTCCTTGACCTGCTGGCCACATTCTTTTTGTGCAACCCAGAATATGATTTGCTTTGTGGACTGTGAACCTGCATTTCTGTCTCATATCTCCTTTTCCATCCCCCAATACTCCTGAATCTTTCTCCTCAAGGCTGTGCTCAATCTGTTCATCCCCCACTCTGTGCTAATAGTAGTGTTTACACTCCTCCATGTGCAGAACCTTGCTCTTGTTGAATTTCAAGAAGTTCACATGGGCCCACTTCTCAAGCCTGTCAAGTCCCTTTAGATGACATTCCTTCACACACTGCTTGGTATCATCTGCTCCTCATATATTATGTGTTCTGTGCTCTTGACTGCATCTCTCCCAGTCTTGAAGTATCTTTGTTGTAGTGGGCAGGACAAAATGAAGTATAGTGGCCTCTAAAGTAAAATGATAGGTGTGTATACCAAAGAATAATCAATTCCCTCATTCTCCTGGTTCATACTGCTTAATGTGGGGTTGCCCACTATAGGGGTATTCTACACACTTCTTGTCCACCATGACCAGGTCCTTTTCCAGAGATGCTTTCTAGCCCCACAACCTGCACTGGTGTGTGGGGTAATTCCATTCCAGGTGCAGGAGTCTCTGTTTGCATATGTTGAATTAATGTGATTTCTAAAACCCATTTATCCAACCTTATGAGAAGCCTTACCTTTCTCCAATCCACAGCTCCCCTCAAACTTGCTGTCACTCTTGAAATTTTTGAAGATGGATTCCATCCTGTCATCCTGAAGATTAATAATTATATTAGGCATTATCTGTCTCAGTACCGATGTCTCAATGCTAAAAAACACTTGCTGTTTGGAATTCAAACTGCTGATCGTTGCTCTGGTACATTTTATGTAATTTTATTTTTTGCTTTTTATTTCTTATACATACAACCACAGACTCTTGATTTATATAAAAATATTAATTTTGTAATAAATATAAGTCAAATAACAAGTTTTCTGTGATAATGAATCCAAATAATATATATTTTTTCTCTTGAGATTTTGACATGCAAGTATCCATAA
Source organism: Serilophus lunatus (assembly GCA_013399895.1). Lineage (NCBI taxonomy): Eukaryota > Metazoa > Chordata > Aves > Passeriformes > Eurylaimidae > Serilophus > Serilophus lunatus. The sequence continues at coordinate 93,762 of VXBA01004784.1, read as the reverse complement.
AAACCTTTGTGTACAGCACTGTGTCTGAGCTGATGAGAAGAGAAAGCTAATTAAATGGCATCACAAACCGCTATTCTTTGTTTCTCAAAAATATGTGGTTATTTATCATTAAAAAAGTAGAAAATTATATTATTCTTACAAAATATATCAGAACGGTTCCCAAATTCTTTGTCTTTTGTTCCATCTGCAGCAATGTAAAAATCATGTTAAACATTTTCACTATGATGTAATCATAAATAAGCCAGTTGTCAGTGATTATTGTCAGTTTAGCATCCATGGCTCTGATCTCATATTTACAATGTGTTCTGTGAATTGTAGACTTTCTAATGACCTAAAACTATGATGGACTAGAATTTGCAAATTGGGCGAGCTGAGAGAATGATTATTTTCCTCTCTTTTCGCTGTTATGAGGATCCTTTCAAAGTGAGAATGAAATAACTCTCAAAAACGCACAGTCTGGATCAACAAAAGTTTCTGATAGTATTTTTGGAAATTTTCTGTCCACTGAGATGTTGTAATAAAGAAAAAATCAAATAATGTAGGTATCGATTGGTGGTGACGGATTGCAATGTCTTGTCAGACTTAAAGAGAGAGAAGAAATTTGTATATACTCTTTTCCCATGACACTTGTGCCACCAGATGACAAATTTTGCCACCAGTTTTCAGCATTCTGGCAGCATCAAATGAATGTGTTTGCCTCAGTAAAACAACATCAGAACCAAGTCGCTTCATGCATCTCTTTAGATGGACACGTTTTCTAGTCTCATTTGACTAAGGAGTGCATCTCAAGAAGAAATATAAGATGAAAGAAACTAATTGTCTGTTACTGTGGGCAAATACAGACAGATCTGTTCCGATCATTCAAGAAATGGAAATGGACTCACTGTGAAGTAGATATCCTCTAAAATACATAAAGCTGTGTTAGCTTGGCTCAATGTCCAAATCAGTAATCTCTGGGAAGCAGCAGGAGGAGCAAGGAAATGTGAGCTATGGTGCAGGGAGCAGTAGCTCAGGCAGTAATGGTAAGGTGACTGAATAGTTTATTGGCTGGATCTGATTTACCAGAAGTGGAGAAGAAGGGAAAGGAGAGGAAGTTACACGTCTTTGAACTAGACCACATCAAGGTTCTTTCTTCCTAAAAAAGTCACTTCAGTACTTAATCTTCTTCCTAACTTAGCATGTTCTCCAGGCCTCGCAAGAAAAAAACGAATGGAGAAAGAGAATGATTTGCCCTTCCAAGTGCAGAAGGGAAATCCCAGTTCTTTGAAGTGTGAGATGTTTTAGTATATATCTAAATTAGTGTAAATGCTGAAAGTGTTTAAAGAAATAACTATTGGAGGGAAATAAAAAGATAACACTTTTTCACAGGATTATGTCCTGGATATTCAATTGCATCCTAAATATTTGTGAATTTAATTCTGAGCTCTTATCAGATTGCAATATTTCTGCACAAAACTTATTCTATTTAAATTAGGCCTTCCCACCTAAACAAGTTCTCCTCATCATGGTTGAGCGTTACAAAATTGAAGTTATAGAGTTTCAAAGTATTCAAGATAATATTGGATTCCGTGCAGGAATGAAATTTTGCATTAAACAGGAGGTCAGGCTGAATGATCTAATGGTCCCTTCTGGACATAAAAGCAATGAATCTATGGGAAAAGCACTCTGAGATCATATGATGAAAAGCACAATTAAATTGGCAAGTGTTATCTTGATGTTCCCATTACAAATCCCCTGAGCAATCTATCCCTGTCTTCCTCTCACCACCTCCTCTATCATTAGATTCCAGAAGAACATATGCTCTGTTCAAGTCATTGCTGCTAAAACCATTTTGATAGCTGGCTCCACTCAGTCTCATGTTAAATCCAGTGTTCAAGGCTGTGGGAGTGCTCACTTCTTAAGTGAAGACACATTTCTCCAAGGCATTTTGCACTCTCTTTTTCCTTCGGATTGCTCAGCTAAAGGCTTTTTCAGGACTTTATCAGTTATTAATAATTGTGATGATTCATGATTTATTCATAACCATTTATACATTTGCCATATGCTGCCTGCACATGCAAATTGTTTTTCTGAAGCACGCAAATATGTCACAGTGGTTCTTGCAATTCATATCCAGTAAATAGATGATAGAAAAAGATTAATGAAATGCAAAATACAATAAAATACCCTGTGATGGCATCAGTTTGGAGCTTTTGAATTAAATGTTGCAGAGTAATTGCCTTTAGAAGTATCAAAACTAAAATAAGCAGAAGGGAGAATAGTGTGAAAGGCCAAGTTTAACAGCAAAACTAGGAACTCACTCTGTTTCTATTCTGTCCCCTGTAGTGATAATTTCAGGGAGTTAGAGAAAATCTACTCATCAGCTAAGATACAGTTCAGGACAAATAAAAATGGTAGTATCTGCAATATCATCTTTCTTCTTTTCTAGGTTTCATATTAAATCTGAGTATTTTTTTGCAGTGATACACCATAGTAGTTGCTCTGAGTGAAGGAGAGAGGGAAAGATCTGACACACAAATCCTTCTAAATGCCTAACAGTAGAAATCTGAAAAAGAGAAATCTGAAAAAGAGAATGTTACTCATGGATGAAAAAAAAAAGGCTTTTTGTAGTGATGTCACTAACCAAGAAGTCATTTTTCATAGGCCCACTATGACACCTTCTGCAATGTGGTGCTTCTCAGATGAAATGCCTGGCTTTTATGAGAGCATAATTTTTCTACATAAATAATATATTCCTGTTTCAAGTGAATATGCTAATTAACAGTGAGATGGGCTCTGTGGGGTAAATGGTCAGTATGTTCCAGTGCAGAGTCTCAAGCCAGAGGGACCAGTTCTGGTCGGATTCATATCTCTGTTTGTCCCAATTTCTGTTGCAGTTTAGGCTTTGGAACAGAATGTTTAAATTTTTACTAACAGCATTGAAAGTGAATATCTGTATTTTTACTAACTGCCTGTAATTGTCTACTATTCTTATTCTGTAGGATGATCTAAAATACATTGAGGTCCTTGTCATGGCTACAGAACTATGGAATGCATCCAAGACTCCAAGCTATCTTGTTCCCTATGGCAGGAACAGTGTCACCTGTGTCATTCCTGCCTTTATGGCTGCCCAACTTGAAGACCTCCACTAATTTTACAAGAATCCGAGACAATCTCACCATTTGAATTAATTTTTCCTGGTGTGTATCTTAAATATGACTTGTGAAAAAATGTTTTTTCTTGTTCTTCCAACCATAGTAATCTTTGACATTCCTAATAGCATTCAAGCACTGTTTCTTCATGATGCTTTAGAATCCTACATGTGTCAGTAGAGGCACCTACCAAATGAAGAAGTCTTTCATTAAGGAACTCATAGGAAAAACACCTGTAAGGCCTTGAATTTCCACTGTTATATTTTGCTTGAATGGAAGCTAGAGACTAGTTTTGAAATTTGGAAACTCAGGTTTTCTGTATGAGATAACTCTGGATAGAAGTTTTGAAACAATCTTCAAATCTCCATTGCTTTCTAACAGAGTTGATCCAGTCTTACTCTCAGTCTGACAACCTCCTGAGTTTCATATTGCTTTATAGAGAATGAATCTAACACAATTTTGCAATCCTTATCATAGAATTAGGCAGATTCAAAGAGCTTCAGATGGGAGAAGTTACCCTATATAATGCTTCTTGGCATCCCTTTTTTAAAAAAATATAACATGAGGTAATAGTGACCAGATGTCATGGTTTAACACCAGTCAAAAAGACCAAAATCTAGCATAGGTTTACAGAAATACAATGACATTACATTTTACATGTTTTCACTTAAATGCATGTTTCAATGTATCCCAGATACAAATATTTAATTAGAAATTTCCTTTCAAGAACCAAAGTTATTAAAAAGCCCAGCCCCTTTTCTGTTTCCTATGGTATATAAAGGAAACTTTTATGACTCTATGCATAATTAAATTAAATACATCCAAACACCAAGACTAATCTGTTAGGGGAAAAATTAAAAAGAATAATTGAAATTACTAATTTCAACTCATGAGAAATAGATCATGCATGTGGGTGGAAAAATGTTCTTTCATTATTCATTTGCAGTATATATATAAAGATAATGTCAAAAATTCAAAACTGATCTTCATTTGTCATCCATACGATAGTGTATTTCTACATCTTGTGTTGCATATGTAGGATATAGAACAGTTCATTTAGAATATTTATTTTGTAATATAATTTTACACTCTGGGAATTATATGTTAGTTTTAATCTATTTTAACAATAACAATGCCACAGCTAGAGAAAATAGACAAGATATTTGGGCACTAATTGGGCTTTTTGTTAAGTTATGACTTGATAGTTCTTAAAAACATGGCTGCAAATGAGTTTTCAGGCACTACTGTCTGTTCCTGCCCATGCTAATCAGTACCCTGTAGCACAGTGGGTCTTACATTTAACAGAGCAGTATGGAGCTCTTACCAGCATTCAAGCAATTGATTCCATAGAAGGGGCACAATATAAATCAGGCACAGAGTAAAACTGCTGTGTTCTACAAGCTTGGAATAAGAGCACCCTTTTTCATACCCAAGGCACTCAGACTCTCCTGCTGTTCTTATGTTGATTGTACTTTATCTTCTGCTCAGTTTTGGCTTTTATTCCTTTTTTTCAGTGTCTTTAGTGCTGGTTTAATGTGGACTCTGACCAACCAAAGTATGCTTCCATTTTCTTCCTTCAAAACTTTGAGAAGTTGAGGAATGGGGATCTTTTCCACCTGATTGCCTCTTGTAATTTTTCCTTCCTCATAACTGCACAACGATACAATAGTTATTAGAAAAGGAACTTAGTTTATTTGACCTTACCCAAATTGCAAGACACCTTATATTTTGTTGTCTCAATGAGTACATCAGATTTTCATGCAATGCAATGCTGAAAAACTGGCTAGTAACCCAGAAATACTAGTCAGAAAAAAATGTCATTTAGCTGAGGGTAGCCCAAGCATTCCAAAAGATTGTATACCTGAGTTCTTTATCATTTTATCAATGTCCTGCAAGCAAAATATAAAATCATAACTGATAAAGTATAAGGGCAACACAAAGAAATTAAGATGAATAATGAGTATCTTAGCAGTATAATGCTATGCTGCTCGGCAATCACATTCATTTGAGGGGAATTGAATGTAGAACCATGTAACTAGAAACAAAGGCTTCTTAGACCATTCTTATACAACATATTCTAGAAAGCAATTGCTTTGAATATGACAGAGGCTGTCACACACATTAAAACATAATGAATTTAAACACTAGCAAACCACTATAGTTAAAACTAAAATTTTATGGAGCTAAATAGCATTTACTTTTGGTTATAGCTCTAGAGGAAAAAATAGTAGTTATTTCCAGTGTTCATGTTTCACTAATAATACTGGAAAATTTTGGAGGCTCAGAAGAGAGCTGCAGGAATAATGTATAGTCTGAAATAAAAAGTGTAAAAGGCTCCATCAACACAGTATCTCAGAAAAGGTTACGAGGTGATATAATCACAATCCATAATGACCACATGGGACAAAGTGAACAAAGTCATAAGAGGAGACAATAGCCAAAGAAGGACATTTATTAAATAGAGAAAAAGTGGAAGCATTTCCTGCAGGAACTATTGCCTCTTAGTTTTGTTTTTTTTTCCTTTTTTTTTTTTTTTTTTCTTTCTTTTTAAGAGAAATGACTCAAAGGCTTTCTGCCAGCTGTGGGAGAAAACTGAAGCCAGAAAAAAATGATACCAGAATGCAGATGCATATTTTAACATTAAAATGAATACTATTTGCTGGGGAAAACTCTGGATTTTCCTGGGGAAAACCCAACTGCAATTAAGTCTAAGTATTGTAGGGCGTTGTAAGCATTGATATCTACATCAGAGTTTTCTTATTATCTAGAAACTGTTTATATACATGATTCACCTACTCTACTTTAGAAATTTGTCCTGTACATTACACCCTTGCAGTGCCTACACCTTAAATAAAGTGTTTAACTCATAGACATCAACTGTAAGAGAAATGACTCATCATTTCTATGTATTTAAATTAAGTCAGTTGATCAGAACATCTGGTCTGGATAAAACAATTACTGGGGAAAATGAGATAATTAATGATTCAGGACACCAATCAGAATTGTCTTGTGTGAGCTTAGAAGATCTGATTGTAAGAACTCCCTAAGGATCTTACCTGCTTGTCATTCTCCAGATGAAGAAAGATCCAGCTACTCTGTTTGTTTCATGCTCTTTTTCCTTTGTCATTGATGTTAAAGCTACATCTCTCTTGTAGATCTGTCTATATGTGTTTGGAGAAAATTCTATACAGGATATCTTTTTTAAGTGAGATTAATAGAGAGGGGAAAAAACAATCCTTTCCTGCTGATGTTTCTGGGAAAACAAGAAAAAAAAATAATACCGGATTTATGACATTTTAACCTGAGCCTCTATCACTGGAAATAGATAAGAAATCGTGTTATGATTCCTTTCTCAGGGCTGTTACTGGAAAAGAAAATTGCCAGTTTGTAAGTTATGAGTCTGTAGACAGGGCCAAATTTGTCTTGTATTCACACCAATGGAACTTAATTGAAATCAGTGATTTTGCACTAATGTAACTGTGAGCAGAAATTGACCTCTTGTGCCTATTGGAACATAGCCCAAAAGCCACTTGACTTATTTGTGCTTAAGGCTTGCTCTGCATGGGTGTCTACTGTTTTACTGGCAGTAAGTTATGTAATATTCATGGTTTAATGGTGCATATTCTACAAATAGACTGGGTAGATGCCAGCAGACTACATCCAAGCATTGCTACACATTTGCTTTGTTGACCTCTGTACTCATTCAATCACATGAAGTAGTTACAGCTGGGACTCCAGTAAGGAATTCCAACTTCCAAAATGTTCCCACTGCCACTATGCAAATGCTAGCAAAGTGCCTCTGTTGTAATTAGCCTAGATTTCCTTACAATATCTAGTTACAAAGGAGTATACATGAATATTCATGGCCAATTCATTTGAATTATGAACATTCATGAATAAATCATTTGGCTGAGAACAGGGTACCGTATGTTGTGTTTCATGGCTCCTGTGATTTATTCCATAGTGCTACAATTTGTAATATTAGCAGCTATCATAAAGTTTATTTTTCAAGCCTTCATTTCCAGCTGTGACCATGGCACTCTGGAGATCAGACAAGCCTTTTCTTATACCCCTGTAAGGTCAGATCCCAGTCCAGACACATAATGCAGATTTACTGCTCTTCTACTACACACTCTCATTAGTGCTTCTGTAGGTGAATTTGTTCTCTGGGTCTGTGACACCAACCTCAGACAAAGGAGGAATACAACAAAGTTTCTGGACTGACACTGAGAAGGGAGAGAGAATGCTGGGGTAAGCAGAGGAGTAGGCTGCCCAGAGACATTGTGTAGTCTCCATCCTTAGAGGTTTTCCAAGGTGAGACCGGATAAAGTCTTGAGCAACTTGGCCAGATCAGGCAACACAGGATAAGAATGGAAGCAGTAAAATGCTAATAAAATTTGTCCTATCTCTATTTTTCCTCTGTCATTAGAGAAGTCAAACGGTATAGATTTAGTCTGTTGTTGAAATACTGTAGAGAAAGGGCCAATAATTTTTTTTTCTCCTTTTTTGTCTTTTTTCTGCAGGTCAGAAATAGTCTCTTCATTTTGGCATCTACTAGAAATCACTGAACTAGTGATTTATTCATAACTCTTGCTGGTCATTAGTTGAGTTTGAAGGGCAAAGACACTATCACATGATCAAATGTTGCTCAAAACTGGGAGACTGAGAGATTTGTAGGCAATAACTGCTTCTTAGTAATTGAATTTCTCTTATGTGGCTGTATGCAAGGCAACCAAGACCTCATTATCATTAATATTTGAGCCGGGAAAGAGGATATGTTGTTCTGAATAAGCTATCAAATGTGTGAGGTCAAAGCATATCCTGTTAACTGTGTAACTAAATTTCATAGTAGTAGTAGTGAGTTAGTCCATGATCTGTAATTTCTCCATTTGGATATGATATCATGACCTGAGGAAAACTTGCTTTGACAGGTCATCTAGATTCTATTTATAAGAGATAGAGATGCTTTCATTAAAAGCAACAGAAAAAAAAAAAAAAAAGACATAAACCAAAATATACAGACAGACATCACAAAGTAGATAGAAGATGAAGGAAAAAAAAAAAAGGAAAAGTGATTTATGGAGTTAAAAGATCTATGCATAGAATGTAGGAAACAAGAAACTGAGCTACTGGTTGACACTGGCAATTATTGTATACCATAAGACCCACTTGGGACAACTTAGAATAAATTTCTTTCCAAACAAAGTCACAGTTGGTAAATCACTGATGTTATGGACTTTAAATGCTTCTGTGCCATGAAAAAAAGATTTTGATATGGCACTTCTGGTCATAATTACACTAGTCACAGTCATAAAGTAGCTGGAAAGAAAATTATTTGTAATTGATTTCAGTTTGAAAAACTGCATTAGAAGAAGAAATAAAATGGTTATTTTTGTGGGTTTTATGTAATCTCCTTTCAGACATATGGAAGAGAACAGTGGTTAAATTATTTGAATTAGCAGAAAAATAATAATAGAGAATGAAGCAAAATGCATGCTAAGAAGCCACCAATACACCAAGAAACCTGAAGATTACTTGACCTTCTGTCTGAGTTTGCTGAACTTATAAGTTCCATGAACTTGTATTATACAGAGGTTAACTCATTCAGTATCACTTTTGATTAAAAAAAAATGTAGTAGGATAATATTGATTATCAAATTAATGGCTAAATTATAGAAAAGATTCTTCAGATGTAAAATATGGGTGATATAATCTGAGGAAAGTCTGCTTTCTGTGACAGTTGAACAGTTTCCGCACGTGAAAATAACAGGTCAGCTTGCAAGCAGGCTGAATTCAACATAATTAAGTGTGAGCTTCACATATTGAAATATAAAAGAAGCTTCTGATTTCAGAAAATAAAATTTTAAAAATTGGAAATATATGTCTTGAAAATGCAGAAATCTATTATTTGTGTTCCTTAGTCTCCTTCTTACTTTGGAAGTGAAGACACTAGACACTTGATTATCCAGACAGCTGACCTGAAATTTCCTCAGATCTTTAGGACGACCAAATTATTCAATTCCACATATTCAGAATCCAACAGCAGGGCATTACAAGGCACTAGAAGAGAGAAGAGCAGATTGAAGTAGAAAAGACTAGGAGTAAACACAATAACAGGCTTCAGTATGTAACAGAAGTAGAAAATTAAAATAAGAAAATATTTCCACTATCTGCTGGAGTTAAATGGGCCTGAGTTCCAGTAAAGGCAAGGTTGTATTTTAGGAAATACTTTACAATAACAGGCTTTTAATCTCATTTAAAATGGGGAAAAGCTAACCTTCTATTTACACAGGAAAAAAAGTAGCAAACAGAGATATAGTGATGATCTGTGCTATAACAGAGCAAGACTGTCTGCCTCAGTCTATCGCTACTTCTTGTGAACTCCTTGGTAGCTGTCCTTCATTTTGTTTGAATCTTCCCTCAACTTTCCTCTCAAATGTATCTGAGAAAATTGTTGCACCTGGTAGTTGACTTATAGTTGAAGGTAACCAGCAATCGTATTTAAACTGGGCAAATCCTTAAACAATTACAGGGTACTGCCTAGGGGAATTTGTCTTACTGAAATCAGACAACAGAACAGCTAATTAACCATTAGCAGGAAAAAAGGCACACAATTAAAAAACAATGTTAGATATTTTAGTATGACAAAAAACCTAGATAGCAGCGAGACCCAGTTCTTCGTTACAGGAGAATGTACTGCCCCCGAGTAAAAATAAAAAAAATCAACAACAACAAAAAAAAAAAAACCAAACCAAATAACAAAATGACTAACAAAAGGAAAAAACTCAAACAACAAAATAAACAAAAAGAAATAAAAAAAGAGAACTCTTTCCCATTTCATTGATGAGCTATCAGGCTAATATCAAAGGCAAAATCTGACATAAGGAATTACTTCTAAAGATGCTTTATTTTGTCACATGTTTTTAAGACTTGAGCTTGTGATGAAATTACTTTTAAAAGGAAAGGTGTCAATTGTTAGAAAATCAGATTTTTAAGAGTTTTTTATTTCATTGAAATGTTATTCACTCTCTTATGATGCCAATCCAAGAGATACCCACAGGTCTCATGAAGTGATTTGAGGGAGGGAGGGAGGGAGGAAGGAAGGGTAATTAGTTAAGGAACCACCTGTAAGGCTTAGAAGGCATAGACTGCAGATTTCCACAGAAGAGTAAAAACCGGAAATTAGCTGTAGAGTAACTACATAGAAAAAAATCCGAGTTTAGGTCCACTTGCAATCTGGTGTGACATGACAGTATTAAGTTTTGATGTGTTTCTAGCAAACTGTGGAGAAAGAGTCCCTTTCTCATATGGATTTAAGCTTCTTTGTTTATCTAGACTAACAAGCCCTGTTAATGACAAAAAACTAAGGAACAAACTGTAGTCTGCCTTCAAGTCATACCATAAAATATGATCTCAGACCTCAGGATGCATTTGTTGATAGATAGAAACAAACAGTGACTGGAACTTAAGAAATTCTTTCCATCATCCCAAATATTTTCCTTTTTTAAATTAATTGTTGTAAATTTATTAAAATAGATGTTTTTTTAATGGGAAATTAATATGATCCAGAAAATTGTTTTAACTTAAGAATAAGGAGACGTTATCTTGAGGAGGTAATATATTTCCTTAATAATAGGGTGAAAATGATGCCATTCATTAGTGATTGGAATATAAATTGATATGAATCTTGTAACAGAGAAGAGAGACTGGTACTTGATTCTAAACTTTCTAGTTCTCACTCAGCATAGTACATCAAATGAACTCTGATTTATATTGGCTCTGATTTACATTTGGCACTACTCTGGCAGCAAGCATTACAAAGAGACTTAAACTGTGAGTGGATACACAGATCACTGTAATTTAAGAACATTTTGAGGTCATTTTATGCTGGCAGAGTGTAAGAAGATTTTGGGCTTCTAGTGTCTAGACTAACAGGGCAAAAAGGCCTCCTACAATTCTGACAGAGAAAAGATTGATGAAGAAGAGAGATAAGCTGCCACCTCACCCCAACACTTAGCATCAGAAGAAGCATCTGAGCCAGGCAGCTGGGGCACATGACCCCATGGACAGGAACAAAAAACTACTGCTGCTCAAAGCTATGTCAGACAGAGCCAGCATTAAATCCACCCTAGGCACAATTCAGCCAACCCTGAAGATGCTCACTGCTTTTGAGATCAAGGTTGGATTTCAGTGTTGCAAAACGATTCCTAAGGTCTGGAATAGTCTCCTACTAAACCAGCAATATTAGTATGACTATTAACACCAAGACTGTCACTAATGATAATAACAATAAGGGATCTCTGCTCTATTGTTGTTATTTTCATTTCCCTACAATGAAATAACATTTGACCAATGCACAGGAGCAATTATATTTAAGATATAAGACATAATGTCTATACTTTATATATACCTCCACAAGACAGGTTGGTCCTAGCTCATGAAAGAGGGATTGGAGCTAGATTATCTTTAAAGTTCCTTCTAACACAAACCATTCTGTGATTCTATGATATAAATAATATGGCTCTGTATCATTCTTTACTTTGTGGATCTTAATTTTATTCTTTTCATATGAGGCAATTTTTAGTTGTAACACTGCTTGAAACTATTTAATAATTATTTTTTAGTAAATGAAGGTTGAAAATACTCAAAAATTGCACATTTTTATTCCATTGCAATTTATAATGTTTTCTTCAATTTTTAGCTCTGAGAATTGGCAAAAAACATCAAAAGAAAAGTGTCAAAACATAAATGAATGCAATCTTGGTGTTCTGAGGCTATTGTTCTCTACTGGATAGCACAGAATTATTCAATCAAAACACCTATTAGGTCACCTCAGGTGATGAGAGTTCCTTTCAAATGAGATCTGCCCCTCATTCTTACAAGGAAACAGTACAGCTCTTTGCATCCTTCCATAGAAGAATAATAATCAATTACAGTTATAGTCTTCTAGTTTCTTTATCTTAAGGTCAAGAGTATCCTTTAAAGTCTTTATGTCACTTAAAAATTGATTAGAAATGTTCTGGCACATCAGGATTAGTTGAAATAGGAAAAAAATACACATTTGAATTGAAGTGTTGCAGCTATTTCTTCACATTACCATATGATCAAATAGCTGTTATGAATATCAATAAATAAACATAATGCTAGTCAAATACTGTCCATACGCTAATAAATCATCTGAAAGAAAAGCCATTCAAATTCCACAACAGCAGCAACATTCACGTCTATACAATAAAATATGACATATAATTCACAGCTTGAAACTCCCAGCTGTATTTCTCCACTATTCACAGTCTCGTAATATCCAATTACTTTTACAAATGCAATTGCAAAAAGTTATGCTGAGCAACTTTACATGTTTGTATCCACTGAGGATTTGTTATAAAATTGCCAATCTCAAACACGTCCTTAATCTCATTAAAGAGTTATCTATTCACCCGGGGAACTTTGGCAAAATTAAAGGTTTAGTTTCCTTTATGATATGACTGCCATTACTTTGTTTCCTGCACAAGAAGTTTTATTGGAGGATCTGAAAACAGTTTACAAACTTTAATAAATTAAGCCGCTTATCTCATTTGTCACAAAGATAAGTGTTGTTATCCCTCCTTTATAGATACAGAAAAGTGAGGTGTAGTAGTCCATAAATTTATACATTAGGGTAAGCATTCTGTACAGCTATGCTTAAAGATTGTGCCAAAAAGTAAATTTCCCAGAAAGTTATAATACTTAATATCAAACATATTTTCATCATGAATGAACATGAAACAAGATATCAAGTTCAATTCATAATTTGGCATCTGACTCTGAAATCAAAGTGTATCACCTTGAGAGAAACGCCTTTTTCTTTTTCCAAAAATATTGAAGGAAAGAAGCCAATCATGCCTTTGTCTTTTGTGAAAAAAAGAGTGAAAAAACAACTAAGCCAAATAACAAAGCACTCTATCTATTCAAGATAGCAAGACATTATAAATTAGTTTATCTTTCTGGCCCTTAACCAAAATTATCCAGACACTAGAAAGGTAAAGAGGGCAGCATAGCTTTTTCAACATTTATTCATAAAAATTTTTTCAGTTTCTGATAACTGGGAATGAAATACTATGTGTCAATTGACACAGTCTACCACTTCACCTCAGATTTTTCTTTTCACAATGAATATCCTGTAAAATTTACCAGTGTTTCTGGTTGTGCTCTCAAAAAACAATTTAAATTGTACACTGTTGTCTTCTGTCCACTTCAGGTTCTTCTACTGATTTCATTGCCTTGTCATTTGAGCACTCTGGTCAAATGCCTTCATAACAGAGAGCTAGAAATTATGGGTGGCCAAAGGAACTGAGATGACTTCTCATGGTCTTGGTTCATCCACAACTTTAATTTTAAGAATGCAAAAGTGGTGATGAAGAATCAGATCTATGGGGCCAGGAACACTCTGGAAGCTGCCCGAAGCTTCCAGGAGTGGAAAATTACTGCCCTCTCCCCAGCAGAGAGCAAAGGGATAATTGACAACTACAGCAGCCAACCAGGCAGCTGAGCCCATGTATGGTCAGAGCCAATGAGTGTGTAAGCTTCGTTTAAACCAACCAATGATGAGATTGAGCGCAGTGTTCAAATTGCCTATATAAGACAGCTCTGAATAAACACAGGCAGAGTTTAAGCCTGAACCTGGTCACAACCGCAGGTTCGTGTCCCTCAGATCCTTTCACACAACGAAAACTCGACACAGATCTACCTCGTGTTTTTACTCTCTCAGTGATCAAAATCAGCAGGGTTTCAGCACAGAGCAATTGCAGACAATGCTTCACCTCCTAGCCTCCAACTATTTATTTCTGAGGGACATCTTGAGCCAGAAATAGTCTCTCTTTATTCAGTAAACAACACTTAATTTCTCTTCTTTGAACTCAACCCAGTGAAGCTTCAGTTCCATGTGACACCTTCAAGGGTTGGAGGGTTGTTTAATACAAAATGAAAGGATCCTGAGAAGGCTGGTCCTGCCAAGGGGAAAAAAATAAAAAAGGTATGGTTTTCTCTTGCATACCTCTTGCAACTTCTTCACTTTGAAATGAACTGAAATATTGAATGAGGCAGTGTAGCTGATCTTACCTCACTGATCAGGGAATTCACCTGGAATATCGAAGACTTCATGTACTAATTATTCAATTGTCATTATAAACTGTGACAACTTTAACAGAATGTAGAGGTAGAAAATCATCAGTAGGGTAACCAAAACACAGCAGCTGCATTCCCCTAAAATCAAAGCTTCAGAATTAGGATTTTACATTTTTTGACACCTAAAGTTCCCCAAACACAAGGTGCCAAATGGTGCCTTCAGTACCTGTCTTTAGGGTGGACTGCACCTCCAGGCACAGAGGGCTATCTACATGAAAGTTCCTTGCTCAGTTTTTCATAGTTCACAGTTTAGTTTAGGACTTAATTTAATTTCTTACCTGTGAGACAATTATCATTCAGGTATCTCCACAGTTTGACTACTTGTTGCCCACAAGTTTAAAAAGCAACTCTATTTTCTACAGAATGCCATTATCACTTAGGTACAAATTAGGACACTTTTATACAGAAGCCTGACTTTCTGGATCTGGACTACTGCATTTCTTTATATTGGTTACAGTTCCATGCTTTTCAGGAAAGCAGTTTGGTTCAGTTTTGTCTAGGGGACACATATAACTTCTCTTGGCAGAAGTCAATAGTTGGTTTTCACTTCCTTGAATCAGCTTGAAAAATGGATCTATTTTGCAGTTCAGTGGCAAATCCTGAGGGGTCCTAGAATTTCACAGCAGGGACCACAAAGGATCAAAGTGCATTGGGTCTGTATCATCCAGAACACATATTTTCTGCTCATGAGTTTGCTTAATCTTTTCAACAACATAGAGTGGGAGCTATTTAGAGAATTCAGTGCTCCAGTCCTGTGTCTGCTCATGCAATGCGTATTGATCAGCTGGTTCTTTGTGTGAAATGGCTCTGCTGAGCAAGAAATCCTGGCCATCATGCTGGAAGACAAGAACATTCAGTGTAGGATAAAGTATGAATGATTAAGCCTTTCTATCCACCCATTAGCACTTTGACCTTTTATTTGGTACTTGAAGATTCTGTCTTTTCTTGCACTCGAATCTTTAACAGATAAGCTTTGCCCAGTGGGACTCTTGATAAGATGGGAGATACACAGCTTTAGCTTGATGGATTCAGGACAATGAACATCTGTCTTTTCCTATTTTTCTTTCATTGACTGGAAGTTATCAGTGAGTTGTGCATATCTGTTTCCACGTGCCCATATATTAATGGGCATTTCTTTGTTCTGACTTTGCTATTCATATCTCAGCTGTGCACAGAAAATACAAATATTATGTCTTATGTTTTTATCAACACTATTAGCATAAGAAAAGTGTTTGGAAAACACATAAAAATTCACCTTGAGTGTTTTATGCTGTTTGGTCCTGATAGCAATGGCATTTATGTTTCTATTCTTTCTCAACTTGAAGTTAAAGCTCTTAAATGTGAGATTATGCTGCTTAGTTTGAAAGCTTTTGAGAGCCTCTGTAGTATAATAATTTTACTTTAGGGAGCATGTAATTTTAAGTTCTTGCATAACACCACAGATTTTTATGGTATTACTAAACTTCCTAATTTTATTTCCCTGTGACAATTAAGTGCACATCAATGTTATGGAATTTTTCCCTCCATCAGAGTTGAATGAAATTGGAATGGAATATTATATGGTAGGTTGGAAGTTCTGATCTCTGGAAATGTTAAATGTTTTCTAGTTCTCTTGTTACGTATCCATTTCACACATAACCAAATCCATCAGTTTGTTCATTTTTCCCTTCAGCAACCTACAAAACTGTAACCAAAATGATGTTACAAAAATATATTCACTGTGTACTTCTTATACAGTCCTTTTCTACAGGTACAGCTTACTGTGTTAAAGGAAATAAACTTTGATATTTCACAGATTACATTTGTAAAACTGCTTCTGTTTGAAACACTGACTGTTCTTAGAGGCCCCAAAGCACTCATAGGATAAATGTTTTCTTGCTAATATGAGCTAGACATTGTGTGACTTGACCTGCTGCCCAAGATCAAACTCCAAGTCAATGCACACCTAAAAGTCAATCTGGTGTAAAGCAAAGAAGATCCCATATCACCACATTGTGATCTAGAATGATACAGAGAAAAATTTTGGTGCTATGACATGAGTCCATTCTAACTGCACAGCACTGCTCACATAATACCTTAGAATCCAAGAAGAGAGCCTGCCATAATTCCAACTTTAAAAAAAAAAAAAAAAAAAAAAAAAAAAAAGATATTTTTAGTAAAGATTGAGTTTTATAGAATTATAGAGTGGCCTGGTTTGGAAGGGACCTTAAAGGTCATCTTGTTCCAACTGCTTTGCCATGGGCAGAGACACCTTCCTCTAAATACAGTCACTACGTACCCTTATAGTCTCTCTCCATCTTTCTCATAGGCTGCCTTCAGGTACTTGAATGCCACTGTTAGGTCATCCTCTTTTCCAGGCTGAACAATCCCCATTCTCTCATCCTCTCCTCATTGGAGAGCTGCTGCATCCCTCTGATCATCTTGGCGGCTTCCTCTGGACTTGCTCTAACAGGTCAATGTCCCTCCTGTGCTGGGGACCCCAGAGCTGGATGCAGTACTGCAAGTGTGGTCTGAGCAGAATGGAGGGGCAGAATCACCTCCCTGACCTGCTTTTGATGCAACCCAGATACAATTGACTTCCTGGGCTGTGAGTGCACATGGCTGTCTCATGTCCAGCCTCTCATCCACTAGCATCCCCAAGACCGTCTCAGCAGGTCTGCTCGTGATCTATTCAACCCCTAGCCTGTGTTGATACCAGGGGTTGCCCTGACCCAGGTGAAGCACTGAGCATTTGGTCTTGTTAAATCACTAAATTCCCATGGGCCCACTTTTTGAGCTTGTCCAGGTCCCTCTGGATGACATCCTGTCCTTCAAGCATGGCAACTGCAACTCTTAGCTTAGCGTCATCCGCAAATTTGTTGAATGTGCCTTCAGTCTCTTCACCTGTGTCATTAATGAAAATATAAAATAATAGACCCCTGAAGGACACCACTTGTCACTGGTGTCCATCAGGATGCTGAGCAACGGCCACTACCTTCTGGTTGTAGCTCTCCAACCAATTTCTTATCTATCTAACAGTCCACTCATTGAATCCACCTCTCTCCAACTGAGATAAAAGGATTTTGTGGATAGCTATGTCAAAGGCTTTAAAGATGCCTTTATTTCAGTTTCTTTCAAGTCTTGGTGGGTTGTGTTTTTCACAGAGACATTTTTGCAGATGAAATTCTGCATATTCATTTTCTTTTTCTGAGAGGGGAAAATGTGCTGAATGACTTTTATTTCCAGAAAATAATGTAACAGTTCTCTTTTCCTGTAAGACCAATCTCATATATTAAACCACTAAATAACAGATACTATAGAAAGTGGTACCAAGTCATGTTTAGACACTGTTCGTTTACTCATTATCTAGCCATCACATACATTATTCCAAATAATCAATTATACTATAAAAATAAATAAGGCTTTCCCTCTGGAGTGCATTTGCATCTCCAATGCAACTAATCTTATACAGTCTACCATCAGAAGAAACAAAAAGAACAAAAAAATCAAAACACAGCGAATATAAGTCTCTGGGGAAAAACTCTGCTAAATCCATTTTAAATATATGCTCTGCCTGAGGCTGAGATGTATATACATACATATATACTAATATATATATATGTTAGGGACTCAGTTAACTACTGAGTAGTTCGAGAAAGAAATGTGAGTCCAAAAGTCTGGAATTTGATTCTTTTGCAGTAAATATCCAGCAATGTTAAAAGTGTTATAACATCTTAATAAAAAACTGGAATAGATGAGAGGAAAATGAGACTTTTGGGTTGCATTTTAGCTCAGTTATGTCTACTATTATGACCACGAGGATGACCTATTTTACCTGCTTGCAATCACAGTATACAGAAAATCTGATAGTTAATATAACTGCATACAAAATATAAGCATAAATATTGTTGGCAAAAAAAAATAAGATTCCTGAACTAAAATAATTTACAGGAATACTGAATGAAAGAATTAGAAAGCACCTTCTGCGTCTTCAAGCCCAAGCTTCTTCCTTTGTTATGTCAACTACATCACATAATATTTCTGGGATGCTTAAAGTGAGGACTTGTCAACCATACTGGCCATATTGAAAGGTTGTTGCAAAATCTCAGCTTAGGTATGGTTTTAAACAGCTTCTGATTATTGGTCCTGATGTGCTCATTTCAATTTTTTGCCTATTTTCTTTCATATATACATCACATTTGGCCTATTTTGTCATCTGTAAATAATAATAGCAACCTTTACTGGTCTTCTATTTTTTAGACTAAATGGACACAGCACTTTCAGCTTTAAGTCATAAAATGCAGCTTGCTTCCACTTTATTATTCTTTTAGTCCTTCTTTATTCCAGAAAAAGGAAAGAATATTTCCTTAATTCCTTTGGATATACCTTATACATTTTGAGTCACACACTTCCATTTTCACATTATTTTGGAATCAGGTGACAAATACAGATATTTCCCCTTCTCACTTATTTCCAAAGGTTGGCCTCCAAGTGAAGCAGGTAATCTTGTTATTAGTGAAAAAGAGCATGGTCATGAACAAAGATATATTTCATTCTCCTCTTTTCTGTAAATACAATCCTTAAGGTCATTCAGATGCTCCTGTAGGATATTTTCATCCCCCAATACACATACAATGCCTTTCAACATAATTTCAACTATGAATTTCATTAGTTGATATCAATTTTGCAGAAACTATTTAATGGAAGTACTTAATAATATTAATCCCAAAATCAGTCTTTGAAGAATCTAAAATTAACCTTTCCTCATTCTGAATTGTCATCTTCTAATAATATCCATTTTTGTCTCTTTTGGCCAGTCTTTTTCTGATATTACAACTTTGTTTTAATCCCTATCTATGTTAACTAGTAATATTACATCTGACACCATATCAAATGATTTACTGAAACCCAGTCAGATTAGATCTACTTTGTATCCCTTAACTAGAAAATCAGCTATCTTATCACAAAAAGATATCAAGTTGCTTGACACCATCTATCTCCATAAAATCTTGTTATATTCTTATTATATTTTCCAATTGCCTTCATATTTTTAATTATTGTTACCTTAAAAATAAATTTGTATATTCTATCCACTATGGAAAACAGGCTGCAGCAATGTGACTGTATTATTTTCTCTTTTCTTATGCATAGGATATTCACATACACACCAGAATAACATTTCAAGAAATATGAGCAATGTGCTGCTTTTTTCAATCTATGAGTGTGCCTGTTGAAAAAACACTTTCCTCAGTAACTAATAGTCTATGTGAATATGTCCTGTTCTTGAAATTTGCCTTGAAGCTATGAGTTAAACTGATGGAATCTTTCTACATGCTGTGAATGCATCAAAGATGCCTTCAAGGGTGCACTGAAAATATCTGCACTGAAAATAAGTTAGGTACACCATTTCACACAGCTGCAAATGTCCATCACTACTAAAAAATTACATATAAATTTCTAAATCACTTAAGTATATTTCAAAGTATTGCATACAACTTCTACTGGGATAAAGAGATAAGCAAATTCCAGTTGTGCTAGCCAAACTCCTTTGTAGATGTTGTTGTTATTTTATTATTAAATTAATTTTTAAAAATAGATCGCCAGATGAAAGAGACCATTAACTTACAAATTAACAATGGATTTATCAGATCTTTGACCACCTAGTGATTATTCAGTTTCCCAGGCCACAGAACCATGAGTGGAGGTGTGATAGGAGCCAATTTCTGTAATTAGCTAATCATTATCTTAACTGAAGCTGCCCATCAACAGGAGGGAAATGCAGTCTCAGATAATCTTTTATAAACTCAGGAGAGAAACTTTGAAAGACTTTCTCAGGGTATTTCTCACATTTTCTGATTCAGGGCAAGTCTAGAATCTTTTTTAAAAGAAACAAACTTTCTAACTGAGACAAAAAAAATGCCTAAAACTCATAAATATTTTGTGTAATGGATTATTTTAGTTTGTTGAATTACTTTACTGTGTCATAAAAAAAAGATTCTCTTGCTTTGAATACTAATGCTCATCCAAGGCCTGGTTTCATAGGAAGGGGCACCCTATTCCACTTTCAAAAGTGGCATGAGAATGCATGAGAATCTTGCAGTCAGACTGGCCCCAACGAGAGGGAGAATGTGGATACCAGAGAAGAGGAAATACAATTTCCATAGAACATCTATGTGCTTCTTTGACATAATAAAGCTTGAACCCAAGATTTTACAAATCTCAGTGTTCAAAATTTATAGATAAAAAAATGTATCATGTGGAATGGAAAAAAAAAAAAAAAAAAAAAAGAAAAGAAAAAAAAGAGGACAGAATACACACTTTGTCATAAATTTTATTCCTACTTTTTGTCTTTATTCTTTTGTTTCATGTAAAGCAAGAACTATTTTCTCCTACAGCTGTCTTTCTGATTTAGGAATATAACTTTCACCTTCATTTTTGATGATGATTTCCTTAGCCTGACTCTTTAATCCGTAGAAGGAGTCTTGAAAGCCTAGAAAGATCCGTTCCCTTCAAGACTATGTAGCTTACTTAAGCAAATAATTTCTTTTTCTGGTAACTTCCAAAAGGTACTGATTTTTCTCCATTTTATAGAGTGGAAAATAAACATCTATTTTAATTCCTAGATTAGGAGACTTAAAATATGAAGTGAATTAGACGAACTTGATCCAATGCTGTCTCTTATTTTCCATCTTTATTCTATGATACATCTTTATAAAGGTGTATTTCTTCTAAATAAATATATTCATGAATTAAAACATACAGGGGCTTTGACTGAACAGAACATTTGATGGTATGCTAAACTTCAAACACATGATCTGTAGCTCTGGTCAGTGAGATAATTGCTACAAATGCTTCAATGGACTAGAGAAAGCATTTAAGAGCCAAGTCTTGCTATTACTGTATATTACATTAACCACTGGAGAATATGCCTAAGTTTTACATTTTCTGCTTTATAAAGGTTTATATTATAAAATGTTAAATGGCCTTTTCAGCTGAAACTCTGTAAGGCTAAGAAGGCAAGCCCTTCTGTGCATACTATATTACTTCTATTAAAATGATCTGAAGTACATGCATTTCCAGTGACCTGTCTTGAAGCATCTTGCTGAAAAATGTCACAATTAGCAGCAGACTCCTGCTGAGGGTTTGATTACACAGTAAGGGACTAACTTTGCACCTCTGGAAGTTTGGCTTTAACTGAAAATGTCTCTGTTGGTTTCAGTTTATTCCCCACTGAGTACATGTCCATACCACAACATCATCACAAAATTTAGCATGATGAACACAGCAGTTCCTAAAGGATGGAACATTAAGAACAGAAAGGGAAACGGCCCAGATCAGTCCTTAGGCAACAAATAAAATTACATCATCATACAGTGATTAGTTCCCTGTAAAAGAAATGAAAAAATAGCAGATAGGTAGACAGATGATTGGAGACTAGTGAGCAGACAAAACAGTTACCATGAATTTGGAGAATAATAGAGTGGGGATTGTACCATCCTGTGCTAAAGGGTGAGATCCTAGGAGTTTCTGATGCCCTTGGAAAGTGCCAGTACCCACATTTGTAAAAAGGATTGCACAGTTGTAGTGAGGGATGCTGGAGTGTTTTGACTTTAAGGAGGACTTTAAGGATTATGTCTAGCAATTCTTGTGTATTATCAAATTACTAGGCACCAAGTTAGCTGATGTAAATTCCTGTATGCATGTTCTTTGTCTGCTGCAACCAGGAAATTAAGCACCTTAAACTAGTTTATAGTAAAAATGTCTTGAGACAATTCTTTTTATCTCATATTTATTTAAAAAGGCATAATAGCATTGAGCTGTTATGGATCAGATGAATACTTTTAATTCAATGGGAGAACATATACCCAGCTGTCACTTTGAGTTTTAGATCCCAAAGAGCACTGATGATGCAGGCTAAATTCTCCAGATGCTCAATTACTTGATGCTAAAATGTCTTATGTGTACCTGGGCATGTTCTAAACCACTGATCTCTCATAGAGGCTGCTGGAAATCAGAAACTGCATAAGGACAGAGTTCCTTGATAAATATACTTATGTATCCATCATCCAGATGTAAGGCCAATTGTCATCACTTACATCCATCCACGCACCATCTAGACTAATTTGAAACCTAAGTCTTCAGAAGTCCTCTGAAGATAACTTTGTAAATACTGCTTAGTGACATACAGTGAAACTCTTCCCTGACTGAGAAGGTTGTTCCTAAGTTTCCTGCACACTGTATGAACTTTTCTTAGCCACGAAGGTTTAGAGGTCATTTCTTGATTTTTCTTTTTGCCTATGTATTGCCTTGATGTATATTCATTGATTCATTCAAACTGAAGGGAAGACTAAGTGTGCCACTCAGCTTAGTGGTTGCTTGCCAGAATAGTGTTTGCTGATAGAAAGTGAAGCCCAGATAATAACAGATGTGCTCCACACAAAATAAACATCAACATAGTCCTCACATGGTGTGGCGACCAAGAGACTGCAAACACCAAGGTGAACAAAGCCTGCAAAGGAGGGTTTCTGCTCATCTTTCTAGCTCAAAACCAGTGATCAGGCAGTCAGTGACCAGTGCTGTCACATCCATCATCAGCAATGTTTCCACCTGAAAAATTCAAGAGGAGCAAGGCCTGGTCATGCAGATTTGTTTAGTTGTTAATGTATGCTGTGGTGTCATGTGCTCTGTGTCAGGATCTGCTCTCCCCTATGGAGCCCAGTTTTGTGTGTTACCTCTGTGGGACTGTTGTCAAAAGCAGCCTGTGTGAGGTGAACTGCTTCACAAATAGATAGGTAAGTTGCATGGACATGAAGTTCTTGCCTGCAGAGCCAGATAGCTGGTCTTGGATCATTTTATTCACTTTTAAAGCCAGAGCATTCTCTATGCATGCTGTGAAACCCTAAGTGCAAGCACACCAAAGAGTGTGAACCTGAATTTGGGTCTAGCATTTCCCAAATGGATGTGACAGCTACTATCTCTCAGTTGAGACTTCTGCAAGAAATGTGACTTGAAGTCATTGGCTTTTCCTCCTGTGATAACCCTGGTGGGCTTCTGAATGTCTGCTCTGACTTTAACCCTGACTGTAACCTTTTTTCAGTCCTGAATTCCGCTGGCGCTTTGTTTTGGAGAGTGAGTGGCTTAATCAGGAATTTCTTTGGGTAAAAAAGCCTGGAAGCTTTCTGCTAGCACTCGGATCATACCTTCTCTTGCCCTTGTCAGCGTCCTGAAGGATAAAAGCTGGATGTTCCCTATCATTGACATGTGCAAGAATTATAGCCAGGTGTAACCTGCCTGGCTGAAGGCTTCATGAATAATTATGGCAGATACAGCAGAGCTCTGCACTTTGGTCTAGGCTGTTCTACCAGCATCTCCTTGCCAGATTAAAGTTGCCTACTAAAAAAAACATCCTTCAGTTCATTTACATTTTTTTCAGAACAATAGGATTTTTCCTACATTAATTAGCGCATGTTTTGTTTTATGAGTCGTACATGGAAAGAAGCTGGGGAGTTATTTAGCTTAAGAGAAAATATTAGAACCTGTCAAGATCTTTGCAGCTGCTGTTGTTGTTGTTGCCGTTGTACTGTGCTCTATTAATGCAGATGAGCAACAAATATGCTTCTATAAATTGAATCTGACTATGGCGGCCCCAAGAATAACCCAAGGCACAGAAATAGGGAAAAAAAGTAGAGAGACAGAAAATCTCTCTCATTATTTTACTATAAAAATCTTAATTAGTCCCAAAGGTTTTTGTTATAAAATTCAGGTAGGTAAGGCACAGAAACTTTTTGTCAAGCAGACTATGCAAAAAGTAGGACAGTGACACAAAAAGAGTTGCAAATGAAGCTAGACTTGTATTCTAGCAAGTGAAATATTTATAAACCTACAGAGTTATCTGTTCATGGAACAGGTAAGGAAGTATAAATAAATTACATTTCAGAAATTAATACTTTCTTTTAATTGAATTTATCCTTGAAAATTAATAGAATTCTACCAATCTTTGAGGCAAAAACTCTCTACACATTTGCTTCTATATTACAGCAGAAAGATTATTAGTTCTGTGTAGTATGGTGGTTGCAAATTAAATATGGAAGTTTGCAGCAATTTGAATATCATAAGGAAATTATCTTTTCTTGTCTATATCTTTCAGCTTCTACAGCTAGAATTTTAAAATTAGGTTTATAATATTTTTTACTTCCCTGACTATTACCCACAGCTATATTACAGCTAATCAAAAAGCTCCAGTTCCAGAAATGCACAGAACAAATCAGTAAATGCACGATAGCTTCTGGCACCTCATGACGAGAAACTGGTGCTTGAATGTGACACATGGAGAAATATATCTTGAATTCATACATTATCTCTCAACTTGGCCTCCGTTTGTGATTAAATGTTCATACAGAACTGTGTTCCACTCCAAACTTGTATCAGGTATATGCACTGGTAAACACAAAGGCACTTTGCTTACTCAAGTGGTGAAGGCATCCTCTCATTTTAAAACCAGTCTAGATGGCTGAATTGATGTTCTCGTTTACCTCCTTTGTGATTCAGCAGCAGTTCTGACACACTGATCTTGTCTCTTTTTGAGACCTAAACCTTGTATGCCACTATTTGAGCGTTTTGTTGATAAAATTAATAGGTAATCTTCTAAACTGTTTCCTGTAGGTTCCTCTAGAATCTCTCAGTAAAAAGTGAGTTGCAAAATAAGTATGGCAAGTACAATATAGTAACATCTGTCTTTTTCACAAATCCCTCATGGGCTGAGCTGTGAGACAAGTTTGGTGTCAGGAAGTCGTTCATACCCACGGAGAAACAAAACAAAAATGTGTCTATGGGCTTTCAGTGCAGGGCTAGGCAGGATGGCAATTAGTCACTAAATTCCTTGCTGCAGTCCAGCCCTTAAAACTTATCTTATTGAATTCTATATACAGATGTGGGAGGGAATGATATAGAAAGATGATTTATAACATTGTATTTTTTTTTTAAATACTGTTGTTATGTTGCACAGGAAAACGGGATATCTTCTGGTCAACTAAACATTAGATTACAATCCCTTTCCAGTTATGGCCTTTAACCGTTTCAAAAGGGATAGGGTAAGGAAACAAACAGCTGTGGGAAAAAAAATAAATCCTTATTTATGGCAATATAGACATCAAAATTGCTTTACTCAGCTAGAATCCCAGATACACAAGCATAGATCACTAAAACAGCAGTTCCTAGTAGATTTTGATACAAAAGAATGGACTTTTCCTCAGGCATTTTCTTTCCCATCAGCTCACACAGCATTTTCTGTTTATTCGCTCAGTAGTATTCATTGATCAATTACTCAGCTGGACTTGGCATTAGGAAAGTAATAGTTCATTGGTGAATCTGAAAGCAGGCAACATGCTTGTGTGTATGTCTTTGTGCTGTTAAATACCTGAGCACTGTGTTTTATTTTCTGTAATCTAGAAGATGTTTTATTAGTCATAATCCAATATTATTTGAAAAAGGAAGCATTCATTATTTCAATTACGCTGTGATTTTGGGTGTTTTTTAAGGTATATATTTATAGTGTTGGGAATAGTGTATTTATTTATTTATTTATTTTAGTTATTTATTTATGGAGATAGCAGTAGAAAGTAGTCTTAGATATTCAACTTCAAAGCACAAACCTCTTTAATTGTCATTTTTGCTGCAGGTTATAGATATAGGATGTCTTCCATGTGTGTCAGTCACTGGTTAGGATGGTGATAGGTTTGGAGTGTATATAGAATCATGGGATGGTTTGGGTTGGAAGGGACCTTAAAGACCATCCAGTTTCAATTCCCCTGCCATGTGCAGAGACACCTTCTTAGAAAAGGCTCCTCAAAGCCCCATCCAACCTGGGATTGAACACTTCCAGGAATAGGGCATCTACAGCTTCTCTGGGCAACCTGTGCCGGTGCCTCACTACCCTCATCATCTTATACAGTTACTGAATAAATTATATATCTGTATGTATGTATTATAGAGGGAAAGATGTGACTACAATCTAGGAA
This sequence comes from Serilophus lunatus, assembly GCA_013399895.1. Taxonomy (NCBI): domain Eukaryota; kingdom Metazoa; phylum Chordata; class Aves; order Passeriformes; family Eurylaimidae; genus Serilophus; species Serilophus lunatus. The sequence continues at coordinate 67,472 of VXBA01004784.1, read as the reverse complement.
TGATTCAATCCTGGTCTAAATGGCAGAAGACTGAAAAGCTGAATTACAGCAGCTACTGTGAGAATAATGTTAATATAGAAAGGATGAAATTCCTTAAGTTCTCATTGATGATTCTGTGCCTGTGTGTATTTAGAGAGAGAGATCGATCTACCCTGAAGACCCTCTTAAAAACATCTTAGGAAGAATACAATGCAGTAATAAAGGAAAAGGAGAAAGCATTTCATAAATAATAGCATGTGCATAATATATCTTAAACATTAAAGAAGGGAATACTTTTTATTGTGTATAAAAGTTTAAAAAGTCTTGAGCTAGGGGAAGGGGCAATTGCATAAAGCTTTCTCAGCATTGTATTAAAAATTTAAAACTTATCAGGCTTTATTGTTGTTAGAAACTCAGACTATAAGTCCCATAACTCTCTTCATGAATATGAAAATATTTGCAGAATTTGGCCAGCTGACATCTCTGAGAATGTAACTCAGTTATTCTAAATTTATTGGAAGGATACTTACCTGTGTCTGCCAAAATCCAGCATTCAGAACAAGCCCCAAAAGCAGAAAAAGCAACATATTTACAACCAAATCATTACATATATGTGCTCTCTGGACTAACCAAGATGCTTGTGGTAGAAATCTAAGCAAATGCAACAAGATAGATGTTAACATCATTCCCTGTAATCAATACAGACAATTCTGGACGAATCTGGGCTGAGTGGTCTCTTGGGGGGGGGGGGGGGGGGGTGGGGGGGGTGGTGGGGGGTGGGGGGGGGGGGGGGGGGGGGGGGGGGGGATTTGGTGTGTGTTTTTTTGTTTGTTTGGGATTTTCTTTTTGTGGTTTTGTTTGTTTTTGTTTTGGGTTTTGTTTTGTTTTAAAAAAAGAAATTAATTTTAATTATAAAAAAATCAACCTTCAAATCATAGGTAAACATTACTAAAAACCCTCTATCTGGTTTTATGATACAAAGGGGTTTTAAGTTGAAGCATAACTCAAAAAAATGTTGTTACACCATCGCTTTTATAATCCAGAGTCCTGGTTAATATGGCCAAGCATTACATATTTATTCTCATATTCATGAATGTCATCATCAGATACTTTAATCTTCTTGTATACAAAGTTTTCACCTCTCCATATATATAGATATATACATACATAGATATATGTATATATGCACACACATATACATATATACATAGATTTATGTATAGATATATAAATGTATATATCTATACATACATATTTAGTAGGAGGAGAAGTAAGGATAAGCTTTATTATCAGTTCAACTTTGTTAGCGTATGCTAGCTGTTCTTCCTCAGAATTAAATTTTATCAAGAATTTATGTCTATATCTGTATATCAAGTGTCAACTCGTGCTTATTTACTCTATTACAAAGAAATAGAGTTTGGAATGAATTTTACAGACTTCTGCAAGTTAATTTTTTTTAAAGTTATATTTCTCTTATGTGATATAAATGTATTGTCTCTATTTACATGTAACTCCTCAACTTTTTTTCATAGCACATTATATTTATTTTATACAACAATTTATCTGTCATCTCACCTGGGTAAATTATTATCCAGAGCATAAAGTAAATTTTTCATACTTGAAATTTTGCTAAGGAAGGTGTATTCCACCTCATTTTAGGATCTAGGCAATTAGTATCTCAGTTTGATAGATGTGAGTCTGTTGGTTATCCCCACTCCTAGCTGCAGGGAAAAGCAAAGCACAGCCTATGTTACAGGAGTGTAAATGCACACACACAAAAAGGAAACACACACTTACAAACACCTCTATAAATCATGAACAACACAAATAGTCCAATACTATTTCTCTTTTCTGGTTAACTAGACTCCAGTAGTTGAAGGCACACAGATCCTGCACTCTCTTAACTCACACTCAAGGATTCCATGCACTCTGACTCAAGCATGACTTCATCCAGGCACCATGCTCAGATCCTGGCCCACTTCAGCCAGTTCCAGCTCTCACTTTGGCTCTCATCAGTCTGCTTTTTGTTTACTAGCTGCCTAGCACAGATCCGAGTTTGCTGCATAAGTTTGTATATACATGCACAAACATATATATGCACATAAACAGGAAATCACATTTGCACAACAAATAGGTGGGAACAAAGTTCTTCAGAGGGCAGTGACCAAGTGCAGGGCTTGAGGAGGGAACCACTTGCTTGCATGTCACTTCAAGCTCTTTCCTATCTATTTTGCCATATTTCTATTCCCTGATACACGTTAATTCTTTACTTCTTTCACGCTTGTCCTTGCCTAGATAAAAAACTTGTCCCTATTCAGTTTTTCCCAAAGGGCTCATTTTGGAAATTTCTGATATTCTGTTTACTTTGTTAAATTTCAGGACAAGGCTTACTCCCCTATATATATGCATACTTGAAAAAAGTTTAAATTTTAATTGCTGTGGCCAAAATATTGTTATGACAATTTTTTCTCTTTGTTTTTACTTTTATATAATGATTCTTTTCTTATTTAACTCAAATATTTCAAATCCTGTTTATTTGTTTGTTTCCAGATTGCTAATATGGGCCATGTATGATTTCTAGAAAAAGTCATCCTATAAGCCACACTAAATCACTAGGAAACTCTTCTGAAATAGGAGAGGAATGAGAGTTAGTAAATAAATAACTTATTTTCTTATACAAATTTTCAGGCGATTGATTACATCAAAAATATTATAGAATCATAGAATAACCTGAAGGCATCCACAAGGATCATTGAGCTCCACCCCAGCCCTTCCCAGGACCATCCCCAAGTCACATCATGTGCCTGAGAGAATCATCCAAACACATTTTGGACTCTGTCAGGCTTGGTGCTGTGACACTTCCCAGTGGAGCCTGTTCCAGTACTCAGCCACTCTCTGGGTGAAGAACCTTCTTCTAATATGCAACCTAAACAAGTTCAGGTGTTTTCCTTAGGTCCTGTCACTGGTCACCAAAGAGAAAAGATTGATGCCTGCCCCTCCACTTCCCCTTATGAAAAACTGTAGATTGCTATGAGGTCTCCTTTCAGTCTCTGGTCTCCAGGCTGAACAAATCAAGTGAGCACAGCTGCTCCTTGTATGGCTTCCCTTCTAGGCCCTTTACCATCTTTGCAGCTCTCCTTTGGAAACTCTTTAATAGTCTTATACTTTCATTCATTCCAAATTTGCTTAGCACTAACCTTCAATTAAATAGTCTATGTGTGCAATCAAGCAGTTTTATTAAAACATTTCTTTTAACACAACTAATTAACACTATACACTACCAAATTTTATCTACTGCCTTCCAGATCCAAAAAGGAATGCTTAATATATATGTTTGGCTTTTCATTGCCAACTGCCATCTTTTTTCATAGTGACTGATATAAGATATCAGGGATACTCCAGTTCTCCTACATGGGCAAGTATTTTTGGACTCAGTCTTTCCTAGTCAGTTAACATGTCAGACTCTGTGTTAAAGTAGATTATTTTTTAATTATTTGAAACAGGAGACAGAGAATGGTATTTTAAACTGTGAGTCAGACAGGATGCAGCTCAGTGTATGATCTCTTCTACATGCAAAACAAACTGTGCATTAAATTGGGAAGAACAACTGAATTTCACAGTGGGAAGAATGCATTAGATTAAAGTGATGCATAATCATAGATGTATGATACTGTGCTTAGGTGAAGAATATATTTCTAGAGAACCAAGTGCTAGACATAGGTATTTCAAGAGCTGTTTATTTGCTTTGTCATTTACAAACAGCTGAACAGGGAAAAAGAGTTTGGGAAACTCCTTCAAATTAATTTTCAGCTGAGGGGTCTCTAGTATTAAGGTGATAAGAAACTTGTGCTGAATTACTGTACAAAAAGTTAACTATCTAAAGAACTCTAAAATCAAAGGTTATCTAGAAAACAATAAAAAATTGTACTTATGAAGGGAATAGCGATAAGAAGTAAGTGTTCTAAGCCAGATAAGTTAACAATCTAATGTAAGAGACTGCAAAAACAATCTCTAGAATTCTAGAGCAATGCTTGAAATGAGAAATCTTCTTTCCTATCTCTTGCAAACTTTCTCATTTCATGATACCCAACTGTTCTCTTTCCTAAAGATTGTTATTCAGTGTGCTTTACAAAG
>VXBA01004784.1:33266-63354 GCA_013399895.1 Serilophus lunatus | reverse complement strand
CCCCATTAAATCTGACAGTGTTTAACTTAGGAAGAAGGGCAAGTATTTGTTTTCCTTTTTTGGCTGTACAGAAAAGTATAACTGCTAATTTTAAACAGGCAGTGTTGATTCAAAAGGTATTTAGGTATAAAAAAAAAAATAATGGGAAATTCTTCTGCATGACTGCTATAATATATGCTCTATACACTCTCTTTTTTCTTTGTCTTCCCCAGTTCTCTTTATTGAATATATCGTGCTCCTCTTACGTTCTGGCAACCTTATTGCTAATTTTTATTCAGAGACATGATGAGACTGATGAAAATATCAAGTGACCTGAGGTGATGGAGCTTATAGATTATAGACTAAAACAGTGGCTGGAGTCCATATTCCTGAATGATGGTGATGTCCTCAAATGAAATTCCCTTTGCCTGTTGCCTTTGCTGTACTGTTCTGAAACAAAAAGAGAATTTTCATCACATTAGATAAGGTTACGGTTTTGTTTTAAAAACTGCTTTCTGCACCCTTCTTCAGCTTTTACTTTTTAAATACTTTCATGCATTTTTTTCCAGAACAAGCCCTATGTCACTTTCTGCAAAAGTTTTCTGTTTCTTCACACAAGATTAGGCATCTTTCTCAGTATTTTTTTAAGGACAATCATGAAAAGCAGCTAACTTTATCTGCACACTATGAAAAGCTACTGAGAGCAAATTTAGAGAATACAATTTAAGGAAACAGTGAGATAAAAAGGTCTTTTAGCCTGTCTGGGTATCTTATTCAGTCTGATTCTTCAAAGTCTCAGTCTAATTTCCAGTCCTGCTGTAAGCCACATGTCATGACCTTGCTAAGTGGGTGGAAATCACAAGGAGACAAATAAGAAAAGAAACAGAACAAAGAAGGAAAAGGAAGCTTCAATTACAGTGGCAAGAACAATGAGTAGTTCAAAAGCAGAGTTTCCATTAGTTCAATGGATAGGTTCTTCTTTTCTTATTTCAATGTAATCTGAATGGTGTATTCTATAACAGCCACCAAACAATTCAAGTGCTTCTGTTGACTAACTGATGTATCTACTTATTGAAATCCATGTGTCTCCTACATATTTCCCTTTTTTTCTGTCCCTGGATTTTCCAATACTATGATTAAATCCTGAGCTCTTAAATAATTTTCACACTTTTTTACATTCGCAGGGATATTATAATATAGACAACATCTTACTATAGTAGTCACATACTAGAAAATACAGAAAACAGAAGGGTTGCAATGGATCTGATTTTGCTGATCTGAAACAAAGAACAATGTGAATTGCAGAGCTGATCCCAGTAAGTCTCTGTCTCACATAAGTACATGGAAATGTAAATGTTATCCTAACCAAATAAATTCTCATCACTATCCTCAAGGTGGTATTTTATAGTCATTCAATTTCTGAAATGAAAGCAGAAAGCAGCATTTGAACTGACACTACAGTTAAAAAATGTAGTGATCAATGTACATGGGAGATTATGTCCACTAAAAAAGATATGGTGCTCCTGCATAGAACTCTATACTATTAAAATGAAAGTAAGAGCCTCAGATTTGATGTTTTAAACATGGTTGTTACAGAAGATATCACTGCATTAATTTGCACTTTGGGCTCTTTGCTCATCTTCAGCCATTGTGTCTGAGAGAGAGCAGCAATATTGCAGATTTTGCCTTTCTGAGCCCTGTTTCTGTTATATTTGGTCGACAAAAATTTCACAGCTCTGATTGCAATCCCTGTAAAGTTTTAAGAGGTAGCTTTTTCAAATTGTGAACTCTGCAGTGAAATGAAGGTAGTCAGGGGTGGGTTCATCAAGATGTCTCATCCTGAGGAATAAGTTACAACTTACTCCTGAAGACAATTAGGGTTAGGGTTAGGGTTAGGGTTAGGGTTAGGGTTTAGGGTTAGGGTTAGGGATAGGGTTATATATATACAAACACAGAGAGAGATATATATGTATATACATATATATGTAGAATTTATTTTAGAATAATTAATTTCTCCACATGTCCTGAACCTCACACAGACCTTGTAGGCAACAATCTGTCCTGGTTTATCTGATGATCCCAGGGCACAAATTACAGGTGGAGCTTATTGGAAGCTTCATCCTGAAGCTTATTGAGACATCGAGCTAGAAGGCTTGAAGCTACAGGTTGAGTTTGAGTGATTTTGAATACTCCAACATCCTGACATTTTCTTTCTTGTTTCTGTTGTCTACACATGAATTCGTAATGCAAAGTTTTTTGTTTTCTGCTTCTTTTCCACATTTAGCTCCTTAATGTGTTGAATCCAAAGTTAAAGGGGAAGTTTAACGTAAAAGAGAGGGATATGGCATTTTTAGAAAGCTGATAAAGACTTAAAAAGTTTGTTGGAACTATGAAGGTATCAAACCATTTAAATTTTTAGAAAATTAACACACTTAGTCCTTTGAAGAAAAAAGTTAAGTAGTGGAGCTTTTTAAAAATATTTTCATGCAAACCAAATGAATTCTCCTTTTACTTTGTTATGTTGTTATTGGTTTTTTATACACTATGTTCTATTAACCATATCGAAATTTAATGGAAAATATTCCATGTTCATAAAAACAATTTATGTTTCTGTGAATGGTGCAATTAATCTTCAAATATATGTAAAAATATATGCTTTTATTTCTATACACATTTACTTATGTGTGTATAAGTATAAACACATATATATCGTAAAAGAGAATTTTTTCCCTTTTTTTTTTTTTTTTGCTGAGCTTTCTGTGCTAAAAATATCTTTATCCAACCAACTCTTTTGTTACATGAAAAATCTGCACAAACTCAAATGATGGTTAGTGGAGTTAAAGTATGTGAAAAAATTGGTCTGTGATACCCTGGACGTTGAAAAATCTGAAGTATTAGAAAGGAATAAAACAATAACATTATGTAGCTCTACTGATCCAGTTTTCATTAAAAGATCTCAAAATACCTTGAAAACTGAGTTAGTGTTATTGTCTCCAAAATTAAAATTATGGTAAAGAAATACAGCAAGAAGATGTGACTTGATTGAAATTGGCCACTAGACTTGCAGGGGAGACAGATGAGAATGCTCTTTATATTTTCCCCCTTCACCTTCAGCTTTCATTACTACTTATGATGTTTTAGTGTAACAGGGTTAAAGAGTGAGAGAGAAAAAAAGTCTTTTTTTTCTTCACTTTGCAACAGTGCTCTTAAAAGTGGTTTCTAGTTTGCAGCTTTGGCTGTTTTCAATGCCTCATTCTTGAAATGTAAAGCTTAGCCTTTGCCTGAAAGTTCTTCCAGAGTCTATGAAAAAGTATAAATGAAAGAAACACAACTACATTATGTTTCATTATTCTTTGCCCTTTACTACATACAAAAAAAATCTCATAAATAAGTTACAGAGTGCAATTCTCATCAACAGAGCCTCCAGTACTTCTCATTTGGAGTCTCACTCATCAAAGGGCACTCTGCAATGGTACCTGAGCTGAGGTCATGGTCCAGGGGAGAAGAGGTTTTCTTCACACAGACAGATGATAAATTTGTTCTCTGGCTTCTGATTCAGTGAAAAAAATACATTAAGTTGTATAGTTATTTTCATACTATGAAAATCTGTGATAAGAAATCTGACTTGACAGGTGATAGCTTTTTTCCTGTGCCTGAACAAGTATTTTTGAAGATGGCAAATGTTGATTTGTACACATTTGTCATGTATGTGTTAAAATAGAACAGAATAACAGGTTCTTATAAGATGTAAATCATTGTAACTACACCAATATACAACAAAACAAAAAAATATACAACTTTCCATAAAGTTATTCAAAGCAGAACTGTTAGAAAATATATTTCTTCTCATAAATTTCTGTATATATGCATACATATATATTTTTATATCAACTAGTTATTTATTTCCATTTAGTGCAAACTGACATCTTTACTTTTTGAAAGCTTTACTGTGACAATTATATACAGCTGCTACTCAAAGTATTTCAGATGAAATCACCCCTGCGTATTCATGAAGAGGGAAAAGTACATTGTTATATTGCTTATTTCTCTGATTACCCTTACCCATTTCTTTGTAGTTTAGCAGGTACTAACAGACGCATAGATGTTGATGCCGTGGCTACAAACCTTTGTCCCCATTGGTGTGTTGTGTTCAGCTTCATTTTTCAGAAGAAAATTTGAATCTGGAAATATTTTACAATTCCCCTCCCCTCCAGCTTTTTTTACCTTTTATATTATTATTATTATTCCTCCTTCCCACTCCCTCCCTCAAGATTTTTGTCACTACACAAACTTCAGGACAGGATTCAGTCAGTTCCTACAGGAACTGTCCATTAAAATGTGCATATGATTAAAATCTAATACTCTGACATTTGAGCTACAGTGAGAAATTGGCTCAGATTCTGTTTTTCCAATATGAAAAAAAAAAAAATCTAAGTTGACACATGATTCCTTTGGATTGGATTAAGTTTTACGAAGATTTATAAGTTAGGAGACAGTGCATTATCAATTTTGCTGAAGACTTTAAGACCAAAATTACCAACTATTTGTACTTCATCAGATGGAATTCTTTAGTTTCATAATAAAACAGAAATAAATCCCATGTTATTCACATATGCTGTTGTTATCTACTTAATTCTACAATTACAATTCACATTAAGCAGTAGTGTTGGTGTTGCACCTCATTCTTAAAACCTGTTCTTTTTGCTGGTGGATTTATGTATAGTGCCTGATTATCCTTCTTAAAAAAAAAAAAAAACCTTAATAGAATCAATAATCTTCTCAGTAAGAAAATAAAGAAATGTTGTTTAATTCTGGAGAAGGAAATGAATGCAGATGAGTATTGGGTTTTCTGTAGCCAGGTTTTGGTAGCAGTGGGGGAGTGGGAGGGAGGCTTTTTCAAGAAGCTGCTGGAAGTTTCCCCCATGTCCAGCAGAGCTGATGCCAGCTGGCTCCAGGCTGGGCCTGCCACTGACCAGGCCAATCAGCAGTTGAAGGAATGACTCTGTGATGACATATTTTAGAAGGAAGGGGAAAAAGGTAGTGTCAGATGAAGATGGCTCCTGGAGAGAAGCCGAATGAGAAAGTTGTGAGCAACATTACAGACACCAAGGTCAGTGGAGAAGGAGGGGGAGGAGATGCTCCTGGCGCCGGAGCTGAGATCCAGCTGCAGCCCATGGGGAAGACCATGGTGAAGCAGCTGTGCCCCTGCAGCCCATGGAGGACCACAGGAGTGCAGAGATCCACCTGCAGCCAGTGGAGGAGCCCACGCTGGAGCAGGTGCATGTCGGAGAGAAGATGTGACCCCATGGGAGGCCCATGTTAGAGCAGGATCCTGGCAGGGAACTGTAGCCTGCGCGGAGAGGAGCCCACACTGGAGTAGGATTCTCCTGGTAGGACTTGTGGCCTGTGGGGCACCCACACTCAGTCAGCTGTACCCGAAGAACTGCACCCTGTGGAAAAGTGACCCATGTGGCAGCAGCGTCTGAAGGGCTGCTGCCCATAGGATGGACTCTCACTGGAGCTGCTCTCTTGAAATTGTAGCCTGTATTCTGGATGCAGCTTTATTTATTTTAAGCATTGAGGCAAAAAAACCAAGAAGAATGGTCACTGTTACTCTCTCCTACAGTCCCATGGAGAAAGCCTCTCTGAAGGGTGAGCCAGGTCCTAGATGGACTGAAGTTATTGCCTCACTAATTCATCTTTGTTCCTGGACCAGAAGGTGGATAAGTGCTAATTAATACCTAATATGTTAAGTTTCAAAATACGAAGGAGAATAAACAAGGACCTAGGATTCTATTCTGGCTTTTTTTTCAACAAGTATTTAGTCTCTGGAAGAAGGAAAGTGACTAATAAGCTAGTAATGATTACAAATACATGTATGGAGCTTCACAGATCCATCTTCAATTCTAAAGAACAGACGACCTTTCTGCTTTACTTACAATGATGACTGGCAAAAGTGTTCCATTGATACAAGGAATATCTCCACATAGAAAGGCATCTCCTTTGTGATATCTAAGTTCTATTTATTTTGTTGTGGAATGGAGCTTTAGCAACTAGCTCTCAAAGTCTAAGGGTACATGTGGCATTATACAGCCCACTGCAGTCTGCTTTGCTGCTTTCTGACTTTTCTAGGGCATCCATCATTTTAGATACAGAATTCCAGTCTGGCTGCTCAGTTAAAGCTTGCTCTTCATGTTCTGGTATTGCCAGTTTTGTTCTTCTTATTCCACTGAGCTACTGATTTGCAGGCAGTTGTGTTATGAATCGATTATTAAAATTATTAGAAATGCCTCTGACCAAACTAAGGTGCAAATGAGACCATATGCCAAAGTCAATAGCATGGATTTTTTTTAACAGTGAATGTGAGGCAGAGAGGAAGAGAGAAAGAAATAGAGAAAGGAGGAGGGGAGAGGAAGAGAGTGACAGAGAGAGATTAATAGAAAAAGTATCAACACTCTGTGGAACCAGATGGCATTCTGTGGATTTTTTTCTGTTTTTCTTGGTGGTGAGGGTCCAAAAAACATAGGATCCAGTGGATAAATATATGTTCAGCAGGTACCAAGCATCTGCCCTGGTGGGTGGGGGAAACTTTGCAGTCTCTTTCGACAGGCTCTGGATTTGATGCCTCACTTGGGTCATGTGTAGTCCTCTGGTGATGGAAGGCCTCAGGAATGAGTCTGGGGTGCTTTAGGGGTCTTTGATGGTTTATGTCCCCTTCTCAGCTGCTTCTCCTATGATGTCCCGTGTGTTCCTGGTTTTCCCAGAGTGGGGTGTTTACTCTGTTTAGTGTGGAGAGATTTCACCATCACACAACCAAAACCCTTCTCCTCCACTACCCAGTGACCCTTGTTTACTTCTCCTCAGACCTGAGGTGCTTAGACAATAGTCTTATCTCAAATTTCCCCTTCACAGTCCAAATTCCAGTCAGGGAGCACACTGAGGAAGAGAGGTGCTTTGGTGGTTGCAGGCAGGCAATTTTTTCCTTGACAAAAAGGCTTTCTATGATTTTGCCAATGTTTAAGACATCAACAACATTTCAGTCCACCACAGGTTGACAGTTTATTTATACATTCCTTGTCTTTTTTTAATATAGTGCTAGGGCTCAAATCTGTTTGGAGGAATTTGTACACAAGTAGAATCAGTTAGCATCCAACTCTGAATCTAATAATTAGAGATGAATGAATGCATAAGTACCCATGCTCTCCTCAGGCTTTCTGAACCAGCAGAATAATTAACCAAGCACCTCAGGCAGGTTTGCTTTAAGAAGAAAAGAGTTCCAGAAACATAATGCTAAAGTTCTGTGATTATAAGGGCTGTTTTCTTAGCTGAAAAATATAGAATGTATTCTCCCTTCACTTTGACTGACATTCAGTTTCTAATTGCTGTTTTTTTCTCTTAGATATTAGTCATTTGCATCACACTTTACAGAGAAACAGAACAAAGATCAGAAGGTAAGAAGATATGAAATAAGTTTCTCAACTGACCCATAGTCATGTATAAAGATGAACATAAAATTTGAGGCCTGTGGGGGTTTGCCTCTCCCTTAGCTGTAGAAATGCTGTGACAAGCCAAAAGGTTATGGGTTTTAAGTCTTTCATGAGTAAACACATTCTTCAGTCAATGGACAAGCTTTTGCAGGTACTATATTGACTAAAAAAACACAAAAACTTACCGAGTAATTACTCATTATTGTGTATTCTATTCTTACATGAAGGCAGAGATAAAAACATAAGTATTATAAAAAATAAAAGAAAAAATATAGAAAATATTTTCTCACTGATATTTCTGGTGTACCACTGTGTTATTGAACTTTTTTGTTCAATTCAGTAAAATCTTCTAGATTAAAATCTGAAATTAATGTGCTAATTAATTTCAGATTTATGGCTTGATTTGTGGGTAGATGAGGATGTCCAATCAGTGCCAGAAGCATTTGGAAGGACAACTGCAGTACTTACTAATAAATGTATATAGAACAAAATATTCCACTTTATAAATTCATTATTTGTCCATAACCTGAGTAGTGCATATAGTATATGTTAGAATTGGGAAAAGTACAGCGGACAAAATTTGTTATCACATCTGTGTGCAATACCTGCTCTAGAGAAACAGTCAAGGTGCAATCATCTTGCAAAGGAGATGACTTGGGGGAATATGGTGCAGGAGTTTCTAAAAGATGAGTATAATGAGACGCCAGTAGGAAATGACTGCTCACTATCTTTTCCAGTATGGCAACCAGTAGATGACAATGAAACCACAAGATGTTTCTTTGTGCAATGGCCTGCAGATAAAGGCAAATACTTCTTACTTTAAAAGTGGTCAAACCCTGTTAACAGACATCCCAGAGGGGTTGTGTCATCTCCACATACTCTTTCAGATATTCAAAATCTAACTAGGCCCACATCTGAGTAAACTGCTTTAAATAGGAAGGTTGGAAGACAAAATCTCCAGAGTTCCCTTACCATCTAATCCCCTCTGAGTTTCTGAAAATGTTTGTCAGATAATACCCATAAAAAAATTCACTAAGTTTCAACCACAACCTACTTTCTGTGGTTTCCTTCTTCTTGGTTTCATGATTTACTAGAGCACTTTTCATCTTCTTGCTGTCAGTGGTAGACTGTGCACCGTGTTTATGTGTTTACAAGATGAGAAAGATCTGCCGGTTTATGAAAATTCATGAAATAAAGATCAGGTTGCTGTCATGAGTTCACACCTCATAGCTGTGTCTGTAGAAAAGGTAGACTAGACACATTGTAAAGCTTGAACAGCCACAGATGCTCAATATTTTTTTCCTTCACAATATGAAGGAAACACAACTTTCACTTGTGGCTATAAGCCATTGTAAGTCACGTTAATAAACTTTGCTGGGACAATTTTCTGAAATTGCCTACATATATTTTTTGTAGCCGCTTTCAGACAGCAGGACACTTGTTTAGCAGCTTTGTTAACACAGATATGTTCATTTATAATGTTAATGCCTTATAAGTAAGGGGAGACAAAGAAAAAATGCGGCAAATGCGTATCTCATGAGGTTTAATAACACTAAGTGCAAGGTGCAATCCCTGGTATCAACACAGGCTGGGAATGAACAGATCAAGAGCAGCTTTGCCAAGGAGGACTTGAGGGTGCTCTCACAGCCCAGAAAGCGAATGTGTCTTGGACTGCCTTAAAAGTGTGGCCAGCAGGTCAAGGAAGGTGATTCTGCCCCTCTACTCCAGTCTCATAAGATCCCACCTGCAGAGTTGCATCAGCTCTAGGGTCCTCAGCGTGAGAAAGACATGAACCTGTTGGAGAGAGTCCAGAGGAGGTCACCAAGATGATCAGAGAGATGGAGCACTTCTGCTATGAGGAAAGGCTGAGAGAATTGGGATTGTACAGCTTGAGAAAGAGGTGGTTTTGGAGCAGCTGATTGTGGCCTTCCAGTGCCTGAAGGGAGCCTACAAGAAAGATGGAGATGGACTTTTTATAGGAGCACATAGCGACAGGGCAGGGGGGAATAGCTTCAAACTGAAAGAGACTGGGTTTAAATTAGATATTAGGAGAAAATTTGCTGTGAGGTAAGGAGGCACTTGAACGGATTTCCCAGGAACAAAATGCTTTATTCTTGGAAATGTTCAAGGCCAAGCTAGCTAGGACTTTGAGCAACCTTATCTTGTGGAAAGTGTCCCTTCCCATGGGAGGGGGGTTAGAATGAGGTGATCTACAAGGTTTCTTCCACTCCAAAACATTCTATGATTCTATAAAATAGAAATGTCAGGTAAGATGCTGCTTCTTAGTCTTGTGAGAACACACATGGGATTTATCACATTGGAAAAAAAACACCCATGGATGAAGCTAATGTTATTATGAAATTTCCTTCAGAATTACCTTGGGTGGGCTTTAGTTAAACTGGGTTAAGTTTAGCCATCTAAATCTGCTATTAAATACTAATTCTTAGATATATCTTTATGATGACTTGCTTAAAAATGCTCCAGAGAGGAAAAGAAATTAATTGAGAATGTACAGATATGCTTTTGAAATCTCTTCAGGCTTATATGTATGGCATTACTTTCCTCACCCTTTGAAGACTAGATGTTCTGTCTTATTTTTCCCAATTAAAACAAATGTTAACAATAGTATGACAAAAGCTTATGAGGTTGATAGCCTCGAGGGACTGTGGAACTGTTCAGAAATTGTCCAGATACCCTCAGAAACCTTTGTTTGTGCCCCTGCTCAAACCTTGACATTTCCACAGTGATGGCTGCTACCCAAGAGGTGTAAAATGTTTGTAACACTTGAATTCAAGCTCCATCGACAGTTGATTCTTTGTCTTTCAAAGGACTGAGGCATATGTGTGAGTCAACATTAGATCTTTAGGGCCAGATCTACAGCTGAAATGAATATGTGGAGTTCAATTGACCAGTATTGAATATACTTGAAATTGTACAGGTAAGTGTTAAGCAAAGAAATAATGAAGAGAGACAAAAATGACATTATTATACTTGCAGTTGAATATCAAGCTGGAATTTACTGAGATAAATCAGCTTATAAACAGACTTCATTTCTGTCTTTGAGGCTATTAGCAATGTAAAATTTTATTTAATTTTTTAATAAATTTAAATTTTAATAAATAAATGTTTTAAGGATAAAAAAACTAATAGCTTATTAACAGCTTAAACCCATTAATTTTGGCCTTATTTAAATGAAAGTCAAAGCTTATCACTACATAATAATAATAACAGCTAAAACATGGCAATCAGTACAAAGCAAGTGACATAGAGGGAACTGCACAGTAAAGCCTGTGCTGTCTGTGAACTCTCTGTGCTATATACATCAATCAGCTCTCAGCATTGTGATAGAATATAGTCAGCTCTTCCATTCAAAGAAGATAAACAAGGATGTACTTTTCTCTTCCCTATTGTCCAATGCTTCCAGAGTGTTTTCATCAACATACAGTTTTTGATGGTCATAAAATATAATGTTGATGTTGTGATGTCCCCTGGTACTGTACCACTCATCTAGAACTGAGATGAATGGGTTTACTCCAGTCTGTAAGTAGCTGCTTGTAGTTTCAAAAATTCTAGGGTAAAGCCAAAAAAGGCCAAAAAGGCCAAAAGCAGACTGCTCTTAAAATCATCCTCCTTACTGTGCTATTTGACACATCCAGAGAAAGAACTACAGCACAAGAGAAATTTGGTATAAGACACATCCATAATGCATGTACGAGGGATTTCCTAAATGTATGTTCAGCAACCGTAGCATAAGTCAAGGAACTCACAGGAAGAACTATTTATAGAAGCACGGAGAAATATAATTTTTAAGAGGTTATTAAATAATATTATTTGGGAATGAGGGAAAATGTAGGCCATTTTGGATTGAGAAATTACTCTTTTGAAGTTCTAATCTCCTCTCTAACGCCACTCTCAACATAAATTTATCTTAGACTTTATGGGCAGTATGGTTGGTATATTTTAAAATGATAAATGAATAATGAGAAATGGTCCTGATCACCAAGAAAATAATTTCAGCAAAATGTATCAATTATTATGAGGGATTATTTCAGGTTTTTATCTTACAGCGCTCTGTTTCAGTGTGCTTTTGTAAATCAACTTCTGTACAATGACTGAGCCTAACAAATAATGAAGGCATCATATGTTCACTCCACATGTGTACAATATAATGAAAGGTTATTCATTAATTTCAACACTTCCCTGAGAAACATAGTAAATTTTCTGGTGAGAATGTAATAGAAAAGATACTTTTTCCTTTCCTAGGTGACAAATAGCTTTTGGCCAGAGCAATGAAATGAGTAGAAGATTCAGCTGATTTGGTTCTGTTGAGCACTTGCTCTAGGGAAGATACAACTGAGAACAGAAGATGCAAGTGGAGGGTTATGAGGTTCAGACTACTCTGTTTGTCTCAGAGCATTGCTCTGAAACTTGGGACAATGCCAAAGCAGAGATATTGACTGCCTGGCATAACAACAAATATAATCTTGAGTGTGCCTTGGTTTTCCTCACTAGAAGCTTAGAAGGTCATGTTTCATTCCCGGAAAGAACGAGACTGTTTTAAAGGTTCAGGGATGTTTTTGCAGTAAAGGATATTTGCTCCTATCTGGTCTGGATGCATAATTCCCACCTAGGTGTTATCTTTACAGGTAACTGTGAAGGTGATTGTATGTGTGAGTGTGAGGGAGACAGAGGGAGTGTGTGTGTGTGTATGCATTTAAAATAGTTAAGTGTTTCTTCTTCATTGCTAATTTAAGTAAGAGTTGATACTTCTTTGAGATAGAGCTCCCAGTTAATTTTAGAACTCGGTTGATTCAAGCACCTTCTAACTTCAAGTAAAATAATCACTACAGCATAGAGATCCTATCAATCATAGCAAGGTTTGCATGCTTATTTAGCTAGCTTGTAATTAAAGGCAGCTAAAAATATCATGCATGAATGGCAAGTTTCTACTTTTTTTTATTTAGCTCATCTCCTTCAGAGAGAAGACACAAGTCCCATCAATCACACAGTTGGTAACTGAAGTCATTATCACTAAAATTGAGGCAATTATATACAAATGAATATTAATGAATCTTCCAGTCAAAATCCAGGTCAGTTTCCAACAATTTTAATAAAAATATAAAGAACTTCTCTTTTCTATTTAATCTTTTGTCAAATAATCAGTACCAGTAAGGACACACCTTTTGTATTAAGCTAACATCATGGATTGAGGTTTTAATGAAATTAATAGCAGTATTTTTCCAGCATGGTGCAAAGTGATGTATTAATTAACATTGTTCTTCCAAAAAGTGACACAATGTTACACTAACTTAACTTTGAAGTTGTCATTTCTAGTTGCCATTAGCTCTATTATAAGGATGAAAAGGATTTTCAGTGCACTGTGCTCAACCAGACAAGTAAAACAAGACCGCACTGTTTTAAGGTCTAAAAAAAAAAAATCGTATGATCTGAACTCTCACAGATCCACCTCTGTGTCCACTACAGGAAAGATCATCAGGCAATTTGTCCCCTCCTCTCTGAGTCAAGTCACGTTTACTTACAGCCGAGCTAAAGGTAAGGGTAAAGGGAATAAGTCAGAGTAGCTTTCTTTGAACTGTGCTTCACCCCATGTCTTTGGAAATGATCTCAATAGCTTTAAGGTAGTTTGTGGCAACTGTTAACTGCACATGGACGCACAGCACAATAGTAGATGCAACTGCGTCTATGAATTATTTAAGGAGATAGAAAGTAAGGCATTTCAGGCAGCTATATCGGATTTAAATTTCCCCATTGTAAGTATCAGTTTTCATTCTGAAACTGTACTAAAAAGGTAATTTTATTTTTATGTATTTGTCTGTTTGCTGTAACTGAAAGCCATACTGGTGATAGCAACAGTGAAGGTGTTCATTTATAGTCCTTCCTTCATTAGCACAATGAGAAATAGAAGGAGTGAATCATCTGTCATTCAAACACAACCCCCACTCAGTCAAAAAGAGGGGAAAAAGAGAGCTTTTTAAAATATCCTTTACAAAACATTTACTTTTTTGCCTAGCTCCATGGACAGACGGACTCACTGCTCTGCTGAGGTACACTTGAACAAGATCAGCTTCAAGCTCCTTATTATGATAAGTATAGAGGAAAATTAGGTAGGCAGAATGTAATCACTCAAACTGGTGTTTTGTTAAATACAAGAGTGAATAAAATAATTATTTAGCTTGTAAATCAACAATTCTTTGCTATTCTGAAATTACCTTATATTCAGCCTTAGCAATAAACAGGAGCATGTTGCAAGGAAAAAGATAATTCTATACTTACAGAGAACTCATGTTTCACAATTGAACTTTAAATTAATTAAAGTACCAAGAAATTCAGTTTACCTTCAGTTTGAAGTGTGCAAAATGGAGATGGATTTGAGAGTTAATGTATTTTTTCTATTTTTTTCCCCCTGCTGGTTAAAGTTACCTGTCTTGAGACTAACATTACCATGTCTAAAATGGTTTAAATTCATTAAATAAAATCCACAGACTGGGAAAAAAATATTAACTGTAAGTTTCTAGAGTCCCATGAACAATTGCAAGTGAGCCATGTGTGTTCATACCCTATGAAAATACTAGATGGGCATACACTTTCTTTCATTTAACCTGCTAATCAAATAAATCATAGATAGGTATTTTGTTTCATAATAATTAATTGTCTTATTCAAAGAAAGTCCTTTTTAGAAATAGTGACTGTTCATGGTCACAAGTATTCCCAGCTCATATTTTTTCCCCTTGATGAAAATAAAATTTGTCTTTAAAAAAAGATGTACTTATAAATATTGCATATGACTAAGTCCTTCTGAGGATCACTTTCAAGCAAATAAGACAGAAATGGATTAAAAAAAGCTACAGAGAGACTGGTAAGCAGCAGAGGAAGAAAACAATAATTTGAAAGTCTGAGATTCTAGTTTCACAAGTATTTGTTTTGGCATCAATGTTTGCTTGTTCATCTCTTAAGCCTCACTGATTAGTACTGTCTCATCTCACTTCCTCAGACAAACCAGAGAAAACACTAGTGTCACACTGTGAAGAACATTGGAGATGCTAATTCAGGTTAAAACTCCCACAGCTTTATGTTGTTGGGTTTTGGGGTCTTTTGGTCCTGAGAGAAATAACTGTAAATGTGTGGCTTGTTTAAACTTGCCCTGAGATTTCTGCATTGATTTATATCATAGTAAGCAGGATCCTAAATATTAGTGTTCCAATTAAGCAGTTTAATAGTCACTTCAGATCAAGGTAAATTAGAGACTGTCATGAAACCTTTGCAGTCCCTTGACAATTTTCTTCGAGCTGACATCTTTTTCCAATCCTGGTTCAGACTGGAAAATTCCTGAAAATTTCACCAAACCTAAATTAACTCAACAGAATTATTATTATCATAATTGATAGTACTGCTATTCTTGGATACTTCATTTAGATTATATATACATTTAATTTTAGCCATTAAAATTTCTCAACCTATTGTATTCCTAAATAAAACTCAAAAATTATGTAAAAGAACCTTCAGAATATGAGAAGGAAAACAGTTGGCAGTTTCAATGCAAGCACTGTGGGTCTGCGACTGCATATACTTCTGAGAGGTATGGTAACATCTAGTGAAGTAGTTGGCTTGTGGCTTGCAACAACAAAAAAAACCAAGGCTTCACTTGTCAAGAAGCCTGTGGACAAAGGTCGGGGATATAGTGGATTTCTGGTTATGACATGTGGCTACTTGTAGCTTTTTGATAGTTTCCTTGTGTTTGGTCTCTGTGCCTCCTCGTGATCAGCTCGTATTTCCATAACAGCAGGATTGGTAATGACTATTGGGAGTGACATCCTGAACTACTGAATTCAAGTTCTGCTAAGGTCAATGGCTGCATGGCATTATCCTTTAAGAAGTGTTTTTGCTCAATCTTAAACCTTTTTTTTTTGTCTGCCATGTTTTCAGAAATACTTTTTTTCTGGTTCATAGCCTGCATTTCTTAATATCTGATTGGGATCCATTTTATGAACATTTCTTTCTCCAAGGCGTTTCCTCCTTTTTTCCATTTCTTGAAACAAAGGACATCAGACATGTTCTCTCAGACTCCACCTCAATAAATTAGGCAAAATAAGTTATTTTATTTTTTCCCATAAGGGAGCCCTCTTTAAAGTCCTCTTGGACCATTTGTGCACAGTTTCAGAGTTGTTTCTTTTTTCCTGTGCAGCACTAGGAAGACTTTAGGTATGGTCTCATCTGTGCCTTATGCAATCACATTACTCTTGGAAATACTTTCTCAGATACAGCCTAAGACATCATTTGATCTTTCCAGAAATTTGATCTTTCCTGTGACCCACAGTCACAGATCCACCCAAGTCCCTTTCTTCTCCTCTCACACAAACAGGTGAGCTTCCATAGAGTAGCTGAGATTATTTTTCTCTTAGATACACAAAAGACATTAGATTTTTTAATTGTACACTCCTTCTGTTTCTACTACTGCCCTTGTCATAATTTCTTACTCCTTTTAAATGGTATTTTGAGTACCCAGTACATCTCTTCTGCATCATCTCTTGATTTTCTATTGCTAATATTATGCTTACTAATACCTATAACTATTACTAAGGTGCTTCCTCCTTTGTGCCAAATTCACAAATACAAATAATCATAATAAAAAAAATATTTTTTTATAATTTTTGTCATCAACACTAGAATATGTCATGATAATTGGTCACCACAAAATAAGAAATATATAAAGATGGTCCAAATACATAAAGAGGGTCCAAAAGAGGGCAACAAAGATGGTGAAGAGCCTTGACAGAAGAGCTATATGAGGAGCAGCTGAAGTTACTTGGTCTATTCAACCTGGAGAAGAGGAGACTGAGGGGGGGCCTCATTGCAGTTATAACTTCCTTGTGAGGGGAAGAGGAGGGACATTTACTGACCGCTTCTGTCTGATAGCTAACGACAGGACCCAAGGAAACGGCTGAAGTTGTGCCTGGGGAGGTTTAGACTGGATATTAGAAAAGGGTTCTTTAGCCAGAGGGTTGCTGGACATTGGAACAGGCTCCCCAGGGAAGCAGTCACAGCACCAAGCCTGTGCGAGTTGCAGAAGTGTTTGCACAATGCTCTTGGGCACAAAGCGTGATTCTCAGGTCTGTCTTATGCAGAGCTCGGAGCTAGATTCGATGAACATAGTGGGCCCCTTCCAACCAAAAATATTCTGTGATTCTACAATAATTTAGTCTTTCTATTGAATTTTAGACCCCAGACCTAGAGGTGTAATTACAGTGTCAAATTTGCCACTGCTGAAGCAAGATCCCCACTGCTCTTCTGCTGGAAGTTTCACTTGACACACTAGTCCTTTTGCTTTCTCCCCTCCTTTTCAGCATCACATCTCCTTCCCCTAACTATCTTTTGTTTCTTCAGTAATTATGAAGACATGCTATAACAGTACAAAATAGCTGCATGAGAGACCTTTTGGCAGCCTGTGAGAGCCATGATGCACAATATTATTTCCCAGCTATCACAACAGAGGGAGGTACAAAGTGCCTACAAGAATTCTTTCTTACTTTCGTTTAGTTTCAGGATTCTCCTTTCTGGCTGCATTTCAGCAGTAGGCACAGAGCTCCCTCTACACGTTTTGTCGATCAGATAAAACACTTTTGGATCCTGCTACATGCAGCTAGATGAACAGTACTAGACAAACATAAGTCATTATCATTAACTGCTGCAGCTCCTAACTACAGTTAAGAACCAAGAAACTAAACCAAGCTGTTAGGGACCATCTTACTATTGATAAAAGAAAATAGTTGACATTTGCTGCTGGCAGTTTTACTTAGAGATGTGTGTCTGGAAGTCTGAGAAAGATATCATCAGCTGTGTGAAGTCTGAGAAATCTCAGAGGAAACAGAAAGAAGAAAGGCCTGAAAAGGACTGAGGTATATTTTCTTTGCGCTTAGAGAGGGAGATAGCTTCTGAAACACTGGAACAAGTAATGGAACTTACTGGCAGACACTGGTAAAGGACTTGATGGGAAATTTGATCTTCTCTGTTATAAGTCACGACCTTGAATGTTACAGCTTCTGCATGTGTAGCAGCACAATTGTGAATAGAAGTGCTGCAGATGCCAGCATTGAATTCAGCACAGAAAGGGGGAGATCTAATTTGTCCATATTGTATCTCTTTAGAAAATGCTGGACCTGAATCACAGATAAACTTTGTTCTCATTCTTTAAAATATGCAACAGAGTGATATACATCACAAAAGTTGTTAATGTATTCCACTTGCAGAGGAGAAAATATGTAACTAGGTAAACATTTGGGGACAGAAGAAAACATTAAATATTTGCTCTATACTTGTGTGACTAAGCTGCCTACTCATGATCTCTATTTTCCTGATGTTACATTGTTACCCATATTGTAATTGTTCTGCTGAATCCAGGTTTTTTAAATAAAATGGACTAGATTGCTGCCCAAGGGATTACCATTGAAATTAGCTACTCCCCCCAAATTTGTGTTATCAACAAACATACTGAAGGTACACTCTGTTCTGTCATGACCCTCAGTGAAGCCATGATAGTACTCCTGATGAATTTCTTATCCTCAAAGTGCCTGGAAATCAGACATTATTCAGAATTAGCTGCTCCATCACATTCCCAGGGATGGAGGGAGAGGCTAACCAGACTATATTTCCCTAGGTACTCCTTTTAGCACTTCTTGAAGATAGGAGTGGCATTTACTTTCCTTTAGTTTTTGGACAATTTCCCCAGTCACCATGGTTGATAGAAGGTTATTCCAAGTGGCCTTGCAATGACATTTGCTGGTTCCTTCAGCACTAATGTGTACATCTCATTTGGACCCATGGACCTATGTATGTTGAATTTGTTTAAGTTTTACCTGACCTAATCTGTTCCTACCAATGATACATCCTCCTTGCTACAGCATCAACCCTTGGCCTCCGGGACTTGGGATTCCAGAGATGGTGTTCAGTACCTCAGCATTTTCCATGTCCTGTGTATTCAGGTCCCCTGATTCATTGAGAAATGGCCCCGTAATTTCCCTGGTCTTCTTTTAGTCAGCTATGAATCCTCCTGTTTGTCTTTGACTTCCCTGGTCAGATTCAATTCTGTTTGGGCTTTAGCTTTCTTAACTTCGTCTGTGAACACTCAGACAGTGTTTCTGTATTCCTTCCAGGTTATCTGTTCTTGCTTCCTGTATTTGTGCGCTTACTTGCTGTGTTTGACCTCTCAAATGAATAAAGCCAGATGAAATGGCTTTCAGGATTTAAAAAAAATAAAAAAATAAAAAAAATTAAAAGATATTGGAATTATGCATGTTTGAAGTACAAAAAGAATATAGAACTCGTATCTCTTCAGTAAAAACGCATAATTAAAGACAACAGGAACAATTTGGATACCTCATTATTGATGTTTTAACCTCTTCTCAAATCCATGTTTTTTTGTAAAATCTGCAGTTGTAACAGTCGTCTGTATGTGGACAGATGGAACTACTGCCTTTTGCTTTGAAAAAATATTACACTAGAACAGTATCTTGTTACAACACCTTTGCAATGATCTAGGAGTTTGCTCAAGAACAAAATGGATATTTATGTTCATTGTGCTTTAAAAATCATATTTTAAAAGGATCGTAATGAAAGACAGTCTGTGACCTTTTAGCTGTTTCAATACTATTGTGAGAATGAATTTTCATTTCGTTGTAATAATTATTTTAGCAAAGTCTACTTTTTCTTTTTTTTTAATTGACAGTAAGTATGATTAGGAATACAATAGCACCACCTGAGGCACAGTAGCTGCCTAGATGACTTGTCAGTTCATAAATACAGGGTCAAATTTAGCCTTGCTGTGAGTGAGCATACCTTAATTATCTGTTATTTATTATAAGTTAAACTCTGACAATATGAACTATACTAATAAGAATAGAGGAAAAAATCAGTCATACAAAGCATTCATAAGCCAAGAAGCTATTTTTGAAATTCTAATTTATGTTCTGCTTAAAGTATTCAACCAATTAATTTTATCCTTTCAAAATTACAGATGAAGAAGGCTAAAAGTTTGTTCTTTCATTCATATATAGATACCTCAGTAGAAGAAAAGCCTGAATTTCAAGTGCATTGAGATCTACAGGGATTTTCTGAAAACAGTAAAGATGCTAAGTGTCAGTGTAATGCCAAAACATAGTAAACAATAGACTCAGCACCTGAGATTTGGCGGTGAGAGTTGTTAAACCAGGAGTGTGGCACCAAAACATTCAATCAGAGTACAAATGCAATTTAGCTAAGTGGGTCAGATTCATTACATTTGTAATATCAGAGTGTATAGCTTAGAACATCACTCTCTCAGGTTCAGCTGGGTAAACTTAGCCAAGGAGCTGAGTACATAATGTAAAAATACACAGAACTGCTGAGGTCAAATGGGAGATCAGCCTGTTTTGGCTGCTAGACTTTCTGTCTTAAATGAGCATCCTGTTGTTTTGCAGGCTACCTCTTGGGTATAGGTTTTGGTACTTAATAGGAACACACAGAACAAACATGGTGTGCCAAGACCGGAGGGCTTGTGTGACCCATTAAAGATTTTTGACCAGTTGTGTTACCAGGGAAAATAGAGATGTGCATGTAAAAATCAACTATAAAAGATCCCTCCTAAATATGCAGAATATTTCCCATTTTAGTGATAATATAATGAAAATTGCGCCTGTTTCGTTCATTGTGAAAATCAATGATTGAATAAGGTGTAGCCCTGAAATTGTACACTGCAGATAAGCATTTGCATTAGACTTTAAATTGGTGTGCAATTTGTTGTAAGTAATGCAGTTGGTAAACAGGCATTAAGTGATGATTAATCTGCACATTTTTTCAGATTTCAGACATTAGCAAAGGAGTATCACTTTGGTTTGTGTGGGGATTTTTAACTATTCTTTTGTTTGCTGTTATCTTTTGGATTCCTCTGTATTATCCATCCACCAAATGGATATTGTTAAACTGAACCATATTCTTACAGAAACAGATCCTACCAATTCACTAAGTGAGGAATCATTAGTTTTTGAACAGCAGATCCACTATAATTTTGCTTTCTGTGAGCAGTACAGCACCATGATAGCTGAAATATTATTCAAAGTATCACAGGCAATACTCCAGTTAAAACATTATTCTAATGAAACATTTTTAAATTTAATGTTCTCTTACAGATTCATTAATATGATTTTTATTTTTTATATAAATGAAAAAAAACCCAGGAAGATTATTATAAAATCATTTGTTTCTTGCTTGCTTGCTTGCCTGTCTTCTCTTTCTTCTTTCTTCTCCCTTTTCTCTTTCTTTCTCTCTTTCTTTTTTCCTCTCTTTCCCTCTCTCTCTTTCAATTCCCCAACCTGGTGTACTTAAAAAATTCTTCAAGTAGAAAATAGTAAAGGAAAAAAAGGCAGATAAGATATACTTATATGGAAGATATACAGACATATATATATGTGTGTGTGTGTGATAGGTTATATATGGAGGCATGTATGAGACAACCTGAGTTAACTGGGAATACTACACTGAGTGCTTGCAAATATCATGTCTATGACAACAATATTTATTTTGTATTATCTTCTATGTCCTCATTCTTGTTTCTGTGAAATCACAGTAGCAGAAGACTTAGCTATGCTATTGATATTTTTGATAGCAATATCTTAAACATTCAGCAGAGCATAGAAGAGCATCGCAATCTTTATAAATCTGTGATGTACCTATATCTTACACAATATGCACTGTTCTGGTACACCTATCTGAAATAAGATACAGTAGAAGAAGTGAAGTGAAAGAAAGATGATCAGAAATATGCAATAGCTTTCATAAAAGTAGACAGTTAATAGACTAGAACTCCATTTGCTACCAATATGAGGAAGACATTAATCACAATGACATGCTGCATAGCAATAAGAACAATTATTCATTATTTGACACAATAAAAGAACTAAGGACAACCCAATGCATTATTAGGCAGAGAGTTTAAAGCAAACAAAAGTGCTTTTCACACAATGCATCATTCAACTGTAGAATCCATTGCCATAGATTGCTTTAGGAAAAAAGCATAAATGAGTTTTAAAAGGTCAGACAATTTCATTGGGAATAGATTGGTGGTGGTGGTAAAACCTGGTTCAAATGAAATCTCTGTCACAAATGTCTGCATAGCAGAAGCTGGTAGGCATTATATGAAAAGAAGGATTTATCTTAAGTATGTATGGCTCTTTTTTACTGTCCAATCAGCTTATATATCAACCCATTCACAGAGATAGAAAACTGGGCTAGATGGATATTTGTTCTACCTCAGAAAGGTTCCTTTTATATTCTCTTGTTTTGCCACTGAAATAGTTATTATTGTTTTGAACTATCTTATTTCATTAGGGAAATACACACTTCATTGAATGACAAACTGAAATTTGGTAAATTGGAGATGACACTGTTGATAACAGGAAATGTTTGGAAGAAGTACTTCAGTTGAGGGGCACCTTCCATCAGATGAAATCTTCCCTTCTGCCAAACCTTTAGGCTAGCAGATAATATAAAGTTAGAAGCAGACGGGAAAAAGAGGCTAGAGATAAATAGGTGAGATTAGTTCAGATAAGGATTGGATGGAAGTTAGTGTTAGCTCTCAGACATTAGAGATGAGACAGCCAGGGACTGAATTAAAGACAGAATAGGAAGATAGATAGGGTGGGAATCTGAGTTCAGTTCAGCTGAGGTGTTCATGTACAATGTACAAGATTAAAGCAGTGTACGGAAAAGCCAGAGACCAGCTCAGATAAAAAGCCACAATGTTTGTTCTCAAGCTAGAGTAATTTACTTGTTGAAGGAACAATGATAAAGGGTCATGTTTGAGGAGGCTTGTTTGAGGATTGTATTAATAGTACCTCATTGTCAGGGTAATGCAGTAATTATGTGGATGTTTTTAAACAGTTTCTCTTCAAGATATGTTACTGTTGTGATTCATGTCAACACATTAGCTACCAGTTGCTTCAGAGGTAAAACAGTCTATTGAATATAATCACTTCACAGACTCGAAAGTTCTGTGGAATTTGTTCAGGAACTGTGTTTGCTTATAATAGAACCTATAATTTTTTATGACATTTTACTAGTCTTGAGGCTATCTGTGTAATCTGACTTCTCTTGGTCCACAAAACAGAGGCCTCTGATCCATCATCAACTCTGGACTATGCTTTGGAATCTCTGTAAAATGCTAAGTATCTGAGGAAAAAATATGTGTGTTGGGTTAACCTTGGCTGGACACCAGGTGTCCATGTCAGTCCCTTTCTGAGCAGGATGGGGCAAGAAGAAAATAAAAAGGAAAAAACACATTGTGGGTCAAGATAGAAGCAGTTAAATGAGGAAGCAAATGTAAACAAAATATTATTCTTAGCTTCCCATCACCAGGCAACATCCCGCCCCTTTTTGTGAAGTAGAGTATCATTGTGCATACTGATTGCTCTGTAATACTATCCATTGAGGTGGGGGAAGAAAATATATTTTCTATGAAAATGAATAAAATAAAATACTTTAAATAATGTTTATTCTTTATCTCACCCTTTTCCAATTTCTATATTTGTATGTTTTGTGTCATGTATATATTAATTAAATTGTAAATGTGTATATTCAAATCAATCAATCAATCCAGTGGTTTGGATTGGAACAGGCTTAAAAAAAGATCCACCATATACGTATACTGAGGTTGCATGCTAAAAAAATTTACTGATGGGGTGCACAATAAAAATTTTATATAATTGCTCTATAATATCTAAGTTAACTGCAAATGGATAACAAATATGATGGTGGCCTGTGGGAAACCATAGACAATGTGGCAGGTGGCAGGAAACCTAAAAAACCCAGTGCTTAGGGACTTGTCTAGGCTTCTCATGACATTTGAGACAATCAACAGGGATTAAAGCAATTTACAGAGATTCATCATCTGACAACTGAACTCTGACCATAATTCATCTTGTTTGAGGAACCATTTAGATGCATTTTGGCCAAATAACATAGGAAAGGTCAAGGCACCATATCTCTTATGGATCACTATGCAAAAAGACTCTGTGGCGATGTGTTGTGTGATTAACAGACAACCCCATGTGTACCATGGAGAGAAGACATCCCAATAACAGCACCTAGTGAGAAAGAAGCAAAGAATCCCAGGACTTGGGAGTTAGGTTCATGGTTGACAGAAAATGAGGAAAGAGGCTTCTACTGCAAATAACTATTTGTATGTTTTGCAAAAGACGATGATAACCAGTTTTTTCCTTTGCTAATCAGTGAGAATTTCATCTCAGTCAGGGTGGGGCAGGGAGTCAGGGAGTGATATAACTTAGTTTGTATGAATACTCTGCGTATATGTCTACTTATTTTAAACTGTTCCCTGAACTGTGTCCATTTTGCTTCCACCTGCTGAAATAGGAAGCTAGTTCAGCACACTAAAAGGAGGATTGTGACACAAAATGAAATGAAATTAAAATCTGAGTCACAAAAGAAGAGTTACCAGATGTCACCCTACACCTAGACACTACAGGGTGCCCCTTAACTACTTTTTAAATGTACCGCATTGTGTCAGTGTGTTGTGTGCCATATGGTAAGTATTACTTTTAACAAAACTCGTTCAAATCTTTTGTTTTGTATCACAACTTTAATGTTATTTTAATGTATTATTCTGGTGGATGAATACATCTTTTTTTTTTTTTCTAAAGGCTGCATAATGTTTAGAGTCTACAGTTTATGTTATTTTTGTAAAGTGAATTTAGTCTTGATTCAAATACCAGTGAAATCAATGTGTTCCTTCAATATTTTACAGAAGGTAGCAGATAAAGTCCTAGAAAATTAACTTTGTATGCTTTTCAACAAAACTGATTTACTGTAGGCCATGCTACACAAAAATTTCCCAAGATGCATCTCTACTCTAAGACTAAGGGGTAGAATATTTTTTTTAATTTCATATCTACTTAGACTTCCTGGAAAATGGAATTAACATCATATTAATGTTCCTGGAATTATCATCATATTAACATTCCTTTATAGTCTGAGCTGTGCTTTGTATCCAGACTGACCATTTCCAAAAAGTATCTTTAGAAAATTGGTAATGAAAAATGGCATTTGCTTACTCAATAGATCATGGTATTAAACTCATTACATTATTTATTTACTGATATAATGAGACCATCTGGTCCAGTTCTCTACCCAAGCGAGACTATTTCCATCTAACTATTTTTCCCAGTCTAGACTTAAAATGTCCCAAGAGAAAAATCTTATAGAAAATGTTCTACAGCATCACATATTGATAGGAAAAAAAAAATTTTCAGGTGTTCAATCATAATATTGCTACTTTTGTTTTCCTGCTACTAGTTAAATCGTGATCTTCACTTAAAGTACTTTCATCAGGTATTTACAATTGAGTCATTTCTAATATTTTTAATATATTCTTCATTCTCAGTTGTTGTCCTGTGTCAGCCAAGCAATCATTCTGTTTTCCCTTTATTACCTGTGTCTGTCAATCTACTAATTTTTTCAGAGCTGAATGTCTATTTTGCAATGTTTTGTCTTTCTGAATAAAATGTGAAAAATCACTTATTTTTAGTACTAATGCATTGCACTATGTGTTTATAAATGCACACCCAAATGGAACAAAAAAAAAATGGCATTTTTGTAGTAGCAGATTGTGATTCCTGAAAGGATTTTGAGGATACAGTAGACAAATTTAATTTTCCTCAGTTAAAATGCTGTGGCAAGAAGATTCATTTGGTCTAGTTATCAGGAGAACAATGAATAAGGGAAACTATTATATTTTCTTCCCATGTGGAGTATTGCTGAAACAGCAACTTTAATATTCTATACGAGTGTAGTGACAGTATTCTTGTAAAATAAAGTTGGAAAGAGAAAGTCACAAAAGTGAGGAAAATGCTTTAAAAATTGAGTTTTAAACTTTCAGTCTTCTAATTTATTAAAAGAAGATCACTGTGATTTGATATCCCCCCAAAAGGAAACACTATCTTCCTTAATCGGGCAGAGAAAGTCATGTTCAACACCAGCAGATGAACCTCAAATTGAAATTTTCAAATTTATGTTTAAGTTCCTATTTTTAACTTAGTGTGAAGCAAAGAAAAATGCAGTGAGATAACTGGATTTTCTACCTTTCAAATTCTTCACATGAGGAATGTCACTTTTCAAGGACTGGCAAACTCTCCACAGGAATAGCTATATTTAAACCAGTGCTGTGGATATGGTCAGCCTTGGTGTTGCAAACATCTACTGCCTTTGTAGCTGGCCTGCAGCATAGGTGGTATGAGAGCTTTAATAGGCTGGTATTGACTCCATAGAGATATACTCGGGTTTAGCAAGTATGAATTCTGAAAACAGAAGAAGGAAAACATTTAGAACTTTTTGTTTTGTTTTGTTTGTTTGTTTGATTTTTTGAGTACAAATTATTACAAAACTGACGCAACAAGGTCATGAGAGTGTTTTTTTGGTTGGTGCAACTACACAGAGGTCCCTTTTATGCATTTTCTCTGATACTGAAATTCAAATTAGCTAGAGACAGCTCAAATAGGACTTTCCATTGCCTCTCTGTCTGCAGTCCAGGCATATCTTCTGCTTCAGTGGTGAAAGTCATGGTAGAGGACTGATCCTGAATTCCCACTGCTGCTAATTATGTCTGTGAAAGTGGTTGTGGCTTTTTTAATTGTAAGCCTAGTTGAAAATGAAGGGACTGTCACTTGCTTGTTTGTCTTGAGAGTAAGAAAGCAAGATTACATGAATACTAACTACAGGATAATAGGGCAAAGAAGGCTGTTTGTCTTACATAAGATCAAAACCAACGGAATCTGAAGGTTATTTCTCTGTGCATGATGCTAAGGCTCTGGAACTGGACTGTGAGCTGCAAGGTTGTTGTTAGAAAGCTAAATCTTACCTTAGCCATTATTTGGAATGTCTCAATTTACATGACAGTTGTTAATCAATCTACTGTGTTATGCAAAAAATTCTAGTTAACTTTTAGCTTTGAGTTAGTTTATGAGACAAGAAAGAGTTCGATTGACTTCAGATGAGATGGGAGGAAACCAAGAGATTTTTGTTCTTGTCCTCTGTCTATCTCTTTCATGCGCAGTTGTCCCTATATGAATCATAGTCAAATATTCAAGCTTTGTCTAACAGGTCAATTTCTTTTCTCTAAATTAGGCTGTATTATAAAGAAGCACCATATATCTCTGCCACTCCTGCTATAAAGCTGTCTAATCTTCTGCCTCCAGATGCACACCATCCCTGCTCTTTCACTTGAAAAATACTTTGTACTAAATATGTCTTTCAAAATGACAAACTATTTTTAATTTGTCCTACTAGTGGATTGCCCAAGGGAACATATGGCATGATGGCTGCTGCCATCTGTAGGATGCCCTGAGGAGTTCAGTGGTCCATTTCAAGGGTCTGATGTGAACTGCAGAGAATTACACAGAATGGCTGGCTCTGCCACTTAATTCTAACCCATAAGCTCTCAACTCATTCTTCAGCCACCCCAATGCAGAGCTCAATGAATTCTCCTTAAAAAAAATCACCCACTGTGTGCACTTGTTTCTTTTCATGACAGGCACTGTGTGGTGCTGGTACAGTTACTCCTTGCAGACCTTGCTTATGGGTGTCTATAGATGTTAAAATATTACATCTGTTTTTGATTGTGCTGCTAGAGGCTGGAGACTGAAGCAGAACCTGCTTTTGTGGGTCACCAGGGTCCAAGGTGTCTGGAGTTATTCACCCTAGAGAAAAGGAGGCTCAGGGTGGACCTTATCACTTTCTACAACTACCTGAAAGACAGTTGTAGCAAAGTGCAGGTTGGTTCCTTTTCCCAGGTAACAAATGACAGGATGAGAGGAAGTAGCCTCAAGTTATACTAGGGGAGATTTAAGTTGGATATTAGGAAAAATTTTTCATTGAAAGGTTGTCTAGCATTGGAACTGGCAGCTTAAGCAAGTTGTAGAGTCATTAACCCTGAAGGCTTTTAAAAGACATGTAGATGTGGCACTGAAGAACATTTTTTTTGGTGGAATTGGCAGTGCTGAATTAATGATTGAACTCAATGATCTTAGAGGCCTCTTCCAACCTTAATGTTTCTGTGATTCTGTGATACATTCTGTGGTGTTTGCTAGAGGACTATAGTTCTGAAACCACTTATCTCCGTCTTGGATCTTCTAAAACTGTAAAGCCTTTTAACTGTTTCCTGCAACTCAGCCACCTGATGTAACAGATCATCAATCTGTGCACACCTTACTCAGGTACTTACCTTTTCTCCAACAAAAGTGCCTAGACACTTGTATCAACATACTGCTTGAACTGAAGTCTCTTTCCATACCAGATTCATCTATGTGGAAGCATCAGACACAAAATCATACAATCTTTTAGATTTGAAAACACCTCCAATTTAGGCCAAAATTAGAGGTCAAAAAACTTTTGACCTATCTAGGAGCTTTCTCTTTAGAAATACCAGTTTTAATTCAAATAGACTATTTTCATCACTAAGTAAACTCAATTCCCTAGACAAAGTAATTCATGAACTATGGGAAAGTGAAAACCATTTCTGTAGATAGTAAGAGCCCAGAAGCAGATAGGATAAAAAAATCAACAGAGATATGTATTTCTGTCTCTACCCCCAACCCCTTCCTTCTTTACTGAAGCACTTGCAGCTGAATCTGTGGAGCTGATTTATTAGCTCCTGCCTCTGTAAACGTGAAATAATTCATTGAGTCTAAGGCATTTACATCTGAGTACAGTTAACAACAAAATATTTAAAAATGGAATAAACTGTGAAGAGAAAACGAACTCAAATGTGAGCTGCACATAATTTAGTCAAAATAAGCAACCACAGAGAGCATGTTAAAAATGTGCATAGGTAATTCCTTTTCAAACAGTAAAGAAAATAAATGGCTTTCAGCAATAGCATTAACTTTGCAAATTAGTTTCCATTATAAAATTTGCCTATACACAATCATCATTTTCCTTTAAAAAATTCTTTTTGTGGGTGAAATTTTCTACTGTCTACGTTTACAAGTAATCTATTTAAATCTTCCTCTTTTTCTGAAAGTTCAATAGCATACTGAAAGACAAGATAAAACAAGAGTTCCCATTTTATTAAAATACCTTAAAGTTCTAAATAATTTATTTTATTTTCTCTCCTTTTACTTCACTCTTGGTGACATTAACTACATTCTCTTTCTTTCAAAATTATGTTTTAAGTTCACAGAATCATAGGATCCTTCCAACACAAATCATTCTTAAACATCACCTAATTCCAACTCTCCTGCCATAGGCAGGGACACCTTCCACTAGACCAAGTTGCTCTGAGCCCCATCTAACCTGGCCTTGAAAACTTCCAGGTATGAAGCATCCACAGCTTCTCTGGGCAACCTGTACCAGTGCCTGACCACCCTCACCCTAAGAATTTCTTCCTAATATCTAATCTGAACCTGCCCTCTGTCAGCTTAAAGCCATTCACCTTTGTTTTATGTCCCTGTAAATGTTTCTCTCTCCAGGGTTATTGCAGGCATCCCTTTAGATGCTGGAAGGCGCCATAAGGTGTCTCTGGAGCCTTCTCTTCTCCAGGCTGAACAGCCTTCAGAGATCATCTTCATGGCCTCCTCTGGAGGCACACCAACAGGTCCTGCTTCTCTTGGGGCCTCAGAACTGGATGAAGTACTCCAGGTGAGGTCTCATGAGAGTGGAATGAGACAATCACCTTCCTCAATCTGCTGTCCATGCTACTTCTGATGTAGCCCAGGATGTGGTTGGCTTTGTGGGCTGCAAGCACACACTGCTGAGTATGTTGAAGTTCTCATAACCAACATCCCTATGTCCCTCTTCTCAGAGCTGCTCTCAATCCATTCTCAGCCAAGCCTCTATTTGTTCTTGGGATTTCCCAACCTTGATGCAGGACCTTGCACTCAGCCTTGTTGAACTTCATGAGGTTTGCATATGCCCATCTCTCAAGCCTTTCTAGTTCCTTCTGGGTGGCATCTCTTCCTTCTGTGTGTTGACTGCACCACACAAATCGGTGTTTTTGGCATACTTGGTAAGGGTGCACTTGATCCCACTTTCCATGTTACTGACAAAGATATTAAACAGTGTCAGTGACAATACCAAGCCTTGAGAAAAAACATTTGTCACTGCTTTCCAGTTGGGCATCAAGCCACCGACCACAACTTTTTTGCCACTCTGACAATCTAGCCAATACCTTATTCACTGGGTGGTCCACCCATCAAATGCATGCTTTTCCAGAGTGCCAGGGGCCCACTACAGCCACCTTCTCACTCCCCCTTGCCCAGCTATAGAGGAGAGAGAGAATATAACGAGAGGTTTTG
Organism: Serilophus lunatus; assembly: GCA_013399895.1. Lineage (NCBI taxonomy): Eukaryota > Metazoa > Chordata > Aves > Passeriformes > Eurylaimidae > Serilophus > Serilophus lunatus. The sequence continues at coordinate 33,539 of VXBA01004784.1, read as the reverse complement.
TTATTCATGATAAGGACTATAACAGATTCTTTCTTAATCACCGTCACAGGCAAAACAAGACTCCATGTGGGAATAGTAGTCAAATTTATTACTAACAAGATCAGAGCTAAGAGTGAAAGATTAAGACACCTTTTACCCCCCCACACCCCCTCCTTCTTACATCCAACCTATTCTCCCGCAGCGGTCAAGGCAAAAGGCGAGGTGGAGGGGGAGGTGTTGCTGTGGTCAGCTGCTGTTCTCAGCCGCTGCTTGGGGAGAAGAGTCCTTCCAGCC